>CABEGB010000587.1:0-417801 GCA_901521435.1 Crematogaster levior | reverse complement strand
AAATTCATCAACCCTTATAACTCGGAAAATAATTTAATAAAAAAATATTTCATTATAATGTCTTAAAAGCCTCAGATAAGCTTTACAAAAAGAATATGTAATAAAAATATTAGGAACGCCATTTTAAAAATCTGATAATTTTCTTTTTATGTGACTTCTCAAATTACTCACATATCAAACCAATGGTACCATCTTAGGGCCTCCTCGAACCAAAACAACTTTTTGTTTAAAAACTTTTCCTTTTGGTTATCCAAAATATTCAGGGCCGTTAAGAGTTATAGTGTGGGGTTCAATATATATATATATATATATATATATATATAGTATGTATATTAAATTTATTTTTATATATTTTATTTTATATATTTTTAATTATCTTAAATAGAATTCTATTAAATCGAACTTCGTTTAAAATTAAGAATAATAATATAATTTAATAAAATACCTATTTGATTTCCCAAAATGTAATTCGCAAGAGAGTTTTTTCATTCATTCACACGACCTGAAAATTATCGATTGTTTTCATTATTTTCACTAAGAATAAATCGGTTCTAAAAATTTCTTACGTACATCTATTTTTAAATAATAATCATAAATAAATTGCAATATCTCTTTTAGGTATTTATCAAGTTACATCTAAAAAAATCTACATATTTTTTTTCACATTTTCAAATAAAGAATTGATATGTAATAATACAATGAAATATTTTTTGTAATCGTGTACTACCTGGAAAATAAGTCGCCATATTCCAGCAGAGTCATTATTTTGACGTTACCTTCTCGGAACGGATCTCGCGGTATTGTACTATCGAAAAATATCAAGTTAGCCTCTCGGAAGAGAAGGAATCATTCTCGGAGTGATTTCTCGCTTCGTTCTATAAAAATGTGCTACGAGCCTTTTTCTCACTTTTTTCATCTCCCTTTTCTCCTTTGTCGCCGTCGATTCGCGATGTTAAAGCGTCTCGTATCGCGATAACGCGATCGCGATGGGGGTCATGGGGAAAAACAGAAACAAAGAGAGAGAATTCAGGCATTCGGCTGTGTTTCGCTAAGGCAGAAAGAGCCGTCCGTCCCTGTATAGGGTGGACGACCCTTTGTTCGGATGGTTCCCCGTCCCCCTTCCCTCCGCAGCCGGTTCTCCCTTCTAGACCGAACCATCCGATACGCCGGCTCTTCCTCCTCCGCCCCCTTTCAACATCTACACCCCCTAACTAACGCGCGTTGTGCACGAATGGGTCACGAGACGCACAATGGTGGGGTCCGAAATTCGATAGCGCAATAACGCTGCTTCTAACATGGGGTACCGGGTGTAATCGTTAAACATCCCCCTTCGTAAACACGCTAGGAAGTCCTCCCCCAGGGAATACCATCGCGATACTCTTATCCGGAAGCGCGAATCGTTCTATTTGACAAATTGAATCGAGTTCACGGAGACAGCAGAGATTTTCTCGTTACAGGAGAAGAATATCCATTTCCTCCGTCATTAATCTCTTTCTCTCTTTCTCCTTTCTGTTCACAGTCAATGCGGGAGGCTTGGACTTCATCATCGAGCCGCGGGATGTGGTGGTGGAACAGGGAGGTCCTGCGAGGCTGGACTGCGAGGCGAAGAGCGACTTTGGAACGCCGAGTATACATTGGCGTACGGACGACGGTCAGCCGATCACGTTTATCGGGGACAGTTATCGGTAATATGCATGATGCATCTCTCTCTTAGAAGAGATTTCTTCTGTTGCCGCAATGCCTTGCCCATTCATTCTGACAGAACGAATCCTGAATTCTTTTTGTAGATCACAGCTAGCGAACGGGTCCTTGTACATAAATAGCGTGTACGCTGGTAGTGCAGAATTAACCGGAAGTTATCAGTGCTTAGCCTCCATAGACAATGTCGGATCGATTGTCTCTCGGACAGCCACAATTAAGCTAGCAAGTTAGTATCCAAGTCCTTGAGATCCTAGTGTGACGTGTGCTTGAAGACACCCAGAGAAAGATTATGCTTGGTATTTAGGCGCAAACGACCACCGGCTCTTTCTGGAGCGTTAAAGATAATTCTTTGAGTTTTTAATCATTTTGAGATATGATTGTGATTCAAGGAATTTTAAGAAAAATCTATTTGCAAAATAGATTTAGGCGTAGTTAGTATTAGGCGTTTTTAAACATCGATTTTTTCAGGCAGTTTTTGTCGCTTGACTTTTTAAAAGTTTTTATAATTGCTTAACTTTTAAAAATTTGTATGAAATGATAGAAAGTCTATTTTTAGAAATTTTTGTAAAGATTTAAAGTTTTGTAAAACAAAAGAGAATAATTTTTTGTTGTTTTACAAATCTATAAATACCATAAACATTTGTGATTTTTTTATATCTGTATAGAGAGAAAACTTTGTTTTTTTCAAACAAGGTTTGGAGTATTTTAAAGCCTTCTCTCTCGATATCAAAAACAAAGTCGAAGTGCAATTGAAACATTGAAAAAAAATTCGCACGGTTCCGCTTTCGCAAATTGCGCCGGATTTTCTATCACTTGTCGTTTTACATCTACGAGTTTTTTTAAATTACACGATTTGAAAAACATGAAAAAGTTGATATATAATATTATATAATATTATAAATTGATATTGGTTATTTATTATACAGTTGATATTTAATAGCATGTAAAAATTCTGAAAATTTTGCGAACATGGAAAATATCGAATCGGAAATAATCTTAAAATTCTTTGAATATATTTTAAATGATTAAATTTGGATGAAGGGTGAAGGATAATCTGTTTTCTTCGAAAGATAATCGCTCACTTCCGATAGCACTTATAACGTAACATTAATTTTCTTTAAAGGCCTTCCCGGCTTCGAAAAAGAACCTCAGGACACCATGGTTTATGCGGGACAGATTGCATATTTGAGTTGTGCACTACCCGCTTCCTCGAGTTTGTTAAACATACAATGGTTAAAGGACGAACACCCTTTAATACTCGATGAAAGTCGAATGACAATCTTGCCATCAGGTACGATGAACGTCTACAGTTTTTAATTTAAGATTTTCTTGCACGTTAATCGAATATTGATATAATTTATCTCGTTGGGTCTCTCACAGGCGCGTTGGAAATCGACAATGTTCAGTATCACGATGTAGGATCATACAGATGTAACGCTAGTGGCTACGGCCAATATAGACTGAGTAACAAAGCACAATTAGGATTATTATCTACTGATATCGGTAAGTCTTTTCGCTAATTGTACCTAATAAACGGGTCAAACACGTCAACGAAGTACGATCAAGTTCATGGCTATTTTATTCGGCCGTACAGATGAGGGATCGAACGCTCCAGTATTCATTGCACAACCCTTACAACAAATAGCCATCGAAGGATCTAATGTGACCTTGGAATGCGCTGCTAACAGCTATCCGAAACCGACAATTCTTTGGCTTAAAGACGGCGTCGCTCTCGATTTGACGTCACCAGACTCTAGGTATGTTAATTAACTTGGAATGAGTAACGAGATACGAATAATATATGCGACCTAAATGTGGTATTTATGAGAGATACATTTTCTTTAAGATATCGCAAAATCGCAGCCTCTAGTCTCATGATCACGAATGTCCGAGAATCTGATCACGGTTCATATCAGTGTCGCGCGGAAAACGAGGTTGAATCTTTGGATGCAGTTGCTGAATTAATCGTACAAGGTATATATTTGTTTATGTGTGTGTGTTTTTAGTTATTACCTGCTATAATATTAAAGTCCATGATGTTTTAATTTAATTTGACCCTCAGTTCCGCCGAGGTTTATAAAGAAACCAGAGGATAAAGTTGCGAGCGAGAGTCAAGATCTAGAATTCGAATGTGAGATTTATGGAAAACCGGAACCAAAAATTACCTGGTTGAAAAATGGCGAGCGTATCACGTTCAGCGCATACTGGCAAATTGTTAATGGGTGTGTGTTTAGAGAATGTTTTTATTTCGTTGAAGAAATTTTGCATGTTTGATAAATTATCGCCATTTCAAAATTTGCATTTACTTCCATTTTCAGATACAATCTGAGAATTAATGGACTGTTACGCATAGATGCAGGAATTTTCCAGTGCATGGGGGTGAATCCTGCCGGTAGTGTTCAAACCTCAGCACGTCTCACAATTAACCAGCCCAGTGAGTTTCGCGAGACAAAATATAGATAACATTTTTTTTTCAAATATATATTCTTTTTCCCCAATGTTTATTGATTGATAAATTCTATGTTTTTTTATTTTATTTTATATTTATCTTATGTACATATTTGTACATTTATTATACATACATTATGTACATTTTATTATGTACATTTTTGAAAATTACATTTCCATTTTTACGTTTATTTTTATTTTGAATTTTAATTTTGTCTTTATTTATTTCTCTCCTCCGTGTTCCTCGTTAATTAACTGTTCTGCATGTTAACATCACGTATGCAGAGAAAGCAAATCCCCATAGAACAACAACTCCCAAGACAGTTCCTAAGAAAAAATTATTATTACACCGACAGTTGTATAATAAGACGTGGCAACATCCAAGTACTCTCCTAGGACATACGTTCTCGTCACACATGCCGAGCCCTCCACTTTCAATAAGCCCCTCTGACGATCCCGCGGATCTCCTTCCGAGCTCGTTTAAGTATCCCAACTCCCTTTACGATCCGGACTCCCGTTTTATAGATGACACAGATACTCTGGAAGCGTTCGACGGGGGTGGTGTACCTTCTCCACCGAGGAACTTGAGTCTCGTCATCGTTACCGCGAGATTCGTCACGCTACGCTGGCAAGAGCCAGAAAATGCGAACAGTGATACTCTCAATTATTTTATACATTATAAACAGGAAGGGGCTATGAGGTAATTATTCTATGGAAGTAAATGAGAATGGCACGCGAGAGTATAAAATAATTATCTCTTCACGTAGGGAAAGAGTTGTCAACACGCAGCAGAAACTCGAGGCCATGATACGTGGTTTACAACCTAGTATGACGTATCAATTCCATGTAGTCGCACAAAATTCTCGAGGAGTTAGTGCTTCTAGTGAAGTATTACAAGTTACAACGCTAATAGAGGCCAATGTTCCTGGGCCTCCGATGAATCTAGACGGTCATGCGACAAGCAGCATGAGTATTACTTTATCGTGGGAGGAGCCACAAATTATTAATGGACGAATATCTAAATATATTATTACATTTATGGAGGTAGGCAAACTTTATTCTGCAAACAGCTGATGTTGAATTAATATGGCAAACGTCAATAACCGTCCAAACGTTCAATTTTGTCACGTTCCCAGGGCGACGATGAAGAGATAACGCGTGAAACTACTAGTACAACGTATGAATTGGTAGATCTCGTGCCTTATACGGAATACAGTATTAGAGTTCAAGCGGTCAACGAAAATGGTCCGGGCGCATTTAGTAAGGATATCGTAATTCGGACTCACAGTGCACAACCGACGCAACCGCCGCATAATGTTACTTTAGAAGCAGCTAGTTCAACGGTATACTATTTGAGTACATTATAAATAATTTACATTGATAGAAAATTCGGAAAGTTTCACTAACAATAAATATTCTGTTTTCCAGAGTATTATTGTAAGGTGGGAACCTCCACTCGAGGGACAGAATGGAATAATCACGGGTTATAGAATACGGTATCGTAGATATCCGCACGATCCACGATCCGGGGATCGGCGATCGCCGATCACGGTGACTACTGAAGGAAACCAACGTTTGTACGTGCTAAATGGGCTAGAGAAGCACGTTGTGTACCAAGTCCGCATATGTGCCTTCAACGTCAATGGAACTGGGCCTTGGACGGAATGGACGAAGATAGAGACATACGAGAATGATTTGGACGAAACGAAAGTACCTAATGCGCCCAGTAATCTGAGAGGTGAGAACCCATGTATGAAATATAGGATGGCATTTTAATTGTTAACTTGTTACAAACCTCCTTGCGTTGTTGTTACAGTGAATGCTATGGCGGATTCTATACTAGTATCGTGGCATCCTCCGAAAGATCAAAGCATCAAAGTGAGAAAGTATAAGTTGGGCTGGGGCAAAGGCATCCCTGATGTCGAGATACAGATTCTTGATGGAAAGCAACGGTCCTACGCTATTAAGCCTATAGGTAAGAGGAATATGCCAAACCAAGTGCTACTTTTAATACGAGAAAAATATCGAAATATCTTATAATTTAATTTTTATTAACTGCTTTGTTTTTTTCCGCCATTAGAACCAACAACGGAGTACGTGATATCTTTAAGAGCAACTAATAATGTTGGTGATGGTCAGCAAGCATACGCGAATATAAGAACTCCCGAACGTTTTGTATCTGAATCCGCAGTGCCTTTAATACCACCCGTTGGCCTTAAAGCTATCGTGCTCTCGGCTTCTACCGTTGTGCTGTATTGGACAGACACGACCTTATCGAAAAGTCAAGTACGTTCACGTTACATATATGTCTACACATATACGTACAAATATACATACATACATATATATATAATCGTACTGTGTATTATAAAACTTTATAAGATGTATGACGCATATAAAAGAAAGGTCAAGCAAAAATATCTGTAGCGAGAACGTTTATTTATAGTATATCACCGATAGTCGATACTATGTGGTGCGTTATGCATTCTATCATCACAACAGTAGCCCAAGATACAAATATTACAATGCTACCGATCTCAACTGTATGATTCACGACTTAAAACCGAACACGCAGTATGAGTTCACGGTTAAACTGGTCAAGGTACAAAACATGTGGATTACATGCAGTTTAAGGATGTTGAGGAGGAAACAAATATCTTCTAGCATAATTTCCACAGGGAAAACGAAGCTCGCCATGGAGTATGGTTGTTTTAAATCAAACACAAGAGGCTGCACCTAGCACGTCACCGCGAGATCTGATTATTCAAACTGTCGAAGATCGTCCGACCTCCGTACTACTACGATGGCAACCTCCTAAGCAACCTAACGGGCAAATTACAGGTTTAATTTTGGATTAATTCTAAATTTAGATAATGGAGTATGTTTACTAATCTACATTAACTTTTAGGATATCTTATAATTTATTCCACTGATAACACGAAATGGGATCGCGATTGGCTAGTCGAAGGTGTCATTGGCGATAAGGTAGATGCCATCGTAAAAGGTCTGCAACCTAACACGATATATTACTTCAAGATTCAAGCTCGTAACTCCAAGGGATACGGACCGTTCTCTACGACAGTCTCATTTAAAACGCCACAAAGTAAGTAATTCGATTTTATTTATGATGATTTTATCGATGTTGATTGATGTTAAATTTGATTATGTTTATACAGTTGTATAATAACATACAGGATGCCTGTATTAATTTAACTGTATATGATTGCGTAGCATTATCTGCATATATATTATTTCTATCTGCTTTATGTTGCATTCTGTTGTCCGTTCACGAATCACTGCGTTAATTATTACGTTTATTTTTTATCTCTGTAATAGGCAATGGCATGGATGATGAATTGCATGGTCGAGGTAAGACATCGTCCCAATCTTCCTCTTCCTCTATCATCCTAATTGTGCACGTCTAAGCTTATTTTATTACAAAATTAAAAATGAAATCTCTTTAACTATATAAAATAAGAAATAATCTGTTTTCTTTTTTTTTTTTAAAGAAAGTATAAGATAATTGAAATTATCTAGTAAAGTATATATTGCTTTTTTCAGATGGGCGAAGCTTTTCTAATCTATTGATTTACATCATAGTGGGTCTGTCAATCATCTTTATCACTGCCATATCGGTAGTAATCGTAGTGTGCTGTAAACGTAACCCAAGCTCACCAGATCGAAAGAAAGGGTATGTCGTTAGTAATCGAATTACATGTTAATACTTTCAATCATAAAGCACAATTGTGTTACAATAATACATATCTTTTATAACTTTTAGGTATATGAAAGATTCGAATCAAAAGACGAATATCAAGCCGCCGGATTTGTGGATTCATCATGATCAAATGGAGCTGAAAGCGCTTGAGAAGTCGTCACTAAATGGCGAAGCGTCTACCAGCGGTGTCACCAGTAACACATTACCTAGGTCGGGCAATCCAGAATATAATCAGGATAACATTCATGGGAATTCCAGTTCACTGGATAAGCGTACTTACGTGCCAAGCTATATGGGTAAGCCGTATGGAAAAGTCGGGGAAAATACACTGTTGCATTATCCAACATCACAAGAAACATTCCACATCGCGAAACAGCAGTGTCATTTGGTTAATTTGCATAGAATAATTTCTTTGTTACCACACTATTTTGATAATTTTACTTTTGAATTAGATATTTCAATTATTTCAATTTTTCATGCACAACGCACTTAAGAAAGAAAGAAAAGCAAGAGATTACATATGTTACATATATTTGATTTGTAGTTTTCTTGATTTTGTTATTGGGTTGTTTTTTTACTTATTTCCTATTAGGTAACATTGATGAGAAGTGCTCAACCCTGAGCAGACAGCACAGTCGTGGAAGCCACAAACCTAAATTAATTACACTCCCCGTTGACAGTACACCTTTGCATCAGCGTAAGTAATAGTAGGGTTGTCATTCGTAACAGCGCCCAATATCTGTAATGATGTAACACGGTTTTCTTATATTCGGAGCAGTCAAACCATTTAAAGTATTATTTTACAACAAAAAGACAAACGTACACAAGTGAAATAAAACGCATAATTCGTATCAACTATCATTGTTTCAATGTAGATATCAAAGTTTCTGACTTGTTGCAGCTATAGCTACGGCTACACCGATTGTGAATACCAGCATGTCGCAGCCGACCATTCACACTTCATGCAGCGATACGTCGTCGGTGAGACAGAACTATCCGCGAACGGTTGCGCAATATAGTTTAAATCGTGCGCACGTCACGTTGGAACCAACTCCGGAGTCCAGTCCGGATTCTTGTAACATGCCTAGCTCGTACGAGCCGTTACAGAGTCAGGTAGGATCTCAAATACGTGCGGCGTAAATTGTGTTTGACGGTGTAATAGCGAGAATTGTGCAATATTTCTTATTACTTTAGTTATCGTATGGTTCGAGTGGACAGTCGTACAGTGGTAACACTCAATACAATCCCAGTCATTACGGCAACAGCACTCAACCGATGAGCAGTACCGTTGGGGTGGAAAGCAACGCCAGCAAACGTTTGCAAGGGCACCCCCTTAAGAGCTTCAGTGTACCGGCTCCTCCGCCGCAGAGTGCACCTTCGACACCAGCACAACAAAAGCATGGTGGTTAGTACTGTTAATTAATTACTTATTTAAATATCAAATGTCCAAAACATCTTTTTTCCATCTATCTCGTTTAAAAAACGAAAGAGAGAGAGAATCATTCTTCATAATTTTACTAATACAATATCAGTTTTTAAATGTTTTAGTAAAATTTTAAGAAATTTATAAAGTTTAAAGGTTGAAAATTCTGATAATCTTGAACCTTTCCGCGATTGTAATGAGCTAAAAGATTTCTGAAGTTAAAAACGAAGAATGATTATTTTTTTCTTCTTTCTTTTTCCAAATGTATTATTAAGCTGTTGACAATTACTGTTTTCCGTAATTATAGTGTCACAAGTGACAGTAAGGCCAACGATATCTGGGAGTCCGTACAAAAAACCGCAAGGTTCGCAATTAACGAAGAATCGCTTAGCTTCTGTATCAAATCCAGCACATACCTCGGAGGAAGTTGAACGGTTAAAGGTAAAAATCACAGATGTGTTACATACATCTGTATATTGCTGTGTAACATGTGTTGACACGTGTAATACAATATCATTTTGTTTGCGATCTCTTTGCGCGATTGCATCTTAATCGAGCTTAATTATGGTTGCAGCCTTCATACAGCACCGAAGAATTGAATCAGGAAATGGCCAACTTAGAGGGTCTTATGAAAGATCTGAATGCCATAACAGCATCGGAATTTGAATGCTAAAGTAGGTTCCTAAGCCTTGTGCCATCCTAACTGATGGATAGACTGCGTCACATTCTTGATGTTAGTACCTGAGAGGTAAATTAAATTGTCACATTTTTGCCATTTCTCTCCAATAAATTTGTACCATTACTGTCAGGAATTACGTGTGGAAAATGAATATTGTACAGTTAATTAGCGTCGATGAACGGCGTAATTAATGCGTGGCCCAGGCGTTTCGCTTCAATTGGGACACACGGCGATCAACGGCTCGCCAAATCATTCCGTCACGTTTCCTCTCTCCGGTACTAGCGTTGCTCATCTTGGGTGTAAAACTCAATATTGTACTTGCCAATGTATAATCCGACAGCGTGGCGTTCTCGCGGCGTATTTTTGATAACGCGAGCAGGCAAATATTGTGTCGCGATCGGCCATTCGATGGGCCCGCTTTCGTGTTATAGACATTACAATGTAATTGCGTGTAAATGTGCTGGACGCGTGTACCGATCGGGATAAATTATCTAACACGATCGATTTTTCGGCGTGTTTTTCTACGATGTGTGAAAGTCAATGTACAATAATGTAGTCAAGTCGCACGAGCAAAAAATGTCGCGACGTCTTCGTCATATTTTTTTCGTCATTTACATGAAGATTCAAAGTTTAACCGAACAACATTCTTTGAGTGTGTGTGTGCTTTGCCCTGAGCGATCTTGCCTAAAGGGAGAAAAAGAAAATTGCTTTGTTATCCCGACGAAAAAGCTCATGCGTCGCTCGCCACTGTATTCACATATTATATTCTTCGTCAATCGACTCGCTAATGATGCCATATTTACGCTTGAAAAGTCGGGAGGGCACGCGTGAGCCAGGTAATTTATCTGTCCAAGACGATATAGGTGGAGAGATATTCATTCTATTTTTGTATCTATTATGATCAGTTCGCGATGAGTTTTATCGCGCACGTTTTTACTTTCGGAAGCTTCTTGCAAAGCTTGTTCGCATTTCCGCAGGATCAATTTGTTCGGAAACGGGTGAGTTTTTTTACATTTGGCGAGACTGATAACTTGCTCGATGTAAGCGCGACATTTGGTTTCACGCTTTGGACCGTGAGATTTCTGTTTCGGACGGCCTTTGCAAGATGTGCTCGCGTTAAGTCGCTCTACGTTTGTGTACTCGACACGTCCCAGGCAGCTTGTATTCAAAGATGGTTTCGCATATCCTTTGTTGAAGCAATCACCTAATATACATATACTATA
This sequence comes from Crematogaster levior, assembly GCA_901521435.1. Lineage (NCBI taxonomy): Eukaryota > Metazoa > Arthropoda > Insecta > Hymenoptera > Formicidae > Crematogaster > Crematogaster levior. The sequence goes on along the minus strand of CABEGB010000587.1, from coordinate 406,609 downwards.
TATATAACGATCTCATTGAATCTCAAAATATTACTTTAGAGTTTACAGGCGAATAATTATGGGTATTATATGATAGGCTGTTTATATATTAGCGTAACAAAGTCAACGATTGACTCTTGAAGCTCGGAAGCGAAAGACACGCGGAAATTTTTAGCAGTTCCGCAGGATTTTTAGCGGCCAATCTGTCTCTCGCTGTGCTTCAAGAATTCATACTCATCGCAAAAGCGATATAAAAGATTGCGATTATTCGACGAACATGGTTTATTTAAGTGAAGTAAGTTTCATCTTCTCCCTCCCCCGTGTCGCTCTTGCGAGTTAAAGTATTATTGAAAGAAAAAAAAGTTGTATACAAATATTTTTAGTGGGATATATACATATATATATATACATACATATACTTCGTATGTGGATTTTTCTACTTTACTTATTCTCGGATACACGATCAGGACGGCTCTTAAGAGAAATTTTATAAACTTATAAACGCAATGCTCAATCTGGTGTTGAGAATCGTTGAGATATAATATATACACACATGTCCATATTTCTATCCAGACACATTTTATATAAGCCATTTTACTGCCAATATTGATTAATGCATATCTATCGAAGTACACACGTGCATCTCCTTCCAATCTCTCGCTAGAAACTCTTATCCGATGAAACATTGAACGGGACGTGCGGCGGAAGCGCGTCCGAATTGGAATTTGGATCCTGTGAGATACAACGATCGTTGTTGCGCGCTGCTGCTGCGAAGTAATAACATGCTTGTAGAATTTCAAATCGTACTCGACCACTTTCGGGACACTTTTATATTTTCATAGCGTTTCAAGGTGTATTGTATAAAGATCTTGTATATTAAGGACGTTGTACGCGACGCGAATTGGGAAGGACTCGAGTGATGTGAATCAAACGCGTCTTCTCTTCGAGAAATAAGATTATCGAAGACGAACTTTTATTAAATTAAGGAAAGCGTATCATAATTCTCTCGAGTCTTAATATGCTCTTTTTATCTGTATTTATTACATAAATATCGCTCGAATCCCAAGCAACTCGCGTAGCACGATTTTCGGATGCGTCGAGAAGTAAGGGGTGATACTCCCTTAGCGTGTTAGACGCTGCCAAATTTTGTGACGAGCTCCTCGCGGACTCGGAGCTTTCCGAGCGCGACGGGGAGAATTTTTTACATTGTAATGTGGAGTATTGCGTATTACTTGCCGGCGATAGTACGTGTATAAATAAATACCACTCGATTTACACGAGCAAGAGTCCTTCGATGGGAACGTTACGAGGCGATTACCAGCGTTCGATCGCGCCAGGCTCCGCTCGCCAAGCGTTACATTTATATATATTTTTTTAAACATATAAGTTAGCTGTAAAAGAGAATGCGTTATTGAGTGAAGTGCGATATGGTTTTTTTTTTTTTTCAGAGAAACGCCGAATGTTTTGCACTGCGTTGTTGTGTTTTTACGTTGACGAAGCTTCGCGCAAGCTTTTACAGTCGCGAGAAGAGCATGTGAGCTATACCGATAAAGAGAACAGCTTGTACATTAAGTATATATAATATATATATATATATATATGAAAGTTGTATCTATATTGCGCTGTTGAAAGGGAAAAGAAAAGCGTCAAGGGTACTTTTTAATTGAAAGACAAGCCTACTCAGAGGGCCTGCGAGAATATTTTACCACAAAAGTATAATTAGCGTATAGTTACGTAGATAGCGTATATATTTATCTACATAAGATTAATATTATTTATTGATCCTTTTTTTTCTTTACACGTGTGCACGCGCCGATTTTGCACAAACAAGTACAGACAGAATTACGCGAGACATTAGGGGCTGGCTTTACATTCGACATTCGCGTCGCGTGAAATACACCTCCGATTCTCATTACTGATCAACGAATCCATCATCCGCGTCTGCATTTATTAATTAGTTAGGTAAATCAATTATCTAGATTAGCGCTCGAACATAAATTCGACGGTATAATCGCGATGAGGGAACGACCAGCTTATCGATGTACATAAATATAAAAGAATACACGCACACACCCACACACACACACACACACACAATAGTTTTATATATATATGTATATGTATGTATATATACATATATAAAACAATTGAACATATAATTCTTATATTTGTATGATATACGATATAAAAAAGCCCGCGAGACGAAGCATTCATAACAAGTGTGTGATAATATTTGTAAAACTTGATATTCAATAAACAATTTTATGTTCTTTACAAAATTATTGCGAACAGAAATGGAGACTTGTACCTCGAACTCCACCTGATATTATTAAACAGCACGAATTCGAATTCTTTTAATTTTAATTTCCTCTATTTTAAAATATAGTTGTTTTCCTTCTAAATAAATTCTGATTATTAATTCTGGTTATCCCGATTCGTCTACTAATTTGTATTTTTTAATTGTATTTTATTATTTTACCTATGAGGAATACTGTGACAATTTTGTTCGGTAAGATATGATCGTAATGTAATATTACTGTTAAAGTTGAGCTTGTGTCTTCACTTTCGGTAAATTTAAATATTATTGGAAGAAGTAAAAAATTTTTATAAATACGCGAGTCCGACAAGGTATATTAATAGTACTTCAATGACAATATGTAAAAAAATGCTGCGGTTATTTTTACTGATGTGATGCTTTAAAAAAAAAAATTAGCATGTGTATGAAACGAAGGAAATAATCTTCGAGTAACAGTAACATTAAACGGTAGCTTTAAAGATTATTTAAAATTTGTCACATTTGGCGCCAATAATTAAATTTACAACTTCGACTCCCGATCTAGGGACATTTCGGCGCGTCAAGTCCCCCCGAGAGCCCGCTGATTCTCGAGAGCTTTCACTCTTCGCCCGATCGTCGACAGATAGCATTAGTGATCGCTTTAGCGGTTTCAAAAAAGCACAGGACAACAATACTCGCGGGTGCCGAGCGCGATGAGAATTGTCGAAATGGTGAATCTGCGGCGTGGGCGTACGCGGAGTTAGGTGAGTAGCGTTATCGTGCATTCGCCGACCCGTGATAACGTTATCGGGAGGAGGACGAGGCCGCGGGATCGCATGTCGAGCTCCTTCCTTTCCGCGAATCTCTTTATTTCCCTCCTCGGAGGAAAACACTTTGGCCGTTGGCACTGGGAGATCGCGCGATTACGTCGCCTGACCTCGACGAGACGAAGCCCCGAAGACGATCGTCCGTCCCGGTGATTGACGCACCTCGGTCCTCGGTCTTGACGTTCCGTCCCGTCCGATTCCGTCGCGTCGCGGTATCGGTAGGTGCATCATAACCTCTCTCTTCTCTCCGGTGAGAGACGTGCACGGAGCTCCCCGAGTCGCTTCGCGACGGACGGACGGACGGATAGACGCGCTCGGGTGCCCGGTTCGTCATCGTCGATGTCATGCCGAACACGGCAGGTGGTGTGTGCACCCGCGAGAGTCGCCCTCGGCTCGGCCGATTTTTGTTTTGAACGCCGAACGAGATCCATGTGTCATTTTCCGAGCTCTCGTCCTCATTTCTGAAACATTGCCTATTTTTTCCCACGATCCCTTATAAAAATTTTTCACCGTTTTTGGCCCGTTTTTGACCGGCAAAAACAGTCAGTTTGAGTGGTAAAAACGTACATTTGATTCAATGAGTATGATCCGTTTTTAGGGCGCAAAGGGGCAATTTTCCGTAAAAATGAGTGGTTAAAACGGATTGCGTACGAGTATATCCGAGTGGTAATAACGTATTCTTATGAGTATTTTTGAGTGGTAAATACGTGCTGTGTGTAAATTTGAGATGTAAAAACGTACATTTAGCTACGAGCAAAAAATACTCGTTTAGCACTCATAAATACTCACATAGCACATTTTGGCTGCGTTTCGATATTCACTGCAAGTACTGAAAATCTATAGTGTATGTGACGTAAACTATAGATTTTCAATATTTGCAATGAATATTGGAACGCAGCTTTTGAAATCAAATAATCAAATAATCAATCATTATAATTGTTCATTTATTTATAGTAGTTTAAAACATTTATATAAATTTATATAAATTATAAAAATTCGTGGACATATTTTTAAGTTTGTAGAATAAATGTACTTCAATTTAGAGACAATCCGCGGATATTTTCTTGTGAGTAAAAAAGAAACGTACTAACGTGTTGTTACTCATCAACGGAAAATTGAGTATTGAAAACGGACAACCTACTTCGTCCTCATCTTTGTGAGTAAAAAAGGAACGTATTAACGTATTGTCACTCATCGACTGAAAAACGAGTGTTAAAAACGGACAATCCACTAAAAAATACTCATACACATACTCACGTATACTCGTCATGCTCTTTCGCAATAGACTAAGCGTGCTTGAGAGTGCAAGAAACGGACATAAAAATGATAAAACGGGCTAAAAACGGGCTAAAAACGACCTATATGAGGTGTAAAAGCGGTGAAAAATTTTTATAAGGGATGTTTCCCAGCAAACACCAGCAGTAATATTATATCAATATCATAATTTCCTACTCAACAATACAAGTGATATAACATGCCGTATGTACATATGTATAATATATATAAAGTTACATAAAGTTGCATTGTTGAGTAGGAATTATGAATTCAGTAGGAATGTCGATGTAATGTAATTGTTAGTTTACCGGGTTCAGAGCGACAGTGTTATAATATAACGCAAGAGAGATAGAGGAAACGGAAAGAGCTGAAAAAGAGCGTTTTGCGAAACGGTATACGAAAAGAGAAGATTTATGTAGAGAATCTTTCGCGATTACCGAGAGATTTAAAGAGCGTCGAAGGTAAAGATCAGATCGTATCGTTTGCTGAGAGAGAACTGAGGCCACTGCGAGATTCGGAAATATACGTGTAAATTTATCCCTTTAAAGGCGAAGTTTCTGTCTATATATTTATAAATGTACATATATTCCCGCTCGAGTTTGCGATCATTGAGGAGATCATTGAAATCTGTGGGAGACACGAGCGCCGCTGCGGCAGAACTACCGTTTTCGGTATTCCCCGAAACTTCTGTTCAAGATCGCCTTGAGGCTGAACACACATCGGACCAGTCAAAGGCAGACGAGGCGTCTTTTGCTGTTTTTCCCTGCTCAAACGGTTAAAAGTGCACGCAGAGGGTACGAATAACCCACTCCGGACCAGGCAAAAACATGCAGCAGACAAAACGGGACCAAACATCACTGTATTCTTTGGCTGGGCACACACCGGGCCAGTCAAAGGCAAGACGAGGCGTCTTTTGCTGTTTTTCCCTGCCTAAACGGTTAAAAGTACACGCAGAGGGTACGAATAACCCACTCCGGACCAGGCAAAAACATGCAGCAGACAAAACGGGACCAAACATCACTGTATTCTTTGGCTGGGCACACACTGGACCAGTCAAAGGCAAGATGATGCGTCTTTTGCTGTTTTTCCCTGCCCAAACGGTTAAAAGTGCACGCAGAGGGTACGAATAACCCACTCCGGACCAGGCAAAAACATGCAGCAGACAAAACGGGACCAAACATCACTGTATTCTTTGGCTGGGCACACACTGGACCAGTCAAAGGCAAGACGATGCGTCTTTTGCTGTTTTTCCCTGCCCAAACGGTTAGAAGTGCACGCAGAGGGTACGAATAACCCACTCCGGACCAGGCAAAAACATGCAGCAGACGAAACGGGACCAAACATCACTGTATTCTTTATGATCTAACCCACACCAAGCCAGGCATGGCACAGTCATTTTGACTGCCGTGCAATCGAACACAGCAAAAAACAACTTTCGCCGCATTTTAATGAGAGTGCCCACACCGAACCAGACAAGGCAAAAAGGCACGTGTTTGATGATGACTGGTGGTCCACTGCTCGCTGGTGGTTACGTGGGTCCCCAATCATGGGGACCCACCTAACCACCACCGAGCCGAACAGTCAAAAACGGGAACCAACACGATCACTCATCACGCCTGTTTGCTCGTTTGGTGTGGTTAGTAGTAATAGTAGTAGTAAGTGGAGCGGGTGATACCAACGAAGAGTCCCTAAGATCACCTAGATCTTAAAAGTTCCATTGTGACTTCCCGCTAGAATTGAGGATTAGCCCTGCAGACTCACAGGTTGATTATCCTCATGTTCTTCAGATCACCTGGGTCCAGAAACATAGGTGTCTGTATCTTTTTGAGGCATAAGATACTTTCGGTGGTTTGCCGTTGTCTTCCGAGAGGTGGCGATCGAATAAAAATCGACGATGTTATGATCGGATTTGAACTTGGATCTTTGGCTCGTTAAGACAATGAACATTTCTCTGAGCCACGATCGCCACTTGGTGTGGTTATGTTCGAAGCAAAATGTTTTAGGCTTTCCAAATGTTTTCGCTTGTTTGACTTTGATTGATCCGGTGTGTGTCCAGCCTGAGTATCATCTCGAGACGGTCATTTCGTTGGTTGGATGAGATTTTAAGACCGTCTATGATTGAACTTAAGACGATCTTGAATAGAAGATCGATCTATGGTGGGAATTCATAGTCGGATCTTATATTTAAGATCGTCTTTAAGTTTATCTTTAGATGCTGTACGAATCAGTTCATTAGTTACGGAGCATCTGAAGATGAAGTTAAGACAGTCTTAATTGTAAGATCCGACTATGAATACTGGCCTATAAGTACTCCTAGAGAGACACTCGGCTCGAGCGATTGTTCGTACATGAACGAGATTCTTAATTTCCACCAATGTAGATTAACTCTAATTACGTTTTATCTTTTTCTAATTTTTAGAACTAGAAAAAGATAAAGCGCAAGTTAAACCGAGATTGGAGTTAATCTACAATAAAAAAAAATCCACATTGGTAGAAATGGGCATTAAAGGATCAGGGGTCCCTTAAAAAGCCAAATTACATCAATCGAACTGAATGTATGCCTAACTCTATGCGTATGTCATTTCGCAGCGTAACATCTATCCAGAGTTTTGAATCTGACACTGGATTGAAGCTGAATCTCCCTTGCCATCATCAATAATCGTCTCCTAAGTTTACTCCTACTCCTTACTCCTACGTACGCGTATTCAAAATCCTGTCACAATCGCAAACGTTGTACAATGCGAGAAAGGGTCGACGTTATTCCGTGAGTCTTTTACGAAGCCGCAATTTATAAGGATTAATGAATTCGCCGACGAAGAGAGAGAAGGGAATGTCTTCGTTTGGCTAACCCCTTCATCCCCCCACCTGTCTTTCCTACACGCTCGTCACCAAATTTGCACTCCGGTTTTATACCCCTTCATCCCCGCCTGTCCTACCACGATCCAACCTCTATTGATTGCTCTACCGCACTACTGCCCTACTTTTATGGCTTTACCCCACTACCCCACCCGCCGTCCGTCTCCCTCCGGCCGCCATCCCCCCCGTCGACGTCACATATCACGGTCGTGGACGCGCGGGAGGGTGTACGGGACGCATCGCTCCCTTATAGAGAAAGGGTCACTTTTGCAGGTGCGCAGGAGGTGCAGGAGGTGCACCGTTGCCAGGCTTCCGCGAGGGCAGGGATAGCGAGTCACCCCCGAATCTCGGGGGGAGGGGGAGGAGGAGGGTACAGTCCCTCGGGAGCTGAGATACGTATTGCTGACATGCGTTTTAGCACCAAATACTGTATCCGAGTCTCCTACGAATCGAAAAGAAAAGGGGAGAGGGACAGAGAGAAAGAGAGAGAGAGAGACTCGCGCGGAAATGCTCAGCATCGCGAGTCGAAGTTAAATGCGCAGTCAAATCACCAGTTAAATTTTGGCCTTTCGTTCGACGTTGCGTTTAGTGATAAACTTGCGACTCCGAGGACGCGGGTAATTCCCAGCGGGAGGACCCACGACACGAGGTAACAGTTCCCTTTCTTCTACTTTCGAGTTGCCTCATCGTAAAACTACGGGATGTACGCGCTTGCTTCGAGAGGCAGGCGCGTTATCTCGTCATCCTTTCATCCTTTCTTTATCACATTTCACGAGAGACTGCCGTTACTTCCAACTTCGTCGCTACTTCGGGAACTGCTTGTGTGTTGCAATTCGAAAAGTTGTTTCCGCTGTTTCCGAACGCGAACCGTGCCTGCCGGTGAAAGCAGCGCTTCCGGCGACACGGGATGTAATTTCAGGGGGTGCGTACGCCATCCGCTCGAGCGGAACGCGCAATCTCGGTCATAAATCGCGGACCTTTCCCGGGCCCGTAAATCGTTCTGCAAACATTTATGCGCCGGCCTCGCGTGCACGAGGATCAAGGCTGCATGTGGCGGAGGATTTATTTTTGAGGGCCCTATACCTTCGCGAAGAAACGAGGCCTTTTTTCCCTCTCTGCCATCGCGTGCCCGGCACGCGGTATTTATACGATCCTCCGCGCCCTTCCCCTGCCTCGTTTCCCCCATCCGCGTTTATTTCGCGTCGAAACGGAAATGCGTCACGTTAATACATACGTATGCATTCCGTTTGCACAGGATCTTTTTTTAACTGGTCAATGAGAGACCAGAGATCGCACGCTTTTCGGCGTGAATCCTTGAGAGAGAGAGAAAGAGAGAGAGAGAGAGAGAGATTTGCAATTTGCTCGGCCTTGTCGGCTGCCGACTCTTATAAACGGTGCACACCTCCTACCGCACGTCGAACAAATTACCGGCGTGTGGCGTGACCGGTGGCCACCAGTGAGGTTTCTTTTTTTAGCGTATCAGCAATCGATAGTTTTAACGGTTCGCCGAAACTGAACGGTCCGCCGGACCGCGTTTTGTCAGTGCTGGACGCTCCCGCGGTCGCGGTATCTCGGCATTTCAGCGACAGTTTTAATCCGCCATCCCTTATAAATTGATCCTCGCAATCTCGACACCTCGATGTTTCGCGGACGCTGATATAATCGCTTCGGCGAAGTGGCGCGACTCGAAGCGAAGTCGGACACTGCGCGAGTGATGCAAGCGCGTTATGATCGTACGCGCATTAACTTCGCCCGAGTAGCACGAACGTGCTTGAGATCAGACAATGCGTCCTTTCCGCCGTTCGCATACATTCCACGGCGGAATTCCTTCTTCCGGGAGATAACCGACCGAGATTTCCTCCAGAGGAAATTTCTGCCGCATCGCCGGAATATCCTCTCGCTTATAAACGTTGTTACAAAATTTTTTTTTATTTCAATGTATGTGATATCGATAGATTATGTGAAATTTTGTCTCTGCAAAATTAAGTAGTATAATTTTAATTCAGTTAATAATATTAGAGATTTTAAATCCTCGAAACCTTGTGAAGTCTCAAAACTTTCGAAAAACCTTCGAAATTCTCAAAATCTTAATTGAAAAAAAAAAAGAATTATTTTGTCAAGAACTAAAGAAACTCGACCAATTTTCTTCAAGACGAATTTGTAAATCTCTATTAAACGTAAGTAGATAAAAATTATTTTATTTTAGGATGAGAAAAAAATAAAGACTAAAACTGGATTTAAATAGGTATTTAATAAATTGTTTGAAGGATAAGTTTGTATGTAACAATTTTATATTTATTTATCACTGAACTACTTAATTAAGAAAAATATTTAATTAATCCAGATTTTTCGGAGTTGTGTTCACAGATTTCGAGTCAAAAATAGCATAAAGATCCGGAATCTTTTCGAGTTTCGAAGATTCGAGATTTCGGGTATTCCATCTCTAAATAATAATTATAAATCAATTATATTAAATCATATTATATTATTAAATATGCAGAATTATTCCTGCATATTTTTACGCAGAAGAGGAAAGATAACTGTGTCTTTACATTTACGATGATAGTAAAAAAAATTATTTACAGACTTATCATGATGCATTTAGTCACACAGTCATCACTTGTAAGACCGATTACTCGTTGCAATTCTTTAAAGCGACATATTTCGGGAAACATTGTTATATACGGACGCTATTTCTGTCCGGCGATATGGTAACTCAACGATATCTGCTCTAACAAGTCTCACTAAGCATTACTATTTGTAGAATATCTATGGTTTGCGGCTGAAACAACTTTCGTTTATGTCAGCGAGTGTAATTTATCTTCTATTTTGGACTCGCGAGTTGTTATAGGTGATAAAGGCACATTTCGTGCAACAAGAGAGGATCCAAATAACACGATACCACCATCATAAAAAGTTGAAACAGATAAAGTACCACAATACAATTACGAATTTAGAGTTACCATCCCGCGAAATAAATTGCCTTTTTCCATGAATTTTAAGAAAACGTGTAAAAAATTATTTCCTCGATGTATTACGATTTCCATCTCCTTGATACTCGCGTTTCGCCGCGGTGAACTCGTTGCCAGTCACAGACGTGTTGGGGGAAGGTACCCCTCAATTTCCGGATCGCGTGGCTTTCGATCGAGGAGGTCGGGAAAATTTCGACGAACTGCCTATCATTTCCTTCGCCGGTTTGTACGAATTACATCGATAATCCGCGCGCGTGTCTTTATTTCCTCAAGGTCATCGTGACGGAGCGAGCGAGCGAAGGCATCAGCAAGATGACTCACACGCGGGATTCGCTGAATCGCGAGCGGATCGATCCGCAGCGCGCGCGCGTAGCTGCGTCAGGGGCGAATTACGGGATTTCGGCGGTCGGAGGGGGTAGGAACACCGATTTTTCGGGCGCACGCGACTCCGCTACCCACCCTTTCCCACTTTCTCCTCCGTTTCCTTCTTATTCTCGTTCTTCGGCGTGCCACGTCGCGCACGTGTAGCGCATGAGAGGGGGGAGGGAACGGGCAGCGTCACGCGTGTTCCGCGAACGGGACAGGGTACCTCGATAATTCGTCCTTCGAGGGAATTCCCTGTTCGACTCGATCGAAGGTACTCAGCCGAGGTGAAGGTCAAGTTCATCGGTCGACGATATCTGATAATTTACCTGCCATTATGATATCTCACGGGATATCTCACTTTACCGTGGAGGCAAAGGGGGCAATTTAGATCATTGCGCGTCTCGATCTCCCCACTCTTTCGCGGGGATTCCGTCGCGTGGCGTATGTCATTTATCAGGGACTGCGGGGATAGACACATGGATTCACGATCTGAAGAGGGGGAGAAGTGACTTTTCTTATGTATATTGTGTCTTAATAAAAATTTGCCTGATTAAATATATTTGTAATTGAAGAAATTTAAGTATAAATAAATATAATTATGTATTAATTATATAAATGTTATGTGTATACACATTCGAATATTCGGTACAATGGAATTCAATTTATACATTTAAATTACATTATAAAAAAAACATTATGTATAAATAAAATTTTTATTTGAGTGAATGTTTAATAAAGGTTCAGAACTTAAAGGACAGTTAGTATCGAAAATTGAGAAATGTTTCAATGTACGTTGAAAAATTAATCTTGTCAGATCAATCAGAGATAACAGCGGTCTTCTTGGTAATACAGACTTGTGTACTTTTGCATATATGTATGTTTTTTTATTTATGCAAATTGATTCTTCTAATGATTTTGCATAAAAGTAAAACTATTAAAGCGAATTCATTTTACGAAATATTCCATCTGAGATATTCTGACATTAGATATGAAATAAAAGATTCAAAAATTCACTTTTCAATATTCTTACCACAATATTTCTTATACCTTTAGAATGACGAAAGGAATCTATTTATGCAAAAGGAATACGATAAACTTGCAAATATAACACATCATGTTATGTTGTCAAAAATCTACTATCTCTGACAAAATTAATTTATCGATTTATCTGACAAGACAGACTCTTTATTGAGTTTGGCAAGGATCATTTGCTCTCTGAGGGTATATATTTTCATTTTTCTACATCTTGTACAAACTTGTCAAAATTTTAATGTGAAAGAAAGATGCAACAATTTTGGAATGCCTCGACTAGCTAATATGAAATTGATATTGCGTCCGTTGATCTCGTGAATAACGATCTCTCTCTCAGTTACGCGTGTATGTCCCGATAACACGGTATACGTTATACCCCGATAAGATCGACTTGTAATTTTGCAATCGTCGATATGACTCGGCTATTATTTAAGCCGGCCAATATACGCACGTGAAACGCGCGTTGGTGTTTCTTAGATACGAGCCACTGAGTCATCCGTTGTCAAGTCGAATTATAGTCATTAACTGTAATAGTGATAAAAGTAACGTCAGTATTTCGAGCTTGACTTAGTGTGTTACTTTTGACACGTTATTATTAAATACACATTGTCAGGATATATCTTGGTCTGAGGCGATTGAATTAAGCGTTCTATAATTAGCGATTTTTTGTATTTTTCCGGATCTTTACTCGATCTCTTTTCATTTTTAAGTTTAGATTGCTAGATCTGAGTTTAGATTGCTAGATCTGAGTTTTCCTTCAATTAATTGATAAGTATATGTCATTTGTGTTACTACAATTTTACGATCGCACAGTAAGAAACCTCACGTTCTTTATGCTTGAATTCTGAGTCATCTGACAGGCTAGATAAATTATATTGTTCCTTCATTATACTGACGGTCGACACTGCGAGTAGAAAAACCAGGCCGATAGTTCATCGGATTTCATCCGTGAAATGCCACTAGCTTGGGAAATGGAGAGCGAAAAGAGCGACGGCGCGATATTTTATACTCATATATACATATATATATATATATATATATATATATATACTTACACTATCCCAGAATTCGCGGCCTCCACCATTTTTCCGAACTTTCAGAGATCTGATTTCTTTTTCCGCGTCAAAATGTCGAAAAATCTAGTTACCATATTGAGAGAGATATCGGGGAATATCAGGGAGATCGACTCGCGCTAAATCTATCGCGTGCACGTGAATTCGTATTTGCATTTGTTATCGCGTGCAACTTGTTTACGAAGGGCAAGCTTTCGATCAGGTAAGAGAAATTGTGGGAAACACGTGATCGTATCGCGTCATTAGACCTTCGCGAATTCAACGTTTTCGTCGTGACGTGGCGAACGTAGAATTCTTTGCGCCCATGCAATTTTCAATAACGAAACGATTTCAGTCAAGAGCTCAAGTTAATGTAACGATATTTTGCGACAATTAATCTAGCAATTAATGACTCGCTTCGTCTCGACTCGCTTCAGCTCTGAGAAACGTTTCATCTGCCTCACTTGTCACATATTTCTTCGGACGTTTCTTAAGTATGCACTTAACGGAAAGACACATCCGGTCGTTCACCCGCAGAACTTGCAGGAACTTTTCCGCACTCGTAAAATAACGGCTTCACCTTGGTCTCGGTGTCTTTGCTCTTGGGGATGCAACGACCGCGGTTTCGCACTCATTTCCGTATGAATATTTCACAAGACAATCGACATATCTTCGACATAATTGTTAGGGGAAAAAGATGTAGACTAGTGCGACGTACTGTCGTTCGCTCACACCGCTTTGTTCTTCGTGGGCGCTTATGTATCCTATACCCGAGGAATTTCTCACAATAGCATTGATTTAGCTTCATTTCCGAGAAAGTTGCAAATTACGGAAATGTTTCGCGATTTTACAACTAATCGGCTTTACCTGGCGTTTAAATATAATTTGCACGAATGTCGGTCTTTGTTTCGGAGAAGGTCTATCAATGACCTTTAAACTTTTTTTGCGACTGTGAAATAAACGTTATCTTTCTGCATATGTCCGACTCTTCTTTACGCCCACGTTCGATTCCGATCAATAGGAAAAGCAGTAAGACATTTGAATATTGCAAAGATGTAGAGACTCGCAAAGATGTAGAGAAACTTACAAGCTACTCGCGTTTGTCGTAAGCACGGTTAACTTCCGTGAACATCGACAAGTTGTCCTATTAAAAATTACGATGGTTGTTGGCGAAAACAGTCTCCTAGATCGGAATGCGAATAAGGTACACCAAGCACAAACGTGTCTATTTCTTTGATGAATTCAAGAGTAAATAATTTTCAATTCTTTCTGATTCCTCAACAGATTGTGAAATCTCGAGTCAAATTATATTACACTTATATTATTATACAATAAATATTTCGACAATTGATATATTCAAATAAAGCAACGAGAAATTTTAAAAGTGTGTCAATCATTTTTGTAATGAAAAGTTATAAAAATTTCTGGTATTTATAGAAGGAAATATCTCATAAATTATTTTTATTTTTACATATAGCTGTACACACACGCACATATAAAGTATCCCTTTTGTACATTGATTTTTTTGATAAATGCTCCTTGATACTTTTAAACGCACAGGATAATGAGATGAATCAATTAGTATAAAGGAAATACATAATTGCTTTAGATATGTAATTACAAAGAACATTTTTGTTTCCCGAGATAACATTTTCAAATTTTGACAACTCAGAAGTTCTACATTTATAATATAATCCGTAATATAAATTACTTTATAATATAATCTTTATAACATAACACTTTATAATATAATCCGTAATATAAATTACTTTCTGCGCAATTACTAAAGTTTCTTTTGCAAATATTGAAAGAATCTTCGATCATACGTTCGTCCTCAGAAATTATGCCGATTATGGTGAGAGTTGTTTTGCTTGCGTTGCCAGAAGAAGTTGCGAAAATCACGTTGACGTTAACCCACGTCTGGTATTTTTGGTCAGGCCTACAGAAAGATATAACTTCTCGTTGAAGACCTTCTCGTTCCTTCATTGATGCTGGCGTCAGAGATCATCTTGACGTAGATCTGACCGCGAGCCAAGAGTGATCATTCTTCCCAAGATGTAAGCCAATGTTATTCAATCTCTCTCGCGCGGTTTGCGGACGGTAAAAAGACAGGCAGTCAATTATTTCTTCGTGAAAACTTCGTGACAATCTAATCGTGAAGAGATACAACAATTTCTCATGAGAGAGAAAAAAACGGGAGAAAAAAGAATTATTATTAGATAATATTCTGTAATTATTGTATTATTGTTAACGTTGCGTGTTAACGTTATTATTGCTTTTGACGCGTGTACTTTTGCGAATTGAATTTTTTATTTTTGTAATCTTCTTGAAATTCCTTTCCGAGACAGCCCGATTTATCGAGCGTACTGCGGGAAGATCGCGCAGATACATCTCGCGTGTCAGACGTCAGTTTTAATTCCCGTCGCTCTCCGAGCAGCGCTTAATCTCCACCAATAAATTAGTCGAGTGACAAAATAATTCTACGGAAAGGGAATCGGCCCTCGAGTACATTTCTCTATTTGTAAGGAAATTTTGCCAATTTGCCATTTTCGTGCATGTCTCGTCCTCACAATTTACCCACTACTTTTCTATTTCATTATCGGCTCAATTTCAAAATTGCAGACAAAGTGCCTTTCCTTGTACCATCTTTCGTTCATAGAAACTATTCGATTTCAAAATAAGGTATTTGAAGCTCGGAAAGATTCGATCTCGATGTAGAATTCACGCAGCGCGCGCACTTATTCACGTTCGAAGCTTAATGGAGTTTGAATGCGAGGCTGTCAACGTCGGATCATGGGATGACAGTAAATGCAACTTGTCAGCCGGAGAGAGAGCGAGAGAGAGAAAAGCGGCATGCGGTCGGTATTGATCCGCGCGCACTGCGGTCCGCACGCGGCAGAAACTGCACACCTTTTCGCGCGCCTGCTTCCAATTTCGGCACATTCTTCCCGAGCGGCCGTCCGAGAAGTGATGTTTTCCGACACCGACCGACGCTCCATCGCGTCCCCGATCATTTTTTCCCCCTCCGGCGGCTATAGATGAAATTCAAACAGAGTCAAGTCCAAATCGCGTCCTATGGGAGCGAGACCGAACTTCCGATAAAAATATTACGTCCGACGATTATGGCATTTATTTTTACGATGACTACGAAAACGCGATCTGACAGGGGTGTTTCGAGGTCCGTTGAAAAAATCTTACATCCGAAAGGTTCAACAACGGGAGAAACAACGCCAGGCACGATGGAAAAGTGGATCGCGTTAACACCGATTAATAATCACCCTGCGAATGGTCGGGGAACGGCAGGAGGGTAGAGGGAAAGCAAAGACGTCAGAGATGGTTGTGTGCCTATCGATGAAGGTGCACATTCGCGTATCCTTCTTCCCTCGCTTATTTTTACGATAAACCGATAATTTTCGCGAAGCGAGCTGTTATCAGCCGATACGATTAAATGACTACAAGATTCTTCTTAATCGGGAAAAATGATTGAATGAAATGATTTGGCTCGTTTGATTCTGGGTTCCTCGGAGTACTCGATATAATTTTATTTTAATATCGTTTGACACGAGATGTAGCGCTCGTTAGCAAGCGAGAAGGGTTGCCGCGCGCGCGGGAGGACGAGCGAAGGGGAGAGAAAAAAAGACGTCACGTTCGACGAGAGATCGACGCTCGTAGGCGCGCTAAAAGCGCGCCGAGACGTGTATCCGTCGATAGATATGTGGGCAGTCGGTCGGTGTCGGACCCGGTGGGCGCGCAGTAAGGGGGTGGTTGCGAAAATATTTTCATTATAAATAGCGGCCGACCGACCACGGCGGCGCGGAAGGCGCGAGCGAGTCTTCCGCTCGCTGATCTGACGGTCCTAAATGCCAAAGAGCGTTAGACTCGGGTTAGATCTTCGTTTAACGCCGGGTTTTCCCGGACGTAAAACAAGCGGGAAGACTAACTGGACTTCTTTTCTCGTCGAGAAACGCTTCCTCTCCGCGTGTCGAATAAACAATTTTTTTCATGACGATCGTGATAGTAATATTAATAAATTCTATTTTTCCTCGATGGTATAGATCGGTATTTGATCGCGCGGAAACTAATTAGTGAAGTTGAAAGTAAATGTTTCCTACAAAATTTTGCGCGAATTTGTTGTAATATCAAGTATTATTATCCACAATTTTCTTATTGAATTATTTTTGTTATTTAAGCTTCTTCACGAAAGTAATGAGATCTTTGAAAGACTTCGAAAGAGTGCTTCTTTTATATCTATATATGAGTTTAAAGTTGCACGTAGTGTATGACTCAGTGAGATAGTACAATAGTATTCTCTTGAGGGCACTGTTAGCGAAAGGTGTATTCAATGGTGATTTGAAACATTTCGTTGTGGTAGTCTGAATTTCGAAAATAAATCTCTTGGCTTTCCTAATGTTAACGGTACTTATTTTGATTAAATAATATTTATTTTTATATCTTGACTCATAAAAATAATTTTAAAAATATATTTTAAATATATTTTTAAATATATTTTAAATATATTTTTAAATATATTTTAAATATATATTTAAATATATTTTAAATATATTTTAAAATAATTTTAAATATATATTTTAAATATAACTTAAATATACCCCTAACACAATATAATAAAAATACAATTATATAGTTAGAGGGAGAAAGAGAGAGAAAGAAGTGTGTATATGTTTTTGCGAGCATTGGTATAATGCACACTGATCTCCATGTGACCGAGAATATAATTATTGCTAGAATGAGACATTTCGTTTTGCTTGTAAACTGTCTTTTTAGGACGCTGAATTCGCGGAATCTCAATAGAACCACGTTTGCGTTAAATCTCAGAAGCTCTCGTTTCTTTCTTGCTTTTTGCGGAAAATTGTCGACCGAGAGACGACAACAATACGTTCCACATCTTATTCACAATTTCACCTTACATTTGTTATTGGAACGACACAGCCAAACGAGTCATTTTAATCCTTTTAGTATTTATTCACTCGTCGCGCCAGAGAAGCTAAGGGAAATTCCTCCGTAAAACTGTCGCGTAAAATTTCGACGGAACAAATATCTTCCTCATTTTCGGTGACTTGTCCATCGAACTTTCATCTATATTTTATTCGTCGCCGGTTTAATTTCCGGTGGAACTCGGCTGAGCCTAGAATTGATGAAAACGCCAGGGGTTTCATGAGGGTTTTCTCGGTTATTTACGATCGGCCGGAAACATGGAGCTTCTCCATAAAACCGAAAACGGACTCCCACAAAGGCAGTCCGAGTAGGGGATGAGCCCCGTAAACGGTCTTCGTCGTTTATTCTCTAACCTATTTGCTGATATATGGGTCATGGAGTTCAAGCAACCCAGGTCGGTACCCGAGGCGACCGCTATAACGGGTGACCTGAGTAGAAATGATTAGATCGCATTTTGTTTCGGTTGTCCTCTTTGTGGAAGTGTCTCGCACGAATTCGCGCGCGTGTCATCTCTACGACCTCGTAGACAAAACAATTATGGAGATGTTCCGGGTTTTCGTACTCCCAGCTATATATTTTGGGGGGAACGTGCCACGAGCTTGCTTGGCAGTGTGCTTGGCGTTCTAATTGGACAACTACACAGTTGTCCAATTAGAACTTTATTTAAAGTATATTATAAGTCACGATTTCGTTCTGCAACGTTCAGAACCACTCTTTCTCGTTCTAAGCGCGAGACGCGCGCACGCATCTACAAATTGGAACGAAGGCAGACCGTTCGTCTTGTGACGACATCCAACGCGCGTTACGCACTTCGTAATCTTCGGGCAGACAATGCCGAGACACAACTGTCGTCGCGTCGAATGATGATTGCAAAACAAACGGTCGCATCAATTTTAAACGAATGCACGACGCATCGTGTCGTTGCTCTTGAAATATACTTCGTAGGTTGACGCGCTCGCAGTTTGTCTAAAGTCCAAAAGTTCCGCAGGACTTTCGCAGGAAACGGGGGACAGAGCTTCGCTAAATCTGTAAGGTGCAAAAACCAGGAGATTGTTCGCAAGAGCAACATTTCGATTGCATTGAACTTGTTAGGTCTCGCGACATCAGTCAGTCGAGCAGAATATCAAGTATTTATCCACAGGTGGCCGCCGGCGTTAAATACAGGTCGGACAACGGTCCGAGTTACAGCGACTGCTGTGAGAGATCGGGGTGGGGTGGGGGAGGAAGAGTTTAAGGGCGCCCGAGCGGATATCCTTATTCGAATGTTTAACTTGCGCGCGAGGGTGCCCGATGTGCGTCCGTCCAGGGAGAGTAGGTCGTTTCCATGGCGACAAGGGGGTGCATCGGACTGGCACTGGTATCGCTAAAACTGAACGAGGCACCCCTCTCCCTTCCTCTCCGCCGCCTACACCTTCCCTCTCCTAACGGGATAGTCTCTAAAGCCTCTCGCTCTCTCCCGCGGATACATCCCACGCCTTCTGCGGAATATCCTGCCGTACCTGTGCTCTGCCTGCTTCCCCATATCTGCACCCTAGGTCATCCCGTGGAAATTGGGTTAGACCTCGGAATTAGGTGCCGCTGACTCCGCCAATGCGTAAAGACGTTTCGGATCGGGGAATGTGACGTTACTGTGTCGCGGTATTTACGGTAATAATACAGTAATAATACATATTATTGGGATCGATCTACTCTTCTCTTTTTTTTAATGATCTTTCTTGCACTTTTTCCCTTCAGAAGACTAATTAACCTTTTGGAGTGAGAAAATAATTGACAGATGGAATATCGTTGTAAATGGGGAGTACATGAGGGATTAATAATAGAAATGTTTGTGTATTTTTTATGTCATTCATTCATAATTAAGAAACTACATTAATTGTGTGACGGTTCGAATAACTCCTTTAATTTCCCTCTAATTTACATTCTGTTTTAATTACTACTATAGATTATTTCCGATTATTTGTCGAATTAGATTTTTATTTAACAAGGAAACATTGCATCCAAGAGTTCGTTAAATAATGAAAAATGAAGGTGTTTTCAAAAGTGCGAACGGATAACCTTTATTCTTCCGTTTTTAATTTTAGTTAAGTAATCCTAAGGAAAGTTGGTTTTGTATGTTTTAATGAATTAATTGAATGTCACGGGGTTAGCCCTTGACACGTGTGATAAAAATTAGAAACTCATGATGAATTAAAATCTGTCAAGTTTTCGAGCGAGTTAGAGATTAAAAAATCGAGTTTTCTTTAAAGGAGACTCCATATTATTCAAAGAATTCGCAAATAAAGGAGACTAGTAAGAACATTCTTATAAATTTAGCTATTTTCAATTAAATATTCCATCAATCGAAAACGCGTTCTTTTCGAAGTTCTTCCTTAACGAACATCTCAACGTTATTGACTAATGATTGTGACAAAATTATCCCGTGCCTAATTAATCACGGACTTCACGTGCTACGACGGATGGAAGGAAAATCGCGTTTATTTCTCTCTCCCTCCCTCCATAGCGGTCGCTCTCGCCTGCGATCGATTTCTATCACAGGGAGTTTTTAGGGTCGCGGGGAAGATATTTGCGCAGGAAAACCGGGAGGTAAACTGCGCGCCTCTCGAATCCTGATCAGAATCAACGTCACGCGGAACAATATGTCCTTTATATCGATACGTTATCGGCGATCGATATAATGTGTGACAATTTAATTTCCACGACTACTGGGACGTATGTATAAGTTCCACATAAAATTTAAAGACTCAGTGATTTAGCATGTGCTCTATCGCTGAAAAAAATATATCGACGAAAATTTGAAAAAACAAAAGATAAATAACTCGGTTATTGCATAAAGGATTAACTGCACATGAAGAACATTTTTTAAATTGTCCCGTCCAGGATGTCGCCTTATTGCGACTCATTCGAAGATGCAACCTATCGACATTAATGTATCTTCTGTATTCGGACTTAATTTAGACGTTTTTTATTTATTTATTTTTAGATTTTAACACTGTAATTAGGAGATCGTCACTTAGAACGTACTATTGAACCATAACTCACCGTCGTTTTCGTTCTTTGTGTTTTGATCGAACTGCGATATGATTGCGTCTTTTCATTTTTTAAATATATTTTTAATATTTGTTTTTATTTAACTACGACTCTATGTTTCTTTTTAATTATCTTATCATGTGCTGATGAAGACTCAGTGAAGTCGAAACGTACACATATGTTATTCGGATTTTAATAAATCATAGTTTATATTTTTTGTGACACCTCTATTTCGGTTCGATGTTTTGACCTATTGGCCTGTGTATTGTTTTTAATTGTTATTAATTTAGATAATTATGATTATTTGGCGTTTGCGCAGAATTTTTTCTTTCTTTACCCAGGCTTTTTTTTACACCGGATCGTACGCGTACGACACCCACGAATCGATACACTCCCCCTGACATATTTTTTCGAGCGGGACACCCTGTATTATTCCAGGGAACACAGGGGTGCACGACCTAGTTACGCTTGGGCGTGTTATATGGGTCATAGACACCATTCGCACTCGGTTGCACGTGCGCGCGCACACGCTCACGCGTGCCGACTGTTCACTGGTTCACGGGAGTAGTCAACTCAAGAATGTGGGGCAAGAAGGTTTTGTCACTTCGCTTTCGCCGTTCTTTCGCGATTAACGATTGAAACGGCTGCGAGGCACCGGTCGCAAAGGTCGGTTCTCTCTCGACTAAAATTCGAGAATGAGGAATCTCGAGAATGGGTTCACGCTCCAGTTTACTCATTTTGTTTCTATTTGCAGTGCGAAATGACGTTCGCGGTCGTTTGCGTGCGAAACACAGAAACTGTTTTAATTATTTGCTTATTTTGTAACGAAGAGAAAAGGAGGAAGAAAAAGAGACAGAGAGAGAGAGAAAAAAAAGGAAACAGCGATGGTGACGTCTGTCTGTTAGCGAAGCGGAGAATCTATCGACAGCGAATACCGTAGGACATGATTATGACAGGGCTTTAGCTCGAATGCTCGCCCCGATAGTCTGAAGCTTAATGCAAACATAAACTTGCACGATGTAAACTACATTGCCCCCGGGACGCGATACCTTTAACATTTATCGGTCAAGAGGTTTTACTCGATCCTCGAGTAGCTCGAATAACATAAATGGTTCTTGCGTGCAATAAGTCCCATTCATCGCGACTCGATTCCGCCTCATTTTCCCCAAAACCATTGTCAAAACGATCGCCCGATCAATATCGCCGGAGAGGTAGCTCCGCTTTGTTTCGCTTTGCGCGCGTGTGCACATTGTTGCCTTGGTGAAGGAGACTTTCGCGTTCTTTCCAACGTTAATGAGTAGGTACTTTCGTGTATAATGATGATGTTCGCAGAGAGCAGATATTTACATTTCGCTGAAATAATTCCCAGGCTCGAAACCGAGCGAGTTTCTCGCTGTACACCGGGTACACGCGCACGCGTGCACAACATACACCCCTTCTCCCCTCGTCCCATTGTTATCTCCCTCGCTGTTATCACCCGTCTCCATTCTCCGTTACTGTTCTCCACGATTCGCCGTCTCCTTCCGATCATTCCTCTCTCTCTCCCTCTTTCATTATCCCTGTTTTTGCATCTCCCTCGGTGGCATCCCTCGGTAATGGCGACGTCTCTGTCTTCACCCCCTCGTCGCTTTTCGAGAGTCTCCGTCTCCGTCGCTCTCGTCGGGAGAGAAAGCATAAGATCTCTATCTCTCTCGCGCTACCGACTCTCTCTCTCTCTCTCGTTAGCTTCGCGACGCTCTCGTTCTCTCCGAAGTGCCAGCTACCCCCTCGCCGCTGTCCCTCGACCCGGGTGAGTCGCGCGTCGTGCGCGCCTCTCCCTCAGTCTCTCGCGCAAAGCGGTGCCGCGGCGACCGCGACGTTGCACTCAGCAGAGCTTGCGGCTGGTCCAGGCTTCTCCTGTCGTCGGCGGTCGCCGAATCACGGTGGCCGCGCTTGTTCGCATCTCCATCGCTTCTTCCGTTCGCTCGCACCTCCATCGTCCGTTTCCCCTCCCGCTGAGGATCCGCACTCCCGTTCCGTGAATTCTGTGCGGCACACGGTGGAGAAACGTGCGACAGCAACAGATCATCCCGCGTGAGGAACGCGCGCGGAAGAAACAACGGGGTAGAAGGAAGAGGGGAAGAGGAGGAAGCGTTCTGCTATTTTCGAGACGCCGCGAAGTCTTAGCGAAGCGTGCTTCTTCGGCTCGCGAGACTCGCGACCGGAAGGTCGCGGTGATAGCCCGCATTTCCGCTCGATTCGGCCTCGAACGATCGGGATCGTCGATCGCTCGTCGAGCTGGCCCGATCACGGTCCTCTTCGGGATGTTCTGCGACGTGATCCAGCGATATCTAGAACTCGCTACGTAAACTTGTCAATGGGGGGACGTCCTGCGATATCCTGTGATCCACGATAAGGAGATCGGAGTATTGCGATAAATCCGTTGGAGTTGTTATCTGTAGGAACGCTTCGCTTCGGGAAGTTAGTTCTGGTTTAATCCGAGCGTCTCGACGATTTCTGGTTAATTAATTAATCTCTCACGCCTGGGGCAAGGTCGTCGTTAAAAATCGTAGGAGATAGCCAAACTAAGGACTGTAACGGGAAATTGGACGCTCGGTCGTAATCCTGCGACCGCGTTGACATTTCTTGTCATAACGGAGTCATCGTTGACGTACCGCGTCTCTGGTGGGCTCTTTCCTGTGATCATTATATTTGTCTCTCGTGGCGGAAACGGCCGTTCTAACGACGGTATCTCTTTTACGAGCGAGATGCTCAGGGGTATTCCCACGGTAATAGTCGGACAAGCGAGGAGAGACTGAGAAAGAAGAAATCTATCGTTCTTCATGCGGATCCACGAGTTGCTCGGGTCGTTTTTATGAGCGCGTTTATCGGTGATAAAACGCACGCGGACGGTCGATAGCACCCTGCGAAATCAGTTTAGGCACAGCGGGATGAGATCGGAATCATAGGAGAAGAAGGGAATCACGATTCAATCACGTTGGCAAACACAATTCGCTCGGGACTCAACGAAGACTCCACGCTGGTTATTCCGATCCTGTTCGCGATGCAAACACGAGGAAAGAGCGGTGTTTGAAACAGAAGAATCGCGACGATCGGAGCAGCGGGGAACGAGTAAAAGTTCGGCTGAATGAAAACGGCCGGTGGGAGGAAGTGGCAACGGATGAACGATGTGCATGGTGATCAATAGTCATTGAGCACGCACGGAGCGTTGTTTCGTCGAAACGTGAAGACGCAGAGGAAATAAAAATAGGAAGAGAGAAAGTGGGAGAGGGGCAGCACGCGAGAGGGCTGAGGAGGGAAACGGAAAAATGCGAGCTGATCGACGGCGATCGAGGGCGGCTCGTGATCGGCGCGTCGTCGCCGAGAATGGAGGATAAATTTATCCGCGTCGCGAAGAGGAATGCGGCAGAAGCGTGGAGGAAGAGTGGCACGAGCACCGCGCGGAACGCCGCAGTCGCATTTCCGGTTTAAATTTAACGCGATGATACGCGCGCTTTCGCAATTAGCCGCTATGGAGGCCGCCGAATTTAACTGGAGGTTCGTTGGACCGAGAGAGGAGAAGATTAGTCGCCTGGCTTGCTTGTATGCGAAATAACACGGGATCGATGATTATCTGCTTTCCGCCTTTTCGTTGCAATCAGCATCATCCGTCGGTTCTCGCGACGTTGTCTCGTGAACTTTAATTACCGCTAAGACGCCGTCAGTCTCCCAACTAACATAAAGGAGGATTATAATCCTCCGTTAGCTGTAATCAGTGTTTGCGAGAATGACACCCCCCTCCCTCCTAAAGATGATTAGATCGGGAAATTAGATGTTAGCTAACGGAGGGAGTGGTAAATAATATTCTAGTCAATAACTGCGAGCATGCCGATGCCTGCCGTATCACTCGTGCAACACGTTCATTTTATTCATATACGCGAAATATTTATCATATTTACACGACGCACAGCTATTATACACCGGCAGTCCGAGGCAATTTGCCAGACATTGGACGATTACATCCACGCACGCGTTATTAAATTCTCGTGGGGGGAGGAAACATTGCGCCAACATCACATTAACAAGAGCCTAATTATGCCGGATGTGAAATTCGTGTATTTTACAGGACGGTTAGATCTGTAACGAGATTAAGCGGTAATACTGTTCCCGTAATAATCTCGTTACGTAATAACGCATCGATAAATACTCCGCCGTGTGTGTATTGTTACACGCGTACCATTATTGAAAGCGGACCCATCATTAAATAATACGATAATGTCGCACGAATACATGACTCATACATGGTGTAACGCTGACCTATAGAGGCTCATGTGATTCATAGCTCAACGTTTATCTTTGTTACATATAATAATTACACAGGGCTGTGAAAATTACACTTTTGAATCCCCACTGAGATCTGGAGGTGTTTTCGTATGTAATTTTTACGTAGAATTTGTCTAGCACGTCAGGATTTTGAGATTTCTAACCTAAAAGTGTAAAAAAGGTCGTTTTTCGACATTTTCAGATAGAAATAACTTTGAAACGCGATGATACTTGTCAATTTGGTCAACAGATTTGGATTCTCGTGAAAAAATCTACGGAAATGTATATACGTGGTTTACCGAAAATAAAGAAAATTTTATTTTTGGGCCGCCATTTTGAAAATTCAAATTCTGACTTTAAATTTAATTTGTAATTCCGAAAAACCTTTTGATAGAGAGTTCTGAGGAAATCGATTTGATGAAACGTTTGGTGTTTAGGTACCCAAGAAGATGGAATTTGTTGATATAAAGTGTCTTACAGTTGTAAATATTTAACCATTTCGGAAACCACGTATATGCATTTCCGTAGATTTTTCCATGAGGAATCCGAATTCGTGACCAAATTAACGAGTATGATCGCACTTCAAAATTATTTCCAAAATGTCGAAAAACGGCCTTTTTTACACTTTTAGGTTAGAATATCTCAAAATCCTGACGTGCTAGATAAATTCTGCAGCCAGATTCGGATTCAGCACAAAAAATTACGTAGGAAAATACCTTCAGATCCCAGTGGGAAAAATCTCGCAGGCCTGTGTTATCGGTCGCTTTTACATGAAGACGACAACGTCTCTTCCATTTAATAACGAAATAATTCTCTCTTCGTAGATTCCTACGTAATAATGAATGAAATTCGTCCCTTTTCAACCGTTTATTCGTCTTTCAACAGGTAACACAATTACTGCGCCAGTAGCGAAATTACTTAACAATGGCGTGAACAACCTTCCGGAAAATCGTACGATAAATTGTAAAAATGTACGGCGTCGCTGTCGCATTCGTGTGATACGTTAACGGGGAGTATTCGCTACCTGGAAAAATCTCCGGAGTTGTCAGGAAACTTTTTATCGAAATGGTCCCTCTGCGGAAACTTTGTTTTTATTTCGCGAGTAGCAGAGCTACATTTTTTAACGCAAAAGTGCTACGTAATTTTTGTTTTGAGTTTGTTTTAACGTCCCTTTAATATTTAAATGTTGCTACGTTCCTTTTTTGTTGACAATTCTTAGTTCTTTATTATACTTCTTGGAAATTTTACGCGATATGTCTATTTTCCTTCTGTCCTCTGTAATACTTTTAATACTACTCTCAGATCTGATATCTCGAGTAATTTTTGTAACAAAATGTAGAAAAGAGCCAAGCACATCTTTATCCCTTCCGGATACAGATATTAACGTCTGAAAATGCTGTGTAATCTCGCCTGAAAATCTGAACGAAAATGTCTGGATGATCGGAGAATTCCAGGGAATTGATTTTTCAAGGTTGAGCAGACAACCCAGATTAAATTCTGTAAAATCGAGTCAGAGTGATCGATTGAAAGAATGGAAGCTCGCGCAGTAGTCACGAAGCAGTGCGAATTTATTCCTCGCGCGCGCTTGTTTTTTTCCTTCGTACCCTGAAGAGGCGAAGTAAGGGTCGTATTCATAGTCTGTTCTTATTTCAAGACAATCTTAAGTCTTAAGCTAGTCTAGCACGACTTTGTGATTTTGTTTTACAACATCTTAAGATTGTACTTAGGACTGTCTTACATAAACATAAGGACCCGTACCATGAAGTACCGACCTAAAGTCGAGCAAACATATTCGTACTGAGAGTGTTACGAGGGTTGTTGTGTCTGCTTACAGAGTATACGATGTCGGAAGGTGGACGTGCAGTGATCTGGCACCTAGTATCAGCCCCTCGTGCTGCACGCCACCCGAAAGTTTCACGTACTAACTGCTAGACGCACCCGCGTGTGTATGTTGAAACCCCCACCAGTTGCAGGGTGTACTGCACTGTAACCCCATGACGCATTTAACACATGGCCCGCCTGGAGAGTAAGTGTCTCTTTCAGTGTCCTTCGACATTCTCGCGGAATTCTTTCGTCTCGCTTCATTTCCGCGAATCGAGCCCGATCATCGGTTTACCGCACGTTCACACATACACATGCACACGCATACACTTACACAAGGGAAAGACGGAACGGTAGAATCGCATATTGGAAATGAGAGGAATCTCATTTCGTTCGTTAATACCACCAGATTGATGAATTCTGCTGTTAGATATATCATCTGCTCTCAATTAAATGCGCTCGAACGATGATCACAAATTGCTTATTCTTGCACTTTTTTATTTTACTTAAAAGCATTAATATAGAGAATTATTAAAGAATCACGAAGAAGCGAGAAATATAAAACGTATGACCTGTCGGAATAAACGGATGTCCCTTTCACTACAAGTTCTTCGATTGACTTGAAATCGATTTTTTCTCGGCAAAAATGCATCAAATATTTCTATCTCATATCAATTAAGTGTTTTATAATCAATTTTTATAATTAATTAAGCGTGGGAAAAATATGGATGACAATTGTATTTTTAATCATATAAATAAATTAAAATATATAATGGCTCCAAAGAATAAATCAATAATGATACAAAATTTTGCCATAAGAGCTTTCGCTGTTGTTTGAACATAAAATACAAAGACTCGCGTATTCTTTTATAACTAAATTTTAAAGAGTTATATGTTATACGTTATATACGTTAGGATTAGTAATATATGTTTAGTTTATATACACGTGTAGGATGTGTAAATGGTTTGAAACCGGAAGTTCGTCCTAAGCTGAAAGGCAAGGACTATGAATAATAAATAATAAAGTAAATAAATAAATTAAATTTTAAAGTTTAACTACCGCAAATATATGCGATTAAAAAAAAAAGAAAGATTGAAAGGCCACGCTATCTAGCAATGACTTGACATTTTTGTTGAGAGAAGGTCGTTTTCAAATCGACCGAGAAAACTGGGACGTCCTGCTTAAATCTTTGTCGGATGGGAGGGCAATGTAATCGCGATTTACGCGCCCTTGATGATTCCAGTACCGAGCATAGTGGTGTATAAAGGAAGCAGGTCGCAGGACCGACCTGAAAGTCCCACGGTGGTGGTGCGAGGAGGAATGCCCTCACTGCCGTTCTCCAGGCAAGGCCTCGCCGTAAGTGGCTCCGGTGGTGGTGCACTTCACCAGGACGCCTCGGGATCGGATATGATAGACGGGAATGCCAACCCCAACGTCGGCACCACCCCCGTATCGAACTCGCTCCACCGTCCCGCGTCACTCTGCCCGCCGCCTGACAAATCGGACACTGAAAGCAAGAACTTTCGCAATCGGGTATGTGTTCCATTAATCATTTCTTATTGTCCCCATTTCCCTCGCTCAGCTTTTTCTCATTTAGAAACTTCAAGGTACATTTGAAACCAGTCAAGTTATAGTTCAGAAGATATATAAATGTTGATGAATCATCAAAAGTTACGAAACATTTGTGTCTTTTTATTCACGTCCTTCGAGTCTATGTCAGCAAACGGGAGTTTAAAAGTGCGGCCGAACGTAAAGTGTTCTTGATGTTGCAGACGAACACGAAACTGAAGCTGTTAGTCAGAAGCCATGCCATGAGAGAATCGACGTCCCCGCCGCGGGAACCGCACGGTCCACCGTCGCCGCACAGTCCGCAATCGGCGGACGGCGAGAAAAAGATCGTGTGCAGCCTCTCGCCCAACTCCAACAACGCCAAGCTCAACAACAACGAGTCCATGTTCAACAGCAATCTTTGTTCCGCTCAATCCCCCAAGCAAATGCGCAACACGGCGACCTCGCCGACCTGTCGGACACCGTCGCGAAATGGTAAACACGATTTTCCTTTCCTCTGTCTGCTGCGCTTTAAAAGATAAAAATTTTAATCCTGAGACTTTGTCGTGCAGGTCAATCTAGTCCCTCTCAGATACACTCACCAAAGAACATCACTTCTCCGACCAATAGCAATAAATTGGACAACCATCGTTCCAAATTCGCTAGCACGAATATCATTCAAAAATGCAATAATTGTGTAAAGAACAATCAGAATGAACGACCAGGTCTACTGCAGACTCCGATATCACCCACCAGATCCGGCCAAGCGTTGCAGCATTCGCCAAAAAGCACCAATCTTGCTCCGTGCGGCCAGAACAATCAGCACAAATCCGAGCAACGAAGGCCGAACACGTTGAACATCTGTAACAATCAGTGTTCGGCACAATGCGGCAATACACTCTCGGTGAGCAGGCCTGGATCTAGGCACAAGCTGAGACACCAAAATTCGTCCCAGGGCAGTTACGACAGCGCATCACCATGCCTCTCGCGCGGTATGTTGCTCAAACGATATGCTCTTTATCCTTTTCCTTAATCCATCCCCAGTAAGCTCACAATGTACAATTTGATCGGAATTCATTTTGCGAGATTCAATTTGCCTGGATATATGTATATAGTACCAAGCTTCATAATTCGTTGTCTTAAGTATCTTTTTCTATTTTATAATAATAGCGATTTTTCTAATTGAGTTATTTAATGTCTTTTTTCCTCCATTTTTCATCATAATTGACTTTGTTCTTCCTACTTTACAGATTTTTGTTCAATATGTGTGTAATCTTTCATCTCTTCATATCAAATAACCTTGATCTTTTTTATATTTTTGAAACTTATATTTTATATTTTTGAACTTATAATCTCCAAATAGTGAGTCTCAATAACAGTGAAATTTAATTTTATTATGTGAAATTGTAGGATCCAGGATCGAACGTGGATTCTTAGCTAGGCATTTGTGTTATTACTGAGCCATTCAATCCTACCCCGCAAATTCCGTTCTTTCGATTTCGATTCTTGTGTCAGAATCTGCTATATCAAGTTTTCTATTTATTTACAGACAGTAGTACGGAACTGTACACGGACAGCACCGGGATAGATCTTGAGCAGTTCATCGCGGAGACTATAAATCGCAATCAGAAGGATCGCACAGTGTTGCTGAAGATCGAAAAGGATTTAATCGAGTTCGCGAAGGACCGGCAGAAAGTCTCTCACAAGTTCCCGAATATGTCATCGTACAATAGGATGCTGGTGCACCGAGTGGCAGCTTATTTCGGAATGGAGCACAACGTGGATCAGTCGGGTCTGAGCGTCGTCGTCACGCGGACGAAGAACATGCGAATACCGGACACTCGCTTCAAGGAGCACATCAGGGACGATCTGATTCTATCGGAGGAGCCGCGAAGAAGTATCCTGAAACGGGACTCGAGCTCGTTCGAGGATAGCTTCAACTTCAAATCGCCCGACAGACTGTCGGGCGATTGCTGTCGACGCAGCAAGAGCTTCGAAGAGCGGGAGGAGGAGTATGAGCGCGCAAGACGGAGGATATTCAAGGATAGCAGTGGTGAAAGTAGCGAAGTCACGTCCTGGCCATGGTCCTCGACGGAGAGTTCGGATGCCTCGGCGAGATTTCGCTTACTACACCCGGATCACCTAGTCAGGTAAATAATTGCATCTGAAGTTTTTAACAATTATGTGTGATAGTATATCACACATCAGTTATAAAATATTCACTAAATACATTTCTCTCGATGCGATCATTACTACTTTAGAATACAGTTTATGTATGTGTCTTCAGGCAAAATCGACTGCTAAAAGGCGAATCCTTTGACGGAAGGGATTCTTTTCGCGGCGCGGTGTTGCGCCCGTCCGTTTCTAAGTCATTCAGTTTCGGTGGATATACCAAAGGAATGCTGACGAGGGGGGATAGTGTCACGTCCACGCATAGTGCGGGAGCACGTCTCATGAAGCAAGGTAATTATTCATAAAAGTATCAAAGATAATGGAATGATATTATACAGTGATATGCTGCTGCATTATTGCCACCTTCGTGCGCCTCTCTTCATCCTCGTTATCACGTGGCAAATATGTCGTAGATTCGGGAGCGAGTATGTGTTCACGCTTGAGCCCGAGCCGCTCGAGCAGCGGTTACAAATCGCAGAGTCAGCGCAGCGACGCGACGATATCGCCGTCTCCGTCACCCTCTCCCGTGCCGGCCGCCATGACGTGCAGCCACACTCAAGTATCTAGTCAGGATTTAGTCTCGCTGGAGTCGGGCAGTCAGACGGTCATGTGGGCAGTCACCAGTTTGTCCAGCGTACCACCAGGCAGCATAATA
The DNA here is from genome assembly GCA_901521435.1 of Crematogaster levior. Taxonomy (NCBI): domain Eukaryota; kingdom Metazoa; phylum Arthropoda; class Insecta; order Hymenoptera; family Formicidae; genus Crematogaster; species Crematogaster levior. Next base: position 375,493 of record CABEGB010000587.1, on the reverse strand, counting down.
ATAAACCCGCAGACCAATCAGCCGTATACGAATTCGGATGGCACGATTTATCGCTACGACCCGGACAATCTGCCAAAATTCTTTGCCATGGAGAACGAGAATAGCGCGGCGCTATCCGCTAACAAGCAGCAACAGCAGTCGCAGCAGCAGCAGCATCACCATCACCACACAGAATTATCTTCCGAGCCGTCCAAAACGACGAATGGCAATTTCAAAAACGATGGCAGAAAGCAGAAATCGCCGCAGTCGAGGATCAACGTCACGACGACTTCTTCGGGGGCCCAAGTAACGAATACGGCGACATCGCCGAGCCTGCCATTCACTCCGCCACCACCGCCGCCACCTCCACCTCCTCCTGCTTCTGTTCCGCAAAACCCACCTATTCTGCAACAGCAGCAGCAACCACAGCAGCCGCAACCGCAGCAACAACAGCAGCAGACGCAACAGCAAAGTCTAGTCAAATCGTCAACGACACTACCGATGTTTAGTCATGCTAACCAAACAGCTCAACAACCGTACGCGACCTACGTACCTACCTCAGAACCGTATAACCAGGGTGTCTATCCGCCCCCCATGGGGCAACCGACTGTGATGATGGCGCCTCATCCGACTCAGGGTCAACCGAGTGTGCAAAATGGTGGTCAGGGGGACGTTGTTTTCAATCAGAATCAGGTCTACACTAATTACGCGGTACCTGTGCATCAAGGACCAATACCACAGTCAGGGGTAAGAATTCCCTTGTAATGGCGTTCAATCGATCGAGATGTGATTATATCTACGTGAATATATCTAAATAAATTATATTCGTCAGTCAGAGGTAATGAATAAACATTGTGTGCTTTCGAAACACATTAATATGCATTCTAACCTAACCTAACCTTAAAGTTGAAACCGCGTGGTCTAACCATGTGGTTAGGTTAGGTTTCACTCGAACATTTATCTGCCTCCGGCTGACGAATTTATTATTATTATTATATAATAACAAGTCTGCACATGATAAACAATCGTAAATAAATTTATAAAAAGTTTCTTGTAATCGCTTCTTAAAAAAATTTAATTATTAGGATATGGCCGAATTGTCCGGATATTTCTTGGGGATGAGCATTTACGATCAGCGTGGTAGTGGAGACAGCCATTCTACGCCTCCGCACTCCACGTATCCGCCACCGCCGCCCTCCGCGAATCAGAACGTGCAGTCGATACAGCCGAATTATTGGCAACCACCACCGAATCAAATACCGGTATGGGAGAAATACCGTATGGTGTTCACTCTTCGATTGCCGCTTGTATGTCTCTATTTGGTGAAACATGAATCCTTTTAGCCCCAACAGACTATGTACTTCGTGCCTCCACCTGGAACGGCAATCTCCGTTGGTCAGAATCCGGGGGATAGGCAGCAGCTGCATCAGCAGCAAAGGTTTCCACCCAATTACTCGTTCAACGCGCAAACGATGACGCCTCCGAGCCAAGCAAGTTGTACGTTGTATCGAACACAATCGTCGTATTTCCGTCTCTTCGTTTCTCTCTGCGATATATATCAATAATTAACATCGCATGTTTCAGCTAATTATGTCGGCAGTTACCCGGTACCTTACAATTCGGTGCCAGCTGTAACCCCGACTCCTGGCGATTATACGTATCAACCTCCGGTCCAAATGGTTCCTACGTACTATCCGCCGGGACAGCCGGCGATGCAGCCTCCGCCTGTGATGTACAGAGTACCCACGCCACCGAACACGCCGACGTCTAGTCAGGTAATTATTAATCTATTATCATTGGTAATTGCCAATATTAATTTGACAATTGGAGCTAAAATTCAAATAAGGTCACATCAGTGCATAAAATTATATTATATTAACAAATTAAATTGTATATGATGTAATTAATAGATATCTGGTATGCCGTTGATGTACGTCAACTCGAGCAGTTACGCACCTCCGGCAATGGTGACTGGTGCAACGTTCGGACACCAGGTCACTCACAATGGCACATCTCCAGCACCACCTAGCGCATACATGGCACCCACGCTGGTTCCCAATCTCGTCTTCAGGCAAAACGTTCCTGTAAGAATGCGATAGCGATTACTTCGTCGATTATTTGTTATGGGATAACAGAAGATGTGTCTTTGTTGAAATAGGTCGTTCCCAGCGTGCGGGCGACAACGCCAGGTAACTCCCAAAGAACTAGTCGGTCTCCAACTCCGGCACACGAGTTTTTCGGAGGTGGAAGTGGAGACCGAAACGCACAATCTCAACCACGTTACCCACTGCCAATGTATCAGGGTGTGCATATCGTGCAAGGTGATACTTCTAAATGCAGCGTACATTTGTTAAATTTATTCTTTAAACGGTCGTTAAATTGCTCTTAACAATAAAACAATATTAAACACTATAGGGGACATGAGATTGATGCATCCAGGCGTACCATCCAACCCCCGGTTGCAGTATGCACCAATATCATCACCGCCTGTTGTTCAAGGTTGCCCGCGACCGTACAGGCCGCCTTCTAATACCTCGGGGACCGGCACGCCGACCTCCTTTGATGGCAGAAATCAGAAAATTCGCAAACAGAGGTAAGGAGCTTTCGTGATTTCTGTTCTTGTTAAATATTATTTACTTCTTACTATTATTTTCTGTTTCTTGGTAAATTTATTCGCTCATGCAATTCATTCAGGTCCAAAGTAACATCTTTGCCACCGAGCGGCGCACGACCCAATTTCTATCAGGCACCTTCATCGCTCTCATCAAACGTACCCAAAGACATCAGAGAAGGTATGAGAAATTGGCAAAAAGTATAAAGAAAAAGAGCGAGAAAGAGGGAGAGAAATTCGATGTTCGCGCTCAATATGTTGCTACGTTGCTTAAGATTTAGTTATTTTCTGCTTTCATTTTGCTTATGAAAGCTAAAGTGTAACACGATTTTGACACATTCTTGTCTCCCTTTAAAAGCGAAACCTGTGGAAGACAGTATGATATAAGGTACAGAACTTAAGTATAAAATTCTACACAGAACACAGTGTCTTCTTTGTACGATAGAAGCTTTTCACGTGCGTTGAATCGTCTTTATTAATATTTGTTGTTTTTTCGGTTTCGATAACGTGCCTGGAAAGTGATTCCAACTTCCATAAATTTATAAGTGATTGTACATCTCTCGAGCTAATTACAGTCATTTATAGTTTATTGTTACGATTAACGTTTAGCGGAAGAATATAAATTAAAGCGAAAAGTTAAAGACTTCTTACGAAAGAAAGTAGGAAAGACAGCTTTTCATTGCACATGTATCTTATTGCTGCACCGTACGCTTAAACAGCAACGCGCACGGGATAATATTCTTAACTGATAAGGAAATGTTCAGAATTGTTCCTGTCCAGTTTTTACATAACAGTGTTAATTCTTTTTTCTCTGGAAAAATTATATATTTCTTGATGTCATCTGCTTGCGAAAGTTGATATAGAACGATTCTGAAATGTTTCCTTGTAGATATGTCGTCATGATGACACTGAATGTGTTCTTTGCACACTTTTTTTCTAACTTTTTTTACACTATATCTATCGTACATTTTTCATGCTTATTATCGCACTCGAATCGACAGGATACAGATAATATCATTTAATCGACTTTGTCAAGTTGACGTTGGAGAACACATTGTTGTTCTCACTCTTTCTCACGTCGACTATGACCACGTGTGGCTGCAATTTCGTTGTATGAATTATTCTTTCTTAGGAAACATATTTTGCTTTTATGTATAAAGCTTTTTTTTAATCAGTTACAGTTGACATATCTATATATTCTTTGCTTTATTGACATCCATTTATTTGCATCAGAGTAACTCTTATTACATGTCGAGAGAGAGAGAGAGAGCAATGATTTCTATTCTATCCTCAGAAATGACGTTTCTTTCCAGGAACGGTGAAGGTGACCATCACCCGTCATCGGAATCAGGTACAATTTTGAGCAAATGGATCGGCAGGATAACATCGCTGATAATGCGAATTACAATCTCGATTATAAACAGCAATCGAGATTGGCAACTTTATTATTCAGAGAGACACGTATTCCTAACGCCATATTAATTATTACTCTGAATATCTATTTAAAGAGAAGCAAGAGAGACGTTATTAGAAGAATACACACGTGCATGTACACATCAAGTGAAAAGAAGACTAATATACTTACGAATTTTTTTAGGGGGGAGAGTGGGGGAATAATGCGAAAGATGAAATTTAACCCTTACTCGAAAGGTTTTCAATCGCACTGAATTCACAGTACAACTGGATTACCATGACAATGCAAAAGCACGAGACGAGGGGAAGAAGAACGAAACGTGATCACGAGTATGTGCCCAGATATAAGAAACGAGCGAATCAGTGGTGCACGAATAGAATTATTGGACAAAATTTTAATTACTATTATAATATTGTATGTGTGTGTGTGTGTCTGTGTATACATATACATATACATATATATATGTAATATATATATATATATATGTATACATATATACATATATAATACTTAAAGATATTTTAACTGCGGTTTTACAGATACTATATGAATGTGAGATTTACTTTTAAGGAGCATTATTATTAAGATTAAATAAACACACGAATTTCCCGAAGTGGTCGCCACGGTGATTTTTGACCGCCGGGAGAACACGTACTCGAACTAACGTACGAGGAAAAATGAAAAAAAAAAAAAGAATACATTTTACTGAGTACGTTTACAAGGCACGCGAGTTTTTCGATTTAGTGTTAGTGGCGATCTAAAGAGAATGTTCCATTGTCTATCTTATTCACTAATTTGATACACTCGCTGCCATCGCATCGGTCAACGAATGTTGCGTTAACGTCGCTGCCCATTCCGAGTCCATTTTTTAAACGAGTTGTTTGCTACCTCAGCGTAATGTCTATGAAAATTCTAAAAGTTGGCCGCGCGTTGACGATGTGCCAGCCCTTGCGCTTTTCTCTGACACGTATTTATTGTACGTGAACAATGAGAACTTCTTATACTCTTCGCAAAATGTTTACATATAATTTCTACAAGCATATTCTCTCTCTCTCTCTCTCTCTTTCTTGTATCTTGGGAGTTTCTATTGTGTTTTACAAAACGTGCTATATATTGACTTTGCAAAGAAAAATAAAATGTTAATCACCCGAAAAGATGAAAATCTAACATTTTACAATTTCGCGACATTCCGCGATGTTCAACTAGATATGTCCTAATTCAATCACGATTATACCGGTGTCATTGACTGTATAAGTAAATATGTAAACGTATTCAGTACATAATATTTATGTCTAGTTTTCAAGCAGTAGTTAAGTAGCGTGAAGCCATCAGCCTGAGAATTCACCATTTGCGCTTTGTACTCGCAGAGAAAGAAGATCCGAAATTACTCTCGTACTCTTATTTTTCCAGATAACAGATAATTTTCTAAACACCGATCACTATTGGCAATTTCGTTTGTTTTTAATCATTCTTCAGTCTCGAAATATTTAGAATAAATTTTTCTTTTATACTACTATGATTCGTCTTCCAGTATGCGAGCACGCTTTATGAATTTCGCGGAAAAATCTTTATTATTTTTGCGCGCGCGTGTGTGTGTATGTGTGTGTGTATATGTGTGTGCGTGTCATGCGTGCGCGCGCGTGTGTGTCATATGTGTGCTTATATCTTGTATGTGGATGTACATAAAGTACATCTGTCGCATAATTGATATTTTATACATATATATATAAATTACATAAATCTATACATATGTGTATATACATTTATTATATATAGATATTTATTTGTATAATAAAATATATATAAGTAAGTACTTTACTTATATATAATTATATACACACATAGATATTATATATATATATATATATAAAAAGTATGATATAATTTATATATATATATATATATAATATATTTTATATATATATATATATATATGTATGTATATATATATATAATATCTATGTGTGTATATAATTATATATAAGTAAAGTACTTACTTATATATATTTTATTATACAAATAAATATTTATATATAATAAATGTATATTATACACACATATGTATAAGATATGTATAAAATTACAAGCTTCAGATGTACTTATGTACATATATACATACGTACATACATATATATAAATATATATCACACGACAGATGTATTATTTTTCTCGCACACTCGTTCTCCAACGAAATAGAGACATATACGATATATATGTATATGTATATGCGATACATATGTACTATACTGATAGGGGTGATGGTGACACGCGGTCGCGGTAAATTAATAACGTCTCCGTCTGTGAAAAATTCGGCGGATTAGCACGGGCAAATCTCGCACGACTAGATTATTACGCGCGGTAATACATCGTCTTACTTTAAGAAAGTAATTGGTCCGCACTCTCGCGAAACAAGTAGAGTAGTCGCAAAAAAAAATTGTAGTAATCGACCGTTAATCGTTATCTCGTAACGTAGATCGCGATCGCGAGGGATGCCCGCGCTGCTCCGCGACACACAAAAAAACCAAGTGGAATCCATCCAGAAGCTTCGCTTACGGTGATTGTACTTCAGAAAACGTAGGTGAAGGTGTGCCTATCTTTTTATGACGGTTCGAATTAGCGAGAAGGGGGCATGGGGTGAAACACGCGAGAACCCATGCCTGCTTAGCCGTTAAACACGAGACTACTAACTTTTTCTTCGTTAGGAAGCGTTTTCAAAAATTTTAATCATGTTATAGACTAAGAGGAGAAGAGAGGGAAAAGAAAAACAGACTCGGAACTGATGTAGAGAGCGAGATAGATGTAGGTACCAAGGTACGCACTTTGATTCGTAAAGAGATGGGCGCACAACCATAGTATTTAACTGTACCTAATGTCGTCGTAGTAAGTTAAAGAAGCAGATAATTGTACCTATTAAGCAGAAACGCAGTTCACGCATCTCTTTAAGATAATAAAAAGGCGGTAGGGGTGAAGAGATACAAGGAACTCATCGGCCGATCGAGGGAATCGCCATCGAGCATCGTCCGGCACCTCGCGACAACCACGTATTTCGTAGGAGTTCAATTCACCTGATCTACCAAGTATCTCTACGCGCGAGGCACCGGGGGAGCATGGAGAAGAGAGGAGAACGAAAGGAGAAAGTCAGTCTTCAGGGTGCGACATACACACACACACACACTGGCGTGCAATGAAAATTACATCCGTCGAGCTGCCGCTTCTCTCCTTTCCGATGGAGTTCGGCGAACCAAAAGTCACGTAAAAATCGAGCGAATAATGCCGTTTACCCTTCTCGTTTCGTTTATCAACGCTTCACCTTTAACTGTGAATATATTTTGCGAATATATTTGATACACCTGTTTGCATCCTCGCGCACGATCGTCCATTCAAAGTTCTTTAAATCCTCCCCCCCATGGGGGATTTAAAGGATATCTACGTTAGAGATTGATATTTATTTCACTGGATGTGAGATTTCCACTATTTTTAAGTTTGCCGTGATTGGATTCGATCGTGGTAGCGACGTGTGTTATTCTCCGCGAACATCCACCTCGGGTTCTTATCTGAAGAGAGGGATTGCACAGCAGGTGTGACGAACTTTTTCACCACCATCGCTCTCGTGTGACTTTTGTAATTTCCCCCTCGTGCGTTCTTCAGAGATTCAATGAAGAGACGGAAGGAAAGAAAAAAGACGCAGACTCACCTCCCGATTTGCACCGATTACGAACAATTTCTTAAAGAGAACGGGTAATATAAGCTTGCGAGACCTCACACACATTCGTTTCCTACTATTTTTGTAACGTAATGCAACGTAAGATGATTGATAATGGCGAGCAATAAATCGGTGGAAGACAAGGACAGGAAGAGAGCAGAAGGAATCGTCGCGATGAGATTTACACGAAGAGATTTACAACGGGAGCTTTTAAATGCCGTCTCTATCTCTCTCTCTCTCTCTCTTTCTCTCCCCTGACCGTTGGATGGAGGCCTTCCGTTGATTCGAGTGTCATCATTTTTATGATAACTGAATTGTTGTTCTGCGTAACGAGTCGTAGTGAAAATTGTTCGTTTCTTCTTTGTTGTGTAATGTGTTTTAGAGAACGGAGCGTGCGGCTTGCGAGAAGTAACGAGAAACAGCCGCGTTGCGTTTTCGCGATATTTTTTGATAAGAGACGCGAGATGGGGATACCTTAGCGTTACAGGAAGCGATGTATCGTGCCGTTGAGCCGTTATCTTTTCAGCATCTTTTTGCTTACATTGAAACCTGCAGAGCGAGCGAGAACCACGGTGAACGCGATACTTGACAAGGCCGGTCGATTAGCGTCGATTAGCGAATGAACCTTTCACGTTCCGTCATTATACTCTCTAAAAGTGAATCAGTGTATTATCACTGGAAGATAGTAAATAGTTACCAATGATAACAGTTATAAGTATAGCACTGTAAATCAGTAAAATTCCACTAAAAGAAGTAGTTAGTAATATTAACTGTTTCAATCAGAAATATTAGACTTCTAGAAACAGTTTAACTTTAAACAGCAAAATCAGTAATGTGAGCCGTTCAAATCACGGTAAATCTCAAGAAACATACACATCCACTAATAATAGTGTAATCTCAACATTGTACTCTTTTATTCAACAATTTAACTGTTACAAATGTACTGCGTACAATATGTATCATAATTTATAGTTATATTGTTGAATAAGAAATTAATTGAGTAAGAAATTAATATTGAGATTATACTCCCATTAGCTGGTATATATTTACTTTCCATTTCGTACTATTAGCGCTTCTTTTGTTTAAAGCGCGCGACACCGCGTATCATAGCAAAATACAAAATCAGCATCACCAGACAGATAAATTACTGATTTTACAATGAAATTTTACTCTCACTGTCCATAATCAGTGAGATATAAGATAAAGAAGCAAAAAGCGTCTCTACTGAAATGCTATTTTGCTGTTTACATTAGTGATATTTTCACTGATTCACTTTTAGAGGGTAAATCTGAGATAAAACCGATAAGCAAGTATTAATTTCAAGATGTTTCTCATTAATTATCTTCTCGTTGAATAATTCAGATTCAATTCAATTCAGTTGAGAAATTTTAGGATGGAATACAATGGATTTTTACAAAATTGCGAGTGTTGACTTACACAACAACCGGTTCCTCATTCCGGTATACACGGTAGCTTCAGATGAAAGGTACTTCGGTACAGATGAAAGGATTCAACCGATCGCGAAGCTGGCCCTAAACGACGCCGATGAGACCGGTCTTGAAAGTTGCTCTCGGATAACACGGATAACACGAGTTTGCGAGTGTGTGCAGCGATATATACATATATATATTTTTTGCGCATCCCGATGGCGTATCGGTATAGTAAGGATAAATCACAGTGGCTGTGCCTCCGCGCTTACAGGCAACGTACCTCACCGTGATCACGTTCTCTCCCGTTTTGCTGATCCTACAAAGAGCGACGACTCGCTCGTCACTCGCCACTTCTCCGAATTCGTCGGGCATGTGCGTGACACATGCGTACAAGTATTCAGGAAGAGATATATAAATATATAATTTATTACAAAGTAAGATTCTCCTGTGAGAAAAACGAGCGGATATTTCGGACGTGTGTCCACCGATTTTTTTTTCGGCTGCATGGGGAGAACTTACACCGCGTTGAGCTACGTGTAATCTTAAGAGGACGGGGTAAAGAGAAGCTTCGAGGAAGGAAGTTGACGAGGAGAGGAAGAAAATTGACCTGAATTATCTGTGTATAAATCTAATCTAAGGGTAACGAGAGGGCAACGAGAGGAGGGAAAGGCGAAGCAATTGACAATTCTGTGGCGTTAATAAAAGAGCTATATTATACTCATCCGAAAAAAAAATGCACAACATCATAGAGAGCCGGAAAGAAATTTGATATAGAAGTCATGTCAGTCTAATTATATTTCTTGTTATATTATATACATATATATATATATATATATATATTATATCATATTTTCCAAAAACGAATTATATATATAATTCAATAAAAAAAGAAGACACTCTCGTTTGATAATTTGCCAGCGAGCGTCGATTACTTGTGATGTTCCAGACACTCCCATTCCTGGTTTTATCACTTAATCGTAGGAAGAAGGATCGCGCGGAACGAAGGGACATTGAGAAGACATGGTCCTTACAATTACCAGTTTTATTAGGTTTTTCGTTATTTACACAGATTTTCGTTGTAGATTCTTTTGACAAAGGTCCAGAGGAACATTGCGGGAGCATCGGGACCCGCGTCACCTTGTAACGCGAGAGAGATTCTATACAGGCATTTTTTTTCATCCCCAATGATCACTATGAACCAGTGCCATGGCGCGGCGAGGGATCACGCGCGATCCGTTCGCCGAGCGATTCCAACCCTCGACAGAAATTCCGCGGGACCCACGGGATGTTTCCAAGTTATTGCACTTTTCGAGAGAAATAATACTAGGAGGACTGGAAGCCGTTTTCGTACAAATGGAAATAACAGCATCTCGCCCCTATTGCATAAATATCAATTCGTGCACATCATCCGAAGGCCCGCATCAACGTACTCTCTCGAGAGACTCGAGAAAACGTTGAGAAGCACATCTTCTACGTGTCGTTCGTTAAAATCTATAATTCTGCTGTGTAGCGATTTTTTTTTTAAGACACCTTTTAACGACGCTTTCACATGTGAGTGTTATGTGTCCCGCGTACACACAATGACAGCGATAGACCCAATCATTTCGAATATGTGACGGAAATTCCGAATCGTTTCGAACATTTCAAAACTAAAAAGTTCCTGAATCTTTGTTTCTTTTACAATATTTTATTACTTTAATCTACTTTTATAGACATAACAATCTTGTTTTTAAAGATTCTAAATGTTTCAGACGAACAAGTACTTTTAAGGACGGATTTTATGGACACTGATGATTCAGAAATCTCCAATTTCGAATAATATTCAAGATAATTCGATAACGAAAACTTCCAAGAGGAGGGTTTGAATACCCATCGCTACAGGACAACCTTTACCCAGATATCTAAAAGACGATTTTTATAAGACGTGTTCTTTAGATTAGACCGGCAAAGGTTTCGTTTGCTTCTGATAAAGAATGTAACGTCGGCATTGCGTTTTTACTCGACACGCCAGGGTCCATCCGGAACAACTGTCGCAATACATTATCGTCTCCAGAGAACTACTATACCACAACACTCCTGCACGGCAGCGTATTAGCGCTTGAGGAGTTAACGAGTTACGTTACGGGTGTCGGTTTCTTTCTAAATGTAAAATTTTACATGTCATGTACCCACCACCACGTTGGACCCAGTTACGCGACTGCGTTGGCAGTAGAGCTTCCTTGTCTTCGTCAATTAATATCTAAACACCCTGAGCTGCCGCGACGTCGGTATCCTCGGCGTTCCTGCCGTACGCGCATTTTCCTACGTTTTTTTAATTAATGCCGGATTAGAACCGTTCGAAACGTCCGTGTATTAGAAGATACTCGGTATTACTGTGCGATCCGTCCGTTCTCGAACATACCGACGTTGGAGCAGCGCCTCGTCTCAATTAGACTAATTAACATTAATGTTTAAGCGTTATAAATGAATTACAATCTGAGTATACTGAGCGCACACGTCACATTCATTCGAGTATCGCATCGTCGTAAACGTCGGAATAATTTATTTATGGGGGGGAGGGGTTCGTGCGTGATCTCGGATTTTCAATCGACTTGACTTTACAGCTGCTAACGAAATTATGATTACCTTGCGTCTTTATGACGATGATCCGTTCACACGCAGTTTTATCGGAGACTTATAATAACCGACACATGCATACATCATATCGGATCTTGGTCGCATTCTTTTTATAATTAAATTCTCTTTTAGCTTCATTGCATTCATTAGATGCATTTCTGATTACGCTTTCAGAATTGAACCATTGTCGCTGATTGAACATTCGCAGCAAGTATCATTACGCCGAACAATGCAATTAGCGGGATATTTTTCTCATTGACTTATCTATTCGAAAAGAACAATAAAAAAAATGAGCTGTGACGATTTGCTGCGTTTCTTTGCGATTTTGGAAACACTGGATTATTCTTTGTGCGTGTATGAATGATTTAAAATGTTCGCACGCACGCATGTAGATTCATTTTCATTCGAGGAAGGGTATCAAGTTGGAAACCGCAAAAATATCGGCGTCGAAAGTATCAACGACACGGGGGAATCACCGGAGTATTTGATTGAATTATCTGAGAAGTTCACGGGTAGCGTTGACTTAGACTTAAATCTAGTTAGAATGAGTTCGCGCGTGACAATCATGTTAAATCGTTGAGAAACAACCACGATTTGGTTTTCGCGTACGCGCGACTGTGTTTAGTGCGATAGACATGTGTTAAGTAGGACAGTGTATACCGGACTAGTGTACAGCATAGTATATATATATATTAGAATAATGCAACTCTCGACGGAATGAGCCATGTCGATTCGTTAGACGTTCGCAGCAAACATTGGAGCAAACGGATAAGGGTTTTGCTAAAAAATATATATATATATATAGCTCGGACGGAATAGTTACTACTTCAAGCACGATTGGAGTAGCAAATTAGAGGAATTGTTCTCGAAGCGAAAAATTCATGCTCCTATTCGAGACGAGTCTCGAATAATTCGCGTACAGAAAGTACCAATATATAAAGCACATTTTTCCCCTTTTATAAGAATATAACTGTAATTTTTTCTACGATATCTCTTGATAACGCATTTGGCAGTGATGTTTTCCAGGACAAAAGGGAAAACATGTACGCGTGCTGTCAGTCAAACGTAGAGAAGAGAAAGAAGAATCCTTTGATCTAATGACTGACATAAGGTCAAGTTTCATTCATTTACAATTTTTATGCAACGATGGAAGTGAATTCGGTGACTTCTCAAGATAGCATCACGTAAGTTTAAGCTTATAAATATATTGATATCCAATTACGAGCACCTAATATAATCAATTGCACGAAACATAAAGCATAACATAATATCTGGATAATAATAATTTTTTATGATTTAATCTCGTCGAAAGTTTATCATCAAAGTATCTTGTTTTATCAGTTATCTCTAAAATATATGCATGTCAAAATAACTCGACAATTTTAAAGATTAACGAATTATTTTGTACGTTTTATATTTTTCTTTTTGTTTTTTATTTTTCTTCTAATAGCATCAAGAGTGTATGATTTATCTGTTCAAATATTGCGTCACTGAAACTGGACGTAAATTCTTCGGTTACGGATTTTGCTTTATGAAGACTAAAACTTTTCCGTTCGAAAGAATGGGAGACGGTGTGAGGGAGGAAGAGATGGAGAAGATTGATATCTAGGATCGAACTATATCGTCAGTTCCCTAAATACCTTGAAACATCGCTGAGGCCGTCGTACGAAATATCGAAAGGGGTACAACAGTACGTCAACAGTTGAGCAAGAAATTCGCGTTTCGTTCGTTTCGCGAACCTCGGGTGCGCAGTGGTTTCGAGCGTCGCCTTGGAGTCGATCTCGTGTCGAAAGCAATTAAAAATCTAATTAATCTTCGTCGATCGAGCCTGCCCGAGAAGATCCCGCGTCGTTACGGATCTCGCGAAGAAAAAGGCCGGTGAGACGCGGATCCTCTGGGCCGAGATGTCTCGGGTATCTCAATCCCGCGCCGAACGAGGCGGATTTAGCTACTGTGGCTGTAAGCGGTGTTCGTGTATGGTCCACTGTAGATGGACGATCCTGTCGTGGATACGCTCTTGTGTCGTCTCTTGGCGAGCAGCACCAGAATGGCAGCTATCACCGCCAGCATGAGGATGAGACCGGCGACGGCAATCCCGATAGCGAAACTCCTCTGCGATATGCAAATGGTGTTCGGATCGTCAATAGCCTGGAAGAAAAATCCGGAAAATGACTACATGTGAAACGAGTTTGATCCCATTTTATTTAGAAATTCTGTTATTCGAGTCTCTAGATAGCTACATCTAACCTTGCGAAGTGACCGCGACAAATTTTATCGGCAAAATGCCAGCGAGAATATAACAGAAAAGGCTAACGGAATAGAAGATTGCTCTGCTGGTGAGAACGTGAGCTAAATGTGGACAGTTTCAGTTCACGGTTGCTGCCAACGTGTCGTAATTCTACTCGATGATAAATTGCCAGCGAACGTAAAAATTTCGCTTACTGAGTTAATCGAAAATACATGAGAGTCTAGTAAATCATTTCGAAGTTACATTAATACCGCCGCAGCGGAAATCAATTAAACTCGGATTACCCTTTCTCGAAAGACGTCGTCGGAGAAGTCCGACTTAGAGCCAATGTCCGAGGCCTCGTTGACGTAAAGACCACTGTAAACCTCGATCGTGGCCGGAGTGCCGTCCAGGCCTTCAACACCCTTCACCTCGTCGGTGTCCCTGCGTCGTCTGGCTATCGTATTGCACAAAGGCGGCTGCAAGCGGAAAATAAGCGATGACTATTCCGCGGCGAGGAACGTTCGGTGTGGGTATTACTCGGGGTATTCCTCCTCAGGGTCAGATATTGCATAACACCTCGCGTGCGTTTGTATAACAGTAACATACTACGTGAGCAAGTTCAATCGGATAATCATGCCGACGAGGTGAATACCCCGATATTTTCGAATGATAGGTAGCCATTATAAAATCGTTAAAGGATTATTATAAACGTAGTACTTAGTAGTCCTCGCGGAATCATTATTCAAGCTAGCTAGCACTCATGTATTATAATGACGGCGAGTACCGTATTACTGCATCCTCCGCCATGCTTGACGCACAGCCTAACGTTGCACTGATAATACACGCTCGCCGTATACGGGAACTTGTGCGCCTGGAAGTTCACCCTGGCCTCTGTTTTGTCCTCGTTATAAGTGAACTGTCCCATTATCTCGCCGTCGACCGGACAACTGCGAACAAACGAAGCCGAATGATACCATCGTAAAAGGAAGAGGTCGGGAAGGATTTCACCTCGTTTATTCACGTCGCTCTATTTTTCATATTTTGTTTTACTAAAATCTTCCCCTTTGTTCTAAGGGTCCTTCGAGCTGACTTACCCTTCGTCGTTTATGAGTCGCTGCTCACCCCATCCGAGGCCGTCGCGTACCAGGCAATCAGAGATCTTCAAACCGAACATCTCTTGTTTGTCGATGCTAATGACCAGGGTCAGAGGATCGCCAATCTTCACATTCTCCGCCACGTGATGCTGCGTTGGATCGCCGCTGAAGATCTTCATCGTGCATCCTGGCATCGGCGCGGTCGCCTGCGGGCAGTTCGCAGTTTAAATATCTCGACAATGACTTACTCCTTCATGGTTAAATTCGTCAAATTATACTAGGTTTGAGTCATTTTTAATCGTTCCTAGATTGTCACTGTTTCTACTCAACATATCATTATAGTTTAACTAAAACAATGAGATTGTTTTTCAACCACATGTTTATACCGTGATAGTTAAAAATAAAAAATGTTATTTAACTCGTTTAAATTTGATCTTTTAATTTAATAGTATTCCATGTTTTGCTTAGCCAAAAGCCACATATGGATAGATGAATAACATGGTATCTTCGCAAATAAACTGCGAAAATAATCGGCATAATTTAATGGTGCATTTAATCGGCCAAAGAGGTTTGATGTAATAATTTCCCAGAAAAATATCTCATATCTTGAACGCTTTGTTACCTGCAACGGCAGAGACTGCATCATGGACACGTGGGTTTGATCGTTCGTTACGACTTTGTCGCGCGTCTGGTATCTGCATCTCACGTGAAAACCTCTGCCCTGGTTCGTGACCAGCTTCAGGTGTGGTTGGACCACGATGGTGTTGAAGTACTCGATACCACCGTCCTCCTGAAACAAAGGCGACGGAACCAAGTGTGGTTAAATTTTCCGTTACAATCGCAATAAATGGATCAAGGATAAATGTCGTGAGAGAGAAAGAAAGAGAGAATTATTTATCATCTTTATATTCTAACTTATTTTTATTTTTATTCTTTATTTTCTATTTGTTTTATATTTATTCTATATATTATTTATTTTTATATACATAATACATTGACTAGACTTGTACCTTTTAATTGTGACCATATCGAGTCAGGACGAAAAAAATGAAAAGAGAATGTCTCTTCTTGCAACGTATGCGTCGGAATAAATTAGTTCTTTCGCATGATTGTAAAATATGCAAGGCTTATTTTCGTTATTTTCGTTTCATAAATCAAGAAAGCTGTAAATCTCGACTACGAACTCCATTTTCACTAAAAATGTAAGATCAACTATAAATTATACGAAGTTACTAATACAGTTACTAATACTAATAATAAGAAAGGAAATTGATTAATTTTAGCACAGAGCAAGAAAAAGATTTACATTGATGTTCTCAGAGTTCCTGACGTCATTGTTTAACACAGTTGCAGTAATTAACATGTTACGTCATTGTTTGCCACACACATGACGTGATAATTTAACACAGTAATAGAGAAAACAGAAGCTAATGTGTACCCACGGGTGATATGAAGAATGCAGAAATTTGCCAATAGAAAAGAAGGATAAAAAAAAGCAAAAGGAAGATATAACAATTATCCACAAAGATTATCAAATTAACTTAGACTTAAACAGTACTAAAATGACAAACAAAAAAACACCTATCAAATAAAAAGATTCATTCGCACAATTGGAATTACTAATTTAAATCTCCCGTAAGAAGTATGATGTAATAGTTCAAGCAATCTAAATTTGTTCGGAATTTTCAAAATAAACGGGCATTCGCCCGTAACTTACAAGAGGAAACATATGAGACTTCAATAAAGACCTATTATTTACAATTAGTGTTACACGCGTAACATACGTGTATACATCATTATCATACAGAACCAGTCAACTCAGTCTTTATTCAAGAACAAACGAATTCGCAGAGTCACGGTGAGCGCTGAAAAAAAAAACACGACGCCGAATTGAGGTGAGAGAAGCACCGGTCATTGTTCGACCGCTGCGTATCCGTGCCAACGAGTGTCGCAATCCGGACCCACGTTTTACTATCGTTTCAAGGAGGTACATAGTAATCGCGAGTGCACACGTTTCTCTGACCACTTTCAGTGCTGCTGCTACAGCAGCAACAGCAACCGTCGTCGCCTGTCCTTGCACCCCGCCAGCAAAAACCGGACCGCCGCGAACGAGCGCTGCTCCTTCTCCTCTCGATTCCGTCTCGCTGGTCCGAGAAAGGGGATATTTACACACGTAATTTACATTCCCTTTCTCGCCGTTTCCTCTCCCGTGGATTGTATCCGTATGTCGCTATTATGAACGTTCTTTCTTCCCGGAGTTTCTTAACGAAAATCCCCTCTTCGAAGAATTAAGTATTCTTTTCGACCTTTATTCCATCCCGTATTGGTCCCTCTGTTACATAAATACACTTGTGCTGTCTGTCCTTCGGGGAAAAATAGAAATTCCTCGGGAGTTCGTTGACTAAAAATTCATTTCGATCAATTATAATTATCTCCCGATTATTATTTAATATCTCATCTCGCAGTGTTTTTTTCCGACGAGTGAATTCCATTTCCACCTTGATTCCCGTTGTTAAATGTTCCGCACGTATCTCACTCGGACACGGTTTTCAAGATCGATCCCCACGGTGCATCCTTTCTGCATTCCAGGATTGAAGTTCCTTCGCGAATAAGTTCTTCTCCAGACACCGCCGATCGGATTTCAGTAGTTGGCTTAACAACGGTTATTAATGGTTAACGATGGTCATTAACGAGGGTAGTAATTCGTAATCGAAGAATTCCCTGCTATTTTCGCGAACAATCAATGTAATCAAGTGGATAATCATCGTCTTTAGAGATCGTCTTCGATAAAAGAAGTCTCGGACTTGAATATTGCGACTACTCGATAAAAACAGATAGTACATTAAAATTAATATTTTTCTCTTGATATTACTATGATATTACGCTCCAAACAACAAGCTGTATCCATGTAGTGCATAATTGCTCTTCGTACGAAAATTGTCGTCGCTATATATTTGCATGGAAAATTGATACTCGTGCATTTAACTGATTTTGATCAAATCTATGCGATCCAAATAATTGTTAAAAATACATATCGAATTAATTTATAATTAAGCGGTGCTAAATGACAAGTAAAAAAATGCCACGATTATGAGATACAGTACTGGACAAAATAAATATATATATATATTTATTTTATTTTTATATTATATATATATATATAGGTTTTTATATATATATACATATATATATAAAGGTGTATGATTTATTTTGTCCAGTACTGTATGTATGTTAAATTTGTGTACATGCATATGAATCAAATTGATGAAGTCTATTAAAGTAGGCAAAATCGAATGAAGATATAAAAGTCCTGCTTTATCAACATTCTTCAATAATTGTCTCTCAAATAACAATCGGTTCCCCTTTTACTGAATGTCACTTTCTCAGCAAGAGTCCGCAGACCATTCCAGTGAGATGTAGAATACAGGCTTGGGAAGGTCGGAGTACCTAATGAACCGGAGTGCAATAATCTTTAACGCGGCAACCAAGCGAGCGGATTGACGCCGCGGATTCCTAGACGAGCACCGGGTATATCGAGCAGGCAACGACCTTCGGCGGAGCCTTGCAGCGTTCGACCTCAGCAAGGATACTCGCAATCTGCGGTGCATCGGCCCGAGAGAACCCAGGGAGACGTCGGATCGCCGACTTTTCACACACCCACCTAGCAACGGGCGAGCGAGAATCCCAGCAGCTTTATTACGGTCGGGAGGAGGGGGATCCCACGCGTGAGGCGGATCCCAGTGTCTCCAGTCCTGACGGGATCCTTTTTCCTGCCGCATGCCATCAATAGCAAGACACTACCACGCGATGCGGCAAAAGAAAAATCAACTACCTCGGGTCTTGTTCTCCGTCATCCCAGTCAAGTATACTTCAGGTTAGTGTTTCCATGTTTTTTCACTGGCTAAAGATAGCTTGTTTCTTTGGGCTATCTCTTTCAAGTTTTATGCGTGTAAAAACATCTGTTATTTCGCCAGAATAATAGTGATAATGATAAATTTAATCATCATTTCAATTTCAGTTTACTCTCCTCACGTTTTTTCCGATCTATCTTCCCAGACATCGGGAAATGACAATTGCTAGCTTGAGATTCTACCCGAGTGCCTCAAAATTCTCAAGAGGAGATACACAAATCATTGCGCATAAAAGTCACCATTACTATTAATTTTAATTTAGTTTTTTTACAATTGTTTACTCTTATATTTTATATATATATATTATATATATATATATATATATATATATATATATATATATATATATATAATATATACACACACACGGAAAGATTTAACATAATTTATTATAATTTAAAAAGATTCTTTTATTCGCGATTTTATTTCTGATTGCAATAATTTCAATAATAAGACGGAAGATTTTCTCCATTGCAGGAAGGACTCTCTTGCGTTACGTTGTCTAATCATGATTTTTCACAGGTATTTCAGCACGCCAGAAGGGATTTCCATTTCATTTACATCTGCATTCCCGACCACTCTTCCTGGCTTGCATATAAAGATATATAAGATCTGAGATGAGCTTCCCGAGCGGAGGAACGCTCGGAGACGGTATTTTTGACATTGAATTCCTGTCCGGCGCATCCTCGGCTACCATCCTCCCGCGGAGACGCGATAAATTGCGTTCCCTCGTGTGGTACACCACGGCGCCCGTTGCGAGATCGTTCAGTTCGATAGGCAACAACATCTCAAACGTACATTCCCGAGCGCATCCATCCTCAGAAAATTAGTTGTTTTCTCAACTGTGGTATTGCTTCCAACTGCTTTCAGCGATCGTCACGAAACGACCGTGATATCGCGGAATTCCAACTCGGCCAGTGACCTTTAAACGAACTCCACCGCATTTCGATTAAGTCAAATTGCGAAAATCATTACGAAGGTCAGTCGGCTATGCCTATGTCAGTAACTGTGCCTACTGCGTTGTTGCCTCGTTTATCAGATGCTTATTGCTTGCGGATGAGAGGTTCATCGAGGTTCCCCCTCGATTAATCCGACACATGGCACACGATGTCTAATTTCTTTCTACCTAGATAATTATCTAGGAAATAGAAGCTTAATTTTTGTTAAAATTATCCCTCCTTTTGTTTTTATCTTATAAGTCAAATATAGAAGTGCTATATTTTTTAATTGATCTGATATTTCTCGATTAATTCAATACATGTCACAGAATACTTATTATTCTGTAAATGAGATAAGAAAAAAAAATCTGGAATTCTCAGAAATTTTTCTTTTACTCGGGGAATTATCCGGAAATTTTATCGAGACTCAAATTTTCATTGCTATTCTCTTTGAAGAAGCTGCTTTTATCTTGTAAGTCAAGTACAAAACTATTATAAAAGTGATATTTTTCAATATCAATATGCCATAAAATTTTTATTTTGTCTCGATAAATTTTCTCTTCAATATTTAAGCGTTGATTTAAATTCGTTTTTTTTTTTAATGTTTAAATTCTATTTTTTATAAAAGCATTTTGTAATACGAGAAAGAGAGGATTGAGCATAAAAGAGTGAAAAAGAGTTTCTACGCGGAAACAAAATGCTGTTCAATTTAAAAAAAATGAAGTTGCTTCAATTAAACGTGTATGTCACGGGCTGCCACAAACATAAATAGTTCATTTAATTATATTTGCTTAAATCAAATATTTAAATTATTAAAACAACTATTAGATGTTTTTTGTTCATTAATATTAATGTTGCATCAACTAAATTTATTTCAACTACACTGATGGTATTGATACAATATCATTTTTTTTCCGTGTAAAGTTTGTTTTTAGAAGAATCTTCTATTCGATGCTTTTCCAAATCTAACATTCGAAAACGAGTAACTCAATTTTTTTCCGCAAGAGTAGAAAAAAGAATAAGAGTTAATAGCTAATAATAAGAAGAATAAGCAGTAATTCAAATAATAATTAAATTTACTCAAAATTGTAACTAAGAATGCTTTAATTTTGGAAATTTAAACAAAACTGTCTCTCTAGAAAGTTGGGAAATTCTCAGGCAACTTTTTCTCAAAGTTTTTAATAAATATTCATAACCGTGATATATGTAATAATGCTGCATTAGCATTAGCTCGCGTTAGTTTCGATCCCTCACCGCAACGACCGTTTCTACGCATTTTCTCGCACGTGCACAGGTGTGATTTATTCGCGGGGATCGAAATATGACCGCAGACTGAAAGTATAGGTCCGGTACGCATGGTGAGGTGCGTTTTGCGCAAATGCATGCTTTGTACGCAATTTATGAACATCCCTCCGAGCTGTATCCATTACCATATGTACATATCCATTTTCAGGCGATCAACGATCGATGAGCACGCACGTTTCGCGCGTGAATCAGCGTTCCTTAACAGCGATCTCATCAGACGTCGTGAGGTGTTTTGCGTGTCGCGGCCTTTGCTCTTCGGCGCGATTCATCTCGCGCCTCCCGACATGGCCTAAAACGTTAGGATTTTTCTTGGGATTCTCAGATACGATCTCGAAGATCCGTTTCTGGGCATGCCTCAGTAAACCCTCGAGATAAAGGTGCGTGTACGAGGAAAATGAAGAAATAAAAAGAACGGAAGAAGGAAGAGAAAATTGGAGACAGAGCAAACACGCATGTAACGCGCATGACGGCCGTGTAATACGTACGAAAGTGCATGTAAGGGAGAGAAGATTACTAATGTCGGGTATCACTTGACGCCTACTTGATTCACGTCCAGCGGCGATTCAGTTTCAATATTTTAGGAAAAAAAAATCGGGACGGAAAATCGTTCCGAAAACACCGCGAGCGGTGCGAAACGGGAAAATCGCCAGTGTCTTTTCCGCACGAAACCCCGGATGAATCGTTAATCCCTTGCAATTGGCGAAGAGTACGATCATCTTCTCGCTGTCATTAGTGTCGCTCGAGCGATGATAATAGGAGGTATTTTTGCCAGCGGTAAAAATACCTCCCTCTTTTCATTACGGTCGAAGCGGCTACTTCGGGGTGCGATTAAGCAGATTGCAAAATCGCGTGACCCCTCGCCAAGAGGTTCCGCCATCAGTTTTCTCGTCGACTACCGTCGCAGCTCCGTTTACAGCTCTCCTCCGTACATGAATTTTTCAGTCCGGTACTTTAAAACGTACCACTTGCTTACGAAGCGGTCATTATTGTCTATATGCGGCCGGGATCGTTCGACCTGCGCGAGAGTGGATCTGCTTAAAGGCTATCTCGGGAGCGAGGCGGCACGTCCATTACGGACACATCCGCTTTCTGCCCCCTCCGGCATGAATAGAGGGTACGGTAGCTAAGAGGTTCATGCAAATTGGCTCATCAACCGACTCATCAGCACCGCCTTTTCGTCATTATTATTAATGCTCTCGCGAGTCTCTCGCGCGTGATACTTACCATCGCGCCTTAATGCGAGATAGTTTCGTAATGTTGCGAGTGTATTTGATTAAAGAGGCAATCCTGAGAAAGAGTGCTTCCCTCTTTCTCTCTCTCTTTCTCTCTTTGACTCGCTGATCCTAATTTATTTCAACTTCAGTCTAATTGTAAGATATATCTGTGTTTTCAGAATCTCTTCTTCCAACGGCAAAAGCGCTACCGTAGCTATATATTATGTACATGCTAGATTATATAATATATAGTATATTACATTTTGTACACGAAAAAAAAGATTAGCTACTAATCTATTCGTAAAAATGTGGACAGCTAACATTATTTGCAGCGAGAGCTATAATTTTGCAATAATAGCAAAACCTTTGTCAACTTTAACAAAAGGTTTTGCTAAGTATTGACAAAGTTTTGCTGCTATTGCAAAATTATAGCTCTCGCTGCAAATAATAGTTAGCTGTCCATATTTTACAAATAATTTTGCTATAGAAGCTAATCTTTTTTTTCCGTGTATATTATATGAATGTTACGAGAAAAAGAGAGGTATACGACATATTTTACGCTGTCAGTGAATATTATTATCAATTATACATAATTTAAAAAATTTATTAAAGATACTAGATTCATTTGAAGCTAAACCTAACTTTGCAAATCATTTCTTTGCGACAGTAAAACATACTCGCTAATGGCAGACTCTGCCACCAACTACCTTAGCGACAAATATTTCGTGTTTCTTTGAACGAACTAATCAGCAACATTTTTCCACGAGACAAATTTCAATTCAATGTGAATAATCGTTTAAAAAAGTCTAACGGTCTCCGCGTGGAATGTACAAGCAGTTACGGTTTTTTTGCCAGGCAACATTCTTTTCTTCCGTGTGTTTTTTTATCACAACGGTACGATATATCGTTACGCATGTATATAGGGTAAAGCCGGTATTTACGCCGCGCTGGGATTTACGCCGCAGAGACCGGAAAAAATAGAAGGAATAAAGATTATTTTTTCGCAACCACATTGTTATGTGCCTTTATGCTATATTAGTATTGTGTTGTGATCTCAGTTGTTTACTGTTACTATTAACAAAAATATCGTGAGTTGAATCAATTTCTTTATGTAAAAGTAGCGCGATCGCGTATCACGACCTACGTAAAACGATTACTGTAACGAATGTAAAAGGCGTAATAATTATTTCACGATGTATAAGTGTAGAGGGATAGTACAGGATGGAATATAGCAAGATACAAGTGCATAGCTCTTGCATTCTTTGTTTAATTTGATATCTTGTATATTCCGCCTGTTTGGGATACGGCATTTTTATCGAGCGGGATAGTACAGACACTCTAATAGAGCGTCAGCAGTGTGCGCCTGCGCAGAGCAGTCAGAGTACGTGAAGTGTACGTGTACATGTCAGCTAACCTAACCAAGAAGATAACCGAGATATCACGCTTCACTACGATTAAAAGTAAATAGAATAATTACGAATAAATCTTTAATAAATCTTAATAAATCTTTAATACGCACTTAATTGGCTTATTTATCAATATTTTTTAGAAGGCGTATAACCCACCCATCAATTGTCATATAACCCACCCCTATGGGATATATGGCAAAAATGCAAGGATTCAAAAATGTTCTTTTTTTATATCTAAGAAAACAAATATTATATGATTCATAATTTTTTTATAGTAGTAGATAGTATGACGGTTTTATTGGCATGACTAATTTTTTTTCAGCATAATAAATAATACTTGATAAATTAAGTTGTTCTTAGGTGCGGCGTATATACCGCCTTTACCCTATACGTCCGAGGCACTCTCGGAAGAGGCGAGCAAAACAGGAGGGCTAACGGCACCCGAGGGAAGATGCATGCTAAAACGTCGTCTCACTTGCCTGCATCCGCTGCAAGCAACTACATGCAGGCGTTCCGCCGACCAGGAAGTTGCGAATATTGTAATTATAATTCATGCATGTAGTAAACTGTCACGGCAAAGTCTTTGCCGTCCGTTGTATCGCAGGGTCGTATGGTTCCGTTCATTTCTCATGACGTCAGTTATGCTAATAGTTCGTAACAGTACGGCGTACCTCTATAAGGATTACGTCAGCGGACTCGCCGACGACTGGCGTCCGGCCAAATTTGCGATCCTGCGAACCAGGAAGCCGCTGGATGAGGGTTGCTGATGTACGCGACGGAATGGAATACCCGTATAGAAACGGAAGTTATAATCGCGGAAGATATTAAAGCGATGGTCTCGCGTTAACGCCAGGATCTCCGGGTAAAGATCAATCGCTTATGCTACGTATACATTTGTGTCTAGAACAGTGTCTTTATTGTCCACACGTGATACAATTTTTGAGATTAGAGTAGTGTCGTACATTTGGAGGCTGCGAAAAAATTGCGCGACACCTTTACCGCGGATAAAGGGTAAAAAGTAGAAACGTTTGTGTTAATGTATCACGCATTGGGAATTGAGGATTGCGAATTGGGATTGGATTAAAATTAAATCCGATTAGACGAATTCTAATATTCAGTCCGCAATTCTCAAGCTTCGATAGGATATCTGATATGGAGTTTGTACAGAAAATTTTGAAGAATAGGAACTAGAAGCCCCGATAAATACGTTATTCAGAGGATTCCTTAAAAATTATTACCTTCCTTTTATTTGATTTGGATGTTATTAGAGTTTTATGAGGACGCTTTAAATACATACATATTAAAATACAGGGTGCGAATCAGGTATTTGAGGACACTCACATATGTGCTTGACACTTCATAGCAATTGATTTTTTTTTCTTTTTTCACCTCAAATTATAAATGGAGGACAATAAGCTAACTCAGGAAATGAAAAGACACGCTGTTATCGTCGCTATACACGCGAATCACAGCGATGAAATCTCTCGATTTTTGAAAGTCGCCCGATCCTTTGTTAACAAAGTTCGTCGAGAGTTAAAAGTATCTGATGGCAATGTGGAAAGTGTTGCCAAGCGCAAAAAACATGAAACAGGACTCTACTCCTTCACACAAAGCAATGAGAACGCAAGATTGGATGTCTGAGAATCTGCATGATCACATAACCCCAAACATGTGGCCCCCTAGCTCCCCGGATCTTAATCCTTTAGATTATTATGTATAGCGTTGTTGAACGGGAAACCAATAAACATCCCCATAACACTCTTGATTCCCTCAGAGCAGCTATTACCAGAGTAATGACCCATATGGACAAGGATCACTTGATTCGAGCATGCAAACGTTTTTGGCAGAGAATTTAAGCTGTTATTGCCGCTGAAGGGGATTTTATCGAATAACTGTATAGCACAGAGGTCACTTACTTTGCTGTAAAAGTTTCATTAAAATAAAACAAGTTTTCTAAAAAATATACAAATTTTAGTTTTTAAGTCAGCATGTCCTCAAATACCTGACGCACCCTGTAAGATCAACTTACTAGGATCCTGTTAAATCCCCAGAAAGGATTTCTACAATATTAGAAAAAAACTAAGGATTCAAATGTCTGTTTAATAATGCCTCAGAAAGAATTTTTAAGAATACCTGAATTAGATTATAAGGTCTTCCCTTACTAGGACCTCGAAAGAATTTCTCGAAGATACCATACCTTTGAAAGGATTTATTATATTTCTAAAAAGGGCGAGCCATTTGTTATATTTCTCTTAATTTTCCCAAGCCGATTAGCTGGGACCTTATAAAAGGTTTATAAAATTTCCTACACGGAAGGTTGTGCAAGCACATCGCTATTCGCGATCGTAAGTGGGATGTAGCAAGGTGCATACATTACTCCGCACTTTATGTTTACGTCCCGTAGGCGCGCAATAAAAATTTATGTATACCGTAACGCTAATTCCAACGTAAACCAGGAAGCCGCTAAACTTCTTATTAGCCGAGGCAATTTCCTTCGTGCCGCAACGCGACGCGGTGCAACCGACAGGAGGCGATATACAACGTGCATGTTTGCATGCGTGCAAACGGGGCCTCTGCCTTCTGTCTTTCGGCCTATGATTTACACGGGGGGACGATCGTGCCGCACGCTAATGTCCCTCGTTCGTGGACCGGCAACTGGAAGAATTGTTCCCCACCCTCGAGCGACTAACGGGACCCTATGATTGGAAAATCATGGGTTTTTCTGCGCTCTCGCGGTCGATGCGAGCGGAATGAAAAATTATTGCGGGTGCCGATCTATGCCGGGAAGAGACCGGGATCCATGCGAGCGGAATTTAGCGTTATTTATCAAAACCGCTCGTGCGTTGCCGGCCGATCGCGCAGCGGCAGTAAGGGGGAGAGAAAGAGATCAAGAAGGACAGAGAGAGAATGGAAAAGAAGTTCTGCCGGAGGATGGATGCAAATGCATCCTTCGTCGGGACTCGCCCTGCCCGCAGGGCACTTGGTGCACTTATTACGATACATCTCTTGCGGAGCATTTCTCGGGTTCGACGGCCGGTCAGTTCAGCAAGCAGCGGCGGTGGCGGCCGACTGCGGCTTCAGCTGCAGCTGCAGAGTGCAGCGTGCATCGGTGCGCCGCGCCGGCGGCCAACCGCTCGTCCCCCTTGACTCCCTCTCGCGCCAGTGACGTACGAACTCCGACAGTAACCCCGGGTGATGCCTGGAATTTTCGCCTCCACGACAAGTAACGCGTCCGTCATCGAGGAGATTGGATTGATCGTCGATTGACCCTTGCGACTTTTCCCACAGCGCGACTCCATTTCTCGCGTGAGAAGAGCGCGGGATCGGATTGTTTTAACCCTTTGCGGTCCTACGTCGAGAGTTGGATTCGACACGCGTTGCGGTAGATTAGCATATAATTCCTCGAGCGTTCCGAATTTGAAACATTGATTATCATCGGCAAACTGCATTTTTGGGATCTACAGTAATTTGTCTAAATACACTATAAAAGAAGGTCAGTTGAGATAACTTGAATCGAGTTAAACAAACTTAATCTCAGGGTTATGTATTAATTATCGTGATTCTTTCAGTAAAATTTTAATGTTTTTTAATATCTTGTTTGTGTGAAACAAAATTTTGTATAAAACTAGAAATTTAGTTCAATAATTATAAAGCTAATTCAACGCATTATTGATAAAATACGTAAAAATCTATTAAATGCAGTTAAATGTCACTTTTTAGTGGTTGAATAAACATCCATATCACATATATGTACAACTACGTTTCAATTTCGTTAATCTCTTACTGTTAATTTTGTAACAATTACTATGCCGTTGTTAATTTGACTCGTTTTTTATTCAATCTGACTTTGACAAAATTTGTCTAAGTATGAGACTTTTACTTGATTTTTTTCAATAATTAAACAAAATTTTTAAATTCATCAACCAGCCGAGTGATAAAATTGAGGACGGAAGGAAGTATAAATTTTGAATCACAAAGGATAAGCTTGAGCCAAATGGGAACCGATGGAAAAGAAGTTTTCGAAAAAAATCATCAGGTATTGTAAGATATCGTCAATCGAATTGAAAAAGTCTCCCGGCAGTCACGTCGACGGAAATAGTGGTGCGTCAAGAGATGAAGTCACACGACTCGGACGGAAACGCCGCGAAACGTGAAAAAATGCCGCGTACCGGCGACAGCTCGTTACGCGGCCTCATCGAATATTCCACGCGCGTATCCCGCGAAATCCTTTTCTCGCGGCGTACTTTTTGCGCCGACGACTCGGAATTCCCGTTGGAAATATGCGCGCATCGCCGAGAATAGCCGCGTGAATCCGGAATCGCGGAATCCGCGCCGATGGAACGTTCCATCCTCGTTCCGGGAGCAGTGTGTTCATGCTTCGACGTATCGCTGCGGCATGCAGCGCGGAATTATCTTACTTGCTAACGTCGGCGTCAATTGCACGGTAAAACCGACGATTGGCATCAGCATCGCGGTACGAGCTAACGGTCGCGTGCGGTCGGTTAGTTACCCTGTATAATTATCGGGTGCGGTCCACTCGGGGAAAAAGAGAAAGAGAGAGAGAAAGCTCGAAAAAAATACATACGACAGGTTCAGCAAGTGTAAATGATCGAAAGAGAGAGAGAAAGAAGCGCAAAATGTTCGCTACTTAACTCTTTCATGATTAATGAAACATGTGCGAGTATATT
The DNA here is from genome assembly GCA_901521435.1 of Crematogaster levior. Taxonomy (NCBI): domain Eukaryota; kingdom Metazoa; phylum Arthropoda; class Insecta; order Hymenoptera; family Formicidae; genus Crematogaster; species Crematogaster levior. Next base: position 346,951 of record CABEGB010000587.1, on the reverse strand, counting down.
TAAAAAATTATATCTCTAGTAATTATTGAGTATTCCTCAAGATTAAATAGAACTATTATAATTTTCAAAAAAATTTGTGTGGTAAACCCCTTTTTGTTACTTTTTGTTTATTATATTATTATAAGTTATGTATAAAGTAGAATTCTCCGTCTGTATTTTTACATATTCTTCAATTCTTCTCCCTGTGATCGGTTTGAACCAAATTGCACAGTTATTTTCTAAGATCTTGCAGAAAATATAGGCTGAGACCTGGACATCCCGATTTCATCCCCTAACAAATGAACTCCTTTGACCGATCTGGACCAAAAATCTGGTATAGAGTTATTCTCCAGGACTCTGCGGAAAATACAGGATTATCATGAAACCTGGACCCTTGATACTTTGTGATATAAAAAACCCGAGCAACGCCTGGATTAAGCTAAATGGACAATAAAATTTGTTAGAATATAAAACTTTGCGCGATATCACGGACAAAAGAAAGAAGTGATGTTTTTCAATTGCGATTTAGGATTTATTGCGGCAGAAAAACGGGCGTCTCCATTGATGCAATCGGTGCCACATCGCGGTTTGGCAAAACCACCGTCTGGCTTTACATACTAACAAAGTATGTCAATGAAATTCAAAAAGTGGCTCATGACTGCTAACGCAATGAGGTGAGGAACGCAATGCGCGACGTGCATGTGACATCTGACATGACGTAAGGATGCGCTAAGAAAATGACGAGGCTGTGAGCCGGCAGGAACGCTTTTATAACTTCTTGCGTAATGTATGTATGTTTTATGCGCTCGGAATGAGGCCGCCGCTGACGCCCATTTTATCGTATCAACGTTGAGTAAAAATGTAAGTCGTTAAAAGGGAATCAAGGAAGTGCAGGACGAGAATTTATAACGAACAAGATGATTTTAAACAATCGCGCAGACGTGGGCGTGAGGGTATGTCCGCGTGGAGAAGCGAGGAAAACAATTATTAGTACCTTGAATAAGTTCTCATAGTTTTTTCGTGAAAATTAATGCTTTATTTAAAAAAAAAACAGGAAAAAACACTCCTAATGATTCTGCAAGTTCAGTTAGTTTTGACATGAATCTTCATGAAGTAATGTTTCCAATTCTTCGTCTTCAAACTTTTTCGTTGCGCCAGAGCGTTCTTTATCTTCAACATCAAAATCATTATTTTTGAAGCGTCTAAACCAATCTCTGCATGTTGTTTCCGACAGAGCATGGTCGCCGTAAGTCTCAACAAGAATTCTGTGTGCTTCAGCTGCAGGCTTTTTTTTGAATAAAGTAGTGCAGTAAAATTCCCCGCAAATACTCTTTTTTTGGCACGAAACTCGACATGTTTAACACTATGAAAAAAAAAGTTGTTCACACTTCGGCGCAATGACATACACTGAATTTCAAGCTTGCTTATAGTACTTCCCTATAGATGCTTTACCATCTTAAACTACACGCATGCAGTTCTGGTAACATCATCTGTTGGAAAACAGCGAGAACTTATTCAAGGTCCTAATAATTCTAATTTTCAAACGAAAGTCAGACCGTGGACGACGTAGGCGACGTAGGCACCCTAAAACCGGTATTCGCGTGGGTAGATTTTTTATTCCACGAGATATTACGACCTCCCTCCCCCGCGTGTCCTTGCGAGTCACGCCTCCTGAAAAGAAATCGAGTTTCGCCCACCGTCGAAATTCCTCTCGGGTGAATACCTAAATCGGATCCTCCAAATCTGCCTTCTTCTCTTCTTGGACAGCCATTGCGAAAAAAAAAACGACTAGATACAGCGAGAATAATCCCCGCGAAGTTAAACTACCCACGTTTCAACGTGGAACTGCCTTCTGCTATCGAGAAGCTGACAAAGTCGCCGTGATTTTGCAACGCATTCGCGCTTTCACGCCGAACGAAACGTCGGCGTCATCGACGTTTTTGGATGACCGACGTCTTTCCAAGGAATGGCCTTGTCGTCGACACGCTATGTATTTTTGTCGCTTTTACGACATGAATCTATACATGGCGATGCTCGCTTGGGTGTGTCTCCACGTTGGTCGTTTTATGGACTTGCGAAAAAACGCTCTCGTTGAAATTCAAATCGATTCGACGAGAGAGACTCGAAGTCATTGTTCATATTTGATGAAACCTGTTTTTGACAGGTAAATTATGTTACTTTTTTCAGAAACATATTATTTTATACGAGATCGGAGAAACGCGCGTGTGAGAGATTATTATGAGAGCACCGAAAGTATCTCTCTCAAGTATCATCTTGATCGGCGAGTTATCGCAGTTATAATTATCTAATTATACCTTACTTCGTAACATCGTATCTGAGCTTCCCATCGAAACTACAATTCCCTCGAATCCTCCTTACTTCCAATTGCCTTTTCCTATCACGAGGTAGCAGAGCAGGCACGAGCAGTTCGTCATCGCGTAAATACGGCTACCGTGGCTTCACAACAACCATCTCCTCCTGCTCCTTCACCCCTCCACCCTCCGAAGGGAGGTCCATGAAGTATGGAACACGGAAGGTAAGTGGAAGCGGAGTCGAAGGGAAAAAAAATGGATTCAAGTTCAGGGCAAGAAACGAGTTAACGACGAAAAGGAAGAGTAGGAAGGAGAGCGCGAAGGGAGATACACCGTGCGAGGCGAGCCACACAGCTTAATGATGCGAGAAGCTCGAGGGAAATGATTTCAGCATGGTCACGTCGTTGCGATGATTATTCTTCTTCTTTGTCGAATCGCGCTTTTCTCCCCGTTTCTCGTCGCTTTTTCCGAGATGACATCTCTCGCGCGATTTCGCTCTGTTTCTTTTGCTCATCTTTCTCACATTCTCTATCCTCCTTTTCTCCCTCTTCAGCTTTTGATATACTTGGAGTAAACGTCCGTTTCACTTTTTCCTTTTCAAACTTGGATCTTATACATCGATCGGCTTGATTATTCTTTAACCGATTAACTGGCAAGGCTTTTTCCAGTTTTCGTGCCAAAACTAGCATCAAGTTGTATATGGAAATACACGAAATTCAGTTTCTGTGGGTTTTTTTGAGTCGCTGATTTCATATCAAATGTTATTTAGTAGATTTATAGCTTCCTAAGGGTAAAAAATAAGGGTTGGGGTGAAATATAAGGGTGAATAATGAAATATAAGGTTGGGGGTGAAATTTTCCAATTTTATCAAAACGAACTTTAAATACAATAATAAAATACAAATTAAATTATAAATCATAAAATACAAATTAAAGAGAGAAAACACAGTGTTACACAGTGTTTTTTTCTTTTCGTTTCAGTGTTTTTTTCAAATTAAAGAGAGAAAACACAGTGTTTTTTTCATTTTTTTTAGATCCGCCATATTGAATTTTCAAAATCTGATTTCAGATTCGTTATTAGCGACCCCAAAAACTCCCAGAAGTACAGTTTTCAGTCCAGAATCTAGCAAATTAAAAATGTTTGTCCGCCATATTCGGGGTTAAGGACGCCATTTTAAGTCCGCCATATTGAATTTTGTAATTTTAATGCCAGATTTGGATTCAGCGCCCCCAAAAACCATTGTACACCAAGTTTGGTCCAAATCGTTAAAAAATTTTTGAAGTTATTTGAAAATGTACTGTTATATGATCCACTGCCAGTTTTGGCACGAATTTTTTATGTACATGTATGATCCACTGCCACTTAATCGGTTAATTCACCTCACTGGGATTTTTTTAAAGTCCTCTCGGCAGAATGACACGCGATTGATATGAATATGTATTAAAATATGATGTACATATATTTTGCCTGTTAGCAGGAAACGTCGATGATCTCATGATTATTAATGTCTTTATATAATGTCCACGTGTGAATATTATTAGACCGGATTACCGTTATTCCATCTGCTTGAATAATGATCGTAGAATCGCGACAGCCGCGACCAACATTCTGGCTGGTCAGAAGAAGAACACCTGATTTTTCTCGAAATGAAGTCAAACGCTCTTTGATGTTCCTCGTAACTATGTAGTATAGCGGCAATCATTCACAGGCAAACACTCGCAATCCGTTTTGTACTCAAGTGGCGCATTTATGGGCTTTCCTACCATGGGGCTGCTGCTCTCTCGTTGTCCAAGAAAGTACGCTTACGACCTTGGTTACCAACGCTTATGGCACTTAAGCGGTGACTACTTTTCGTTTAGACACGTGGAGGTATTTATATAATTGTGCGAAAAGTGCAACGCCCGTATATATAACAAACAACAAGTTGTTATAGCGCCTGATGATAAGATTTACTTACGAGCTTAGACGCGGAGAACGAGATTTACCTGTGAAAAAATAATTCATTTCCTACCTGGTTTTTCTACAGCGGTCGTTTTGGGAACGACTGAAGTACAGTTTAAAGTGTGAAATCTTTTAAATTACAAAACCAGCTTTCAGCGTTTCATAAATAAATCTCTGATACATTTCGCATCGTTACGATTTCGATATCCTTCCTAAATCAGGTCTATTCTATAATGTCGACAAACAAAATTCTCTGATTTTCTCTAAACATTTTTGTTCAAGTTTATAAAATTAAAAAGCGATTTTAAATGCAAATTTGAAATAAGTCTAGTTATAATACGGATTTCTTAGTTCTTTCTTATTTATGCGAAGAAAATTAAGAACGTGTTCCTAAAATTAGATTTTAAAAAGTATTAAAAAGAAATAAAAAATTTTTTTAGCATCTTGGCTCTGTATATTATATAAAATTATCATTTTATTTCAGAAAAATACAATAAAAAAATAGAATCTGCTACGACAGTCAGGAAACTATTAATATTTAAATGCTGAAAAGATATTCTTTACAATAATTCATTAAAAAACTTAAGTAAGATTTATAATCTTAAACAGAATTAATAGATAATAAAAATGTAGCACTTGTAAAATGATAATAAAATTAGAAGAAGAGACGCTTTCAACAGAAATTTTCTGATGTTTATTTCTAATTCATGTCAGCAAAAAAATTATCTTTGAAAAATTTTTCCAAGTGGACAATGATCTAAGCAAAATCTAAAGCAATTTATCATTTATAGATCCTTTTTTACTGTACTTTGTGCGGCAGTACTATTATGTAAAGCTAAAAGACTCTCGCTTTGGGACTCGCGCAAGATTGGCGCGCAACCTCGCCAAGGACTCGACGAATAAGGAAATCGTTGAAGGCAGCAGATTGCCGAGGGGGCTTCGGTAAAATCGCCATAAACGTTCCGCGTTCTATCACACCGTGCGATTTCTTTTCAACACTCGTGGCGCGGTTGCGGGCGAATTCTTTGGCGCAACAAACGCGCGCGGATCGACCGGTCGGAGCCATCCGACGCGTGCTTGTTCGAGAAGAAGCCGCGCCGTGAGTTATGCCGCGCGTTTACGAGCCGCGCCCGTTTTTCCCAGCTCACATTTACGAGCCCGCGAACCCCAGTAGCGGGCTTCTTCTTCTACGCGGAAAACATCCTCGCCGAGGATTTGCCTGCGAGAGAATTGAATGGCCGTTCCCGCGATTATTTACGGCGTGCCCATCAGGACCACGCGGAAACCCTTCCGCGGGCATCGGTATTGAATAATCGTGGGAGAGATCCCCGCCGTGATTCGAACGTCCCATCTCCCGTCTCCCGATTGTGTACTTCCTGCACGCCCAAGATCAAGCATAAATCCCAGCTATGAACGTCACGACGTATAACTTAATCCCTGAACCTCGACCGTGGCTGGTCGGGTCGAGGTTTCTGATCTTCCGGATAGTCTATCCGGATTTATGGGAGACGTCGATCACACCGACAGCTATGGATCGTTTCCTGGGGAGAGCCTGGGGTATCCGATAACGCTAATACGTGAATGAAAACTTGTCTTGGTCGTTCACGGATATTGGCATATTTATTTGGAGACATATTATCGTAAACGATAAATAATAAACGATCCATTAGCCGACGATAATAAACGCGAAATAATCAAGTGCTTGTTTAAGTTCGATTTTCTGGACGAGTCAAGCGAGACAGCTTCGTTCCGAGGATCTCGCTCGAGAGGTGTGCAAGCCGTTCGTCCAGATAAAGGCCTTAAAAAGAAGCAGAAAACGCCGGAATGACGTTCGAGGTCCGGTATTCCGGATAATGCGGCACGACGCGCTGCTCGCGGTCTCGGCGCCGGCATTGTCCCCCCTCGGACCAGTCGGAGCGACGAGGATCGATGGCACTGGAGCGCTGCCGGATAGACAAGGGGCGCCGAGTCTTCTTCGGTAAAAGAGGAGACCGGTCTCGCCTCGGTGTTACGGGCGACTGTATCTTTGCGAACAGCCGTCCTCGGTTGGCTTGGAAAAAAAAAACAGCCGAGGTGCCTGCTCGCCCTCAGTCAGAGGTCAACGAGGTTGAGAGGACTTATACGCTGATCCAATACACTCTCGGGAGCACCGCGTGTATACGCTAGTGGCTCTCATCGAGAAAAGATCTGTACCTTTAAAAAAAAAAGTTTTCCTCAAAGTTTTGTTTACGCTTTATTGTGATATCTGTTATATAATTAAATTGTCACGGATCGATGATTTAGCTAGCAATTAAGTACGTGTTAGAGAAAACATGTCTGCTTCAAGCTGCTCATCGACATGTCGCTCATTTAAAAGGGAAAGTTAATTAAAATTGTCGATCTAATCGTCTCGAAGCGACGTACGATACATCGAATATTCGCCGAGCTAATGGAAAGTCTACAAGTCCGCATTTAAATTCGACTTAAACTGCAGAACAATGGGTCGTTTAAAGAGAAGTTGTCGTGGTGGACGCAGCGTCTCGTCTGCTTTACCCGCAGTGTGCAGAAAGCGGGCCAGCTTCTTCTCCGACCCTTACAAGGTTCGCAGAACCTTGCAGTCGTCACGTATGCAACAGTGGTTCTCAATTCAACCACCGACGTCCACGAAGTGCCTCCATTGATTCACATTTTTCGTAACCCTTCCTTCTTTCTCACCGCGTCACGCGCATAATTAAAATAAATTAATTGGATTAAATTTCTTAAGTTTCGGGACCAAAACGTTAAGTTCGATTTTTGCGTCGCGCCGCAAAACTCGGACGATGATCGTCAGCGAAGGATGAGAGGGCACTACATGACGACTGATACGGATCTCGTTCGTCACTCCTCGCGATCTTCATTTACGCTTACGCATCGTGAAATGAATCGGTCTTTTCCTCTTGACACTCCCAGCAATAGGTACGACGAACCCGTGCCGTCGTGAAAACGTAACGGGCGACGTAACGGTGTTACTATTAGAGTCCGTAACGCACCATGACAGAGACGTTGTCCCGCGTGTATTAAAATGCCGCGTATGGTTTTTCTTGCCAAAGCACGGAGGAGGTGCTGGAGGAGGAAAATGCGTTACGCGTGTTAGCGCAATCGTGTGCGTGAGGATACTTCGAAATACCTCGATGTAACAGCTCGTGCCAATTTTATTTCGCGGATGAGAATCAAAGCGAGAAAAAAGCGCGTCCGTTAGCTAAATCTGTTGAACTCGTGCGTCATACATAAAGCCGTCGTTGTCTCATCATTACTCTGCACCTCGTACGCGGTGTTATAAATTATCAGAAATATTTTTCGTGTGCCCGTTACGTCCGCAACGCATCCGGCGTTTGACAGAGCACATCGAGGTCTCTAACTGTTAAAAGCAGAAGAAACGCATTAATCATAGAATCGTTATTATAATCATCACGAAATTATCAGGAAAACTTACAAGATGCAGCTTTACCGTTGCGAGAAATATTATGTTATTATTGAGATTATTGAGATATTATGTTATTAAACAGCGAGCGATATAGGACTCAGATAAATATCGATATTCTCGGACACTTGTGCCTAATAATAATAATAATTCCCGCGAGTTCTTTTCATACAGTTAATGCTTCAAATCACGCATCGGTTATTATTCGATCTTGAAACGATTTTGCCAAGAAACGTGACTTTATATTCTCGAGAATTGGTGTACAATTTAACTATTTCACTAATCGCTAAATTTAATATTGTTTTGCTAATATTAAAATAAACTTTATGTGTGTTATTATATATTATTTATTATTACAACTATTGTAATTAACTACATTTTTCCAACCTACGATAAAATTAAAAAAATAAGGTGTTAAAAAATTTGATAGCAATGTTTAACAAGACTCGTTTCGGACAAAACGAAGAAGGTGAAAGTCGACTATTAATTCTCGAGTTCCAAAAAATACCGGCTGCATGTGGGCAAGGTAATCGCGAGATGACCACGTTGCGCATCAACGAGTCCTTTCTCACGACGTTTCCTTACGCCAATGATTATACAGCGCGTAAGAGCACAAAATTATAGCCGCCCATGCCTCAAGTGACGTTGATCCTCGGAGAGGATTTTGTTTGTACATTTTGCAGAGTATCACGGGCTCTTACACGTTCATAATCTCCGGGTCTGTACTTTATCCGTCGAAAAAATTATAAGCGAGTGTTATTCGAACGTAAACGTCTATGAAGCATTTAACCAGGAATTACCATATCTAATTTCCGTTTCGATGTCTACAATCTCTCTTTCGTTTAAACATCTCAAAATTTACTTTAAGACTTTAAGAGTCAAGGGCAATAAAATACACATATATTTAATGTTCCCTGAACTATCCAGAATTAATAACAATCTGCTTTGGCGTGCAAAGCAATGCGAGGAATTCCTCGCGGAAATTTTCGAGTCTTCAAGTTTAATCGTCGATCGTGCCGTCCGTAAAGTAGAGTACGCAACCCTTAGAACGATAAGTCAAGCAGAAAGGGCTATCGCTAAGGGAGCGACCACGAGGGGGGTAAAGCGGCATATAATTTCCAAGCCTCGGGGCTACGATTTTACGATTTAATTGGGCCTCGAGGAGAGGAACGGCGGGTTCGCCTGTAACCGGTGGTTACCTCACTACTAGGAAGATATTATCCGGCCTTTCTGTATCCCGCGCGAGCGGGCAAGGGCACCGTTCGCCCCGGCTTAATGGCGATGGTGCGAGAGGACGTGTGCGAGCCGCCTGCTGCGTAGACGGATACGATGGGGCATATACCGGCGAATTCCGTCGGAAAGAGACGGATGCCGCTTTCCGTCGAACAATAACAGCGCTTCTCCCGACTTATTGGCGTTTTTTTTAATTATCTCGCCACGCCAACCGGATGGATGACCATCGCGAATTATTCAACGTTCGTACTTGTACTATTTACGTTTCCCCGCAGAGAGACGTGCAGAGATTAAATTCAATAACTTGGGCGACGTGCGCGGCAGACTTGGTTATTTATCAAACAAATAGCTTTTTTGCGAGCAGGCGTACGTGTCTTGTACTTATCTTTTTACACATTTACTTTTTACTTTTTTAATACTTAGAAAATTTATTCCTCTCTTTCTACAGCCAGGTCTGCGATATGTTATCGTATTAATTTGAATAATAACTTCGATCGGTGAAACATGAATCGATGGCATTCTCGAGCATGTGCATCCGAGTGGGAAAACTCTCCGTAACGAACGCCGGGAGAGCAAAGAGCTCGGGGAGCGGGAAAATGGAAGTGGAAATCGTTATCGCGATGTTGGGCAACGCGTTCCGCGAACTTCTGGGAAACCACGGCGAGCGGCTTTCGAGAACGAGATCGCGATTTTACGAGTGGGAAGATACATGAGAACGAGAGGTGAGAGAGAGTGAGAACGACTGCTCCTCCGGCCTCTCGCGAAGCAGCTTGACATCATCGGCGAAAGCTAAAACGGCCGAGGAGATGCCGGGTCGTTATGCCCAAATCACACTAGTGATTGGCGATTGCGTTTGCGTCTGCGTTTGCGTTTATGATTGCCTCTTGACCAATCAGAAGGAAGCTGCTATCAGATCGCTAGCAGCTTCCTTCTGATTGGTCAAGAGACAATCGTAAACGCAAACGCAGACGCAAACGCAATCGCCAATCGCTAGTGTGATTCGGGCATTACACGCGTTATGTCTAATGCGATACTCGCGATAATCGTATCTACGAGCGAGGCATCGCATCCCCAACGAGAGAGATCTCCGAAGACCCATCGTCCGATCGTTATGCGATCGTAATAACTCGGCCGCGTCCGATTAATCGCCGGCTACCGAGCGCGCGCGCGTGTCCACGCGTATGCAGCTGCATTTGCAAGGCCGTAGTCAAGGACACCCGTGCCCGGCCGAGGCTGCGCTGGAACGGGATGCCAGCGACGCTCCAGCCGCGAGCGAGCTTCGCGTTTAATACGCGACACACACTATGATTTAGCGTGTGTATCCACGCACGGCCGTTCCCCACCGTCTTATAAGCCGCAACGATTCCGTTAACAATTTTTACGACGCGAATCCGACACCGGCGATGTATCACGCCGGACAGCGACGCGTTTGCGGCGGGGTCGAGGGACGGGCAATAATTGATTCGCATCGAAATTAGCCTGCGACCACACGAGCGAGTTTTATATAGGTCCGTAGAATAAATTTACCGCGCCGATTGAACGATCAATTAAGAGGCACTGTAACTATTAATCCTGAGCCTTTTTATCACGACGACGCGACGCCGTGTTGCTCGCTATTGACACCGTTTATTAAGATAACATAATCTCTTTTCATATCTCTTCTTTATAGGCGACAGATGTCACTATTAGAAAATTTATGCGATCGTTTAGCCAGCACTGCCGACGGTTGCGCATCGCGCGATTAACATTGCAAAGTGCAGCATATTGCATCAAGCAGTCCTCCATTTATTCGTGTGCAATTATATCTACAATACAGATCTATTCTCAAATATTAGTTATTATAATAGTTCCATTGTTGTCAATTACTAATAGTCCCATTATTAATGATTCTGGAGTAATAACTAATTGAAGATCTTTTGATCACAGAATCGTAACTTTTTTATATAACTATGTTACGTTCAGCAAATTATTACGAAAATGACGGGTGAGAAAGTCGTGTATGTGTTTTTTTAAGTGTATGTATGCATTTTTACATTTGCCAAGACGAACGAGTCCTTGAATGATCAAATTTGTTCCGGTCGTACGAGTGTACAGCTTGTAAAGCGTAAAGATGTTTCTTCTTGTTAACGACATGCCTTTAAATTAACGTTCATTCGTTAGGTTTGTCCGTGCGTTCTAAATTAGTCGGTAGATTTTCTAACGGAACGTCAGCAGATAAATTAAGCGTATAAAGTCGGGGTAAAATAAACGCGCGCGCCGCAAGTAGGCGGTGCATAAACGGCGAATGCGTTGTACGCATTGTCGAACTGGTCTGACTACCTCCGGCGAATTTTTCCTCTCGCGATTTGGTATCCTTGGTTGGAAGAGAGTCACCGAGCTTTAACGCGCATAAAGATCATCGACTATGATACGAATCCTCTTAAGGCGAAAGGCTATTAAGCGGGATTTACACGAAGAGAAACAAACGGTCGTTAAAAATCAAGAATATTCAATATATTTCAGAGGAAAAAAGAAAAAATAGAGAAAAATAGAGAAATGACCGGAAAATAGAGAAATGAACGGAAAAATAGAGAAATGAGGCTCGAAAAAATTAAATTATATAATAACGAGTCTACCTACAGATGGTCCATTTTTTTAGGGCCGAGAGAAAGTTTGCCATTTCGACAGACTGACCACTTAAATCTCGCGTAACCATTTCTGGCGCGAGAGGCGAGTTTCCCTCTCAATGAAATTTCGCACGATTACTCTTGGCTAAAAAGCAACGCAAAATTTCACGCCAATCACATTAAAATTATAAGATTTATTATTAAACTTACAAGAAACTTTGTTTTACATTAATATTTTTCACGAGTTAAAGATTAATAACAAGTTCAACTTTTTCCAACTATTATTTTATATAATTATTTTATATAACTATATATAACTATTTATTTAGTGATAAATAGTTATATATAGTTGTAATGTGTTTTTATGTAGTTGTTTCTTATATATTTGTTGTTTTATCAATTAAAGCAAAAATATATTCTCATATGTTTGACATATGTATATTTGGTGTATATCTTAATGACGAACCTGTTAACAGACCTTCGAGAAAGTTGTGAAAATTTTATATAACGTCCCAAGGATACAAATTAAGCTGGCCATGTGGACTTTTACTTTTACGATACTGGCGTGGGCAAAGCTCACGTCACTGCCTTTAAGATAGCAAACCGGCCCACGATGTTCAACCTTCCTTGTATTCGATAGTAAATTTGCAAATGAAGAAAAAAAACAAAAGCCTCGTAAAATTCATAAGACGATTTTACATCTCAATCCTCACAGATTTTATTGCCGGCCTCCAACACGGAATTATTTATGAGGAGAGTTTCAAGAAGTCGTGAGACACCTCCATCTAGACGAATAAATTAATATGTGACAATGCAGATTTAAAAAAAGTACTTTTTTTGCGTAAGAAATGCAAGAACTTTTTATAATCGACGATTTTTCCATGAAGTGGCTGAATTCATCGAATAATGATAATCGAATTTTATATATGCAGGAATTTGAGAGCATAGCTTGCTCATAGGTCTTCTGTGTGAGGAGTCTTTTATTGCGTAAGAAGTCACTGAATCACGTGCGTACATGGGAATGTGCACTTGAATTACGTAAGGATCGTGCTCGATCACCATATTAGCCTCTTCTCGCATATCATTTTGTCGGAGCTCGCTTTACTTGCGATTAAAACAAAAGAAGAGGAATAAACCTGCTTTTCTTACTTGTAAATCTTATCTTACTTTCATCTACTTCTTTAATAAAGATTTTTTTTAAATTTAAAGTATTAAGGCACTGATTATTTCCAAGTCATAAATGATTAAAAAAGAAGAATTTCACCAGGAAACATTTAATGATAAATACAATAATAGAATTATATCGCTTACTTGTTTTCAAGTAGATGGTAGTATTTTACTTTAAGACAATTTTAATGGGAAAATTACGAAAAGATTTTGTGACATTCTAAGAAAAAAATCTGATGTTTCGTTATTAAAATTGCGAGTGCGTTGTGAAAAAACTAATATTAATGTTACATAGTTCGGAATAGTTGGATGCAAGTTTATGCGAGTTGTACGACGATTTAACGTACACACGTACGAAAACGAACGACGCGTGTTCCACGGCGCGACTGCCCACGATGGTTCGCGACGCCCACACCGGTGAGAGATCCGTCGAGAATCACCGGGAACCACACCGTATACGCGGAGGTCAAAGACTCTCCCTCACCTTATCTGACCTCGTCTTATGAGCGAACGGCCGCGTCGTACCGGCCGCGAATTATTGTTCCCTTCGGCGTGCCAGCCCTTAAATTATGCAGCCTCTCGGTCGGCGGTAGGTGTTGCTGCCATTAGACACCAGGAGAGAGAAATCAGTATCTTCCCCGTCGGGAATCCGTCATCATCGTCATTGCACCTTCGCTCTTCCGAGGTGACCGTGGGTGACGCGGGACACATTGTACGTTGGTAAATAAAATTGTCGGGTGCACGCTCAGGTGCATTTGCACCAAAGCGAATTATCGCATCGCGCGATTCACCGTTCTGGTATACGTATGCAACGACAATGCAAATCCGGTGAATTCAATTCGTTAAGCGATAATGATGCAAGCCGCTGATTGAAACGACTCGCACATCCGTCGTAAATATTTCATTGAGATACAGACTCGCAAGAATGCGCAAGAATCGCACTGCTTCGGTTGTGGCATACTTTAGTTTAATTTGTGCGAAGAAAGTATGGACAATTAATCTATATCTTCTATACTAATATATAAAAAGAAAGCCTGTTTTTTTTGTTACCGCATAACTCAAAAACTACTGAACCGATTTCCTCCAAAGTTTGATACCATATTCTCATGTACACTAGGACGGACATAAGCTATATAACACGTCTAAAAATATTTTTATTATCCAGAAATTGATGTTTTCATTTTTTATCATTTATGACTGTATTAACCCGTGTAGTACAGTGATGTCATCTAGGCGGCGCGCGGCTTCATCCACCCGCAAGCAGATTATATAAAGAGCACTATCTCCAGGTTTCTATATTTGCGGATTTATTCGGTTAGGTTAGGTTCTACTTGGTTGTCACTATGCCTCGAGTACGATCAAATTTATCGAGATCTACTGCCCGTGCTCAAAAAATATCAATTCCAATACGTATGATTCGGTCACACTATCATTTCGGGCGAAGCCGAAACGGAGGACGCTAGTGTATTAATATAATTCCCGATCACGACGGGGATTATTCCCTATTCGGGGATATTCCCTAGTAACTTGACTCACTTGTTTTCATATTTATCATCGTTACTATCTCTAGGTTTCAGCATCCTCGATTGATCTCTAGGTTTCAGCATCCTCAATATTATAATTTTGTATTAATTGTTTACCGGACTGCTTCTCATGCAAGTTTCAAATTTAATATGTATAATTTTGCGCAATTAACAATTGTATAGTTCCTTCACATCATATTTATAGATATACTTGAAGAGGACCTAAACCAAAGGTCGAAACGTATAATAAACGTTAATTACTATATCATTTATGCCAGTTTGACGTCAGTTATTACCTTTTCCTTGAAATCCTCGATTGAGTTCACATGAAAAGCATGTTATCGTCACCACGATTATCACGCTTCTAATCATCGACGCGCCGAGAGGATACCGAAGCGGTTTTCCATCGCCTCGGGATCCACTCGGCGTTATTATCAACCGATCGAGGGAGAGCGAGCGATTCGTTAGCAGAGTCAGCGACTGCGGCGTGCCTTCGCATCTGCGTCGCAGCAAAAGGGTAAAGGACGACAGCTGCGAACTACATCGTCTCTTTTCTGCCGAAGATAACACGTTAGTCATATGCCGAATGTGATTCACAGTCGAACATTACATGCACACTCGGCGATTATTGCTGTCCTTATATGGACGGCCCGCGAAACGCTCGACGTACTGTTCATGGGGATAGCAGGGCCTGCGGACAAGCCTCTGCGATGATTAGAAATCCAGCATATGTTCCTGTGTCACACGACATGTTTGTTGCTCCATTATATCAACCCGGAGGGTGTAGATGTGAGCGCGATTCTAAATGAACGAAATCACACCGCGGTGCTTAAAGCAGGCAATCTTTCACGTCTCGCAGAAATGAATTTATGAGAGGTATAAACTTGGAGATAAATTTTCAGATTGTACTTTAATTACTTATCTCAGACATATTATTAAGATGCGGCTTCTGATGTTGATTCGGGAGAATGACTAAGGCATGAGCTGTCTGTGAATTTATTTTTGCATGGTAATATCGCGTATCGTAATCATCTCAGCGTTGAACTTACCCTCGCGATGCTTAGATTGTAGAATATGTTTAATTCGTTTGTCATGGATATAGATAGAAAGGAAAGAAGGAACAACGGTCCGTTACAGACATAAACGGTTTTGCATGTACGTGCGCGTTGATAAAAGACATTGATATGAGCGTTGATAACGTAATAAAGTTAAGATTAAACGTGTCGCTTTAACCATAATCTTGACTAATTTGAAAACAATGTTTTTCTCTCGACAAAAACATTCATCCTGATTTTAATTTTCCAGTAATTAAAAATAATGAGCTTCTAACGACTAGAGTTTAAAAAGAGAGAAAAGGCGGATTATAAAAAATTCTTAAATAATCTCGCGAATGGGCTTTAACCGAGTCTTCATTTAAAGCCTAATTTCAAAATATATAAAAAATTGCACATAATAATGATCTTGCATAAATATCTTGTGATGCAAACAATCAAAAATATATACGACAGCGTTTCTTGACGTCCCGTCAAGGAAAACAGTCGTCTGATCAACCGAAGGCACTGCAATTGAAAGCACCCATTCTGATTCCGGTACACCCTGTATATCTCTCGTAACGCTCCAAAGAAGAAGGCCGTAAGTCCGGTCACATAACGGTCCAGTTATAGTATGGAGAGGAAGCGATCTCTCGCCTCGACACACGATTCCCTCGTTACACGAACGTGTCCTCCACCACCATCACCATCATCACACCATCGCCACCGTACTTCCGTCCACCACTTTGCTTATCCCCCCGGCCATGTTGATGCGCCTCGTTTCTTCGAGCGTGTACTCGCGCGTGTATTCACGTCTCAATATTTCCTTCCTTTTTTCCCTCATCGCCGACGAACGTACGGATCGTTGCAGCGATCGCGATATGTGTCGAGATATTCGATCACAAACAACCATGTTTCTTCCCTCTTGGTGCGCATATGCATTGTGGCTGTGATAATAATGACATAATGACGTAATAACAATAGTTGCGATAACATTAGGCATGTTAATAGTGCTTATTCGCGTGACTGTTGTGATAATATCGCGCTTGTTACACGGAGCTATGTACAGGATTTCCTTCCTCGGGGGCCTCTTCAATATCTTTATAATGTTTATTTGTTTAATTTTCATCACGCAATATTAGCAGTGACAATTGTATTAGCTAGTTCTTATATAGTCTATCATAGATAATATTATACGTTGTAGTTAATTCTTATGTAGAAACTTTTATTTTTATTTTTTTATCTTGTGTATGTACGACTTTCAATCCTTTTCTCTTTTACGACCGTACTTTGACAATACAATTTTGAATTCTGAAGTCTTTTAAATTGCTAATCCGTCGTGGTGAGAGTCATCATCTATAATTTACTGAAAGTCATAAATCTATCGCTTATTTGAACATCTTTTAACGTAAGAAATCATTGGATTTCTAAGACAGATTATAAAGTTAATCTTTTATCATATTCTAATTTTTCTTTATCAAAGAATTAAGAGTTACGAAATTTCACTACATACTGTAAAAATAGTGTGTAAAATTATAATTTTTGCATGCTTGTTGCAAATTTCACTTTCAGTGTACATGACAAATACGATTTTAATCCCGATCCGAAATATCTTGGCCGCGCCATAATGAGCGAGATACATAGTTTTGAGTCAGGTGTAGCGGAACAAGGAAAGTGGAACACGAATGAGACTTGCGTCACAAGAAGATTACGGATATCGCTTTCCATCTCTAATCGAACCTTTTCTCGTGCCTTTCGGATAATTTCGATCCATCATAAAGCAGGAATCGTAGGGTAATTACCGCTACCGACCAGGATACTAGGAGATTGCCGCGAGGCACTTAAACGGGTGGAGAGGCGATAAACCGAATTGAAACGATCGGTTGAAGGTGCAGACGGGTGATGCAATGTTATAATGATTGCCTCCCCCTCCTTCCGCGCGATAATTCTATGGCGCTTGTTAAGATAATGGGTAATAATCTAATTGGCTTGCACACGATAATTTACGCCGTTGTCGATCGATTCGTAAAAAGGGCTAGTTTAAGGATAAATATAAGTATGAAGAAATTGGAATTGTATTGAAGAAATGTATGGAGTACGTCCGACGATGTAAGATAGTAAAGATTAAGGGAAAAACTCTTACCAGTTCGGTGGGCATGGTGTTGCAGGACCTGAGCGGCAGATTGTAGGTGATCGGAGCGGGCTGACTTCTGTACTCCTGCAGACAGGAACTGTTTTTTGACAAACCGCGCGGATAGACCAGGCCGTGGAAGTCCGTATTGCCCTCCGTCGAGATGTGAACGATTATCGACTCGCTCGCGCACTCGATCTGCACGGTGCTCGCTATTGCCGCGGTCGCTGAAAAATTAAAATAAACATATATTAGGTATATTTTGTGTTTATTATGTAATCTATAATTATATATAACTAGCGTCCCCCGTTTCGACTTCGCCCGAGATAATAGTGTGACCGAATCATACGTATTGGAAGTGATATTTTTCGAGCACGGGCAGTAGATCTCGACAAATTTAATCGTACTCGAGGCATAGTGGCAACCGAGTAGAACCGGCGAATATAGAAACATGGAAACAGTGCTCCTTATACAATGTATAATCTGCTTGCGGGTAGATGAAACCGCGCGCCGCCTAGCAGTGACATCACTGCTACTACACTGCTACACGGGTTGATACATTTGTAAATGATAAAATAGGTGAGGCTAGCAACCTGCCTATTGTAAAAAAGAGGAATGCTTATAGAACTACCATTGTGGCCCCGAAGAGGCATAAGTGGTGGAACATAACAGGGCAAAGCCCTAAACTAAGAAGAAGAAGTATACGATAAAAAATGAAAACATCAATTTCTGGATAATAAAAATATTTTTAGACATGTTATATAGCCTATGTCCGTCCTAGTGTATATGAGAATATGATGTCAAACTTTGAAGGAAATCGGTTCAGTAGTTTTTGAGTTATGCGGTAACAAAAAACAGGTTTTCTCTTTATATTAGTTTATAGATTATTATGTATAATTATATATAAATTAACTGAACAGCAAATAGGTACATAAATATATATACGCGTGTGTGTAAATACATTAAATACGCACATTACATAAGTACATTATAAATTAGAGTCGTAAAATCCTAATAAATTAAATTAATAAGTCTAAATTACAAGTCTGAAGTCACTTCATCATCGTACTCGATAAAACTTCAAATTTAGATTGCAAATGTTAGATTAGCAGTGCGTCTTCGAACATCGTGTCGATTTCTCAGGCGTCAATGGTGGCACGACGGTGATTACCTAACGCGATTAATTAATTCGATATCCACGCGCCGTATTCGTACACGCCAGATATACTTGAATGAGCCACGATGCTCGGCGATACGAATCGAATACACCCCACATCGAACGATCCTCCATGTATCCGTATCGCTCGGGCATTGTACTCGCTGTACGGTAATTTATCGTTATTAATGCCCGGCACGTCGGACGAATCTCAGTTAATAGCTCGGTTTAATAACCCTAGTTCACCTGTTACGAATCGTTCTCAATTTCAAAATAACTCGCGAATCGAACATCAGACGCTCCGTTGCGCGAAGCGTCCAATTACATGGAGTTTCTTTACGAGATTTTTACTAAAATTTCCATCTCAGCGAGATTGCTTTCCGGTTTAACGCAAATAAGTCTGCCGTAGTCGTCAAGGTTGTTTCTCGAGATACGGGCCGCAAAGGAAAACGAAATCAGAAGACGAGAATATTCTTCGGCAGTGATTATTCGAGACGAAAGCGAGCGCGCCGCGCAATTTCGCGCTTTGTGAGAATCGTAAAACACGAAAACGAGCAAAACTTCTGTCGATCGCGCGATCGTTACAGCTAGACGGACGGACGGCAGTAATGCGTATATACGAGAGCTATTCGCTTTCCGTTTAATCGTTTTCGTACAGGAACAAGCCGACCTTTCGCGAACTGTCGACTATCTTTGCAGATCTCTTCCCCTCGATATCGCGAACCATCGATTTCTTGGTAACAATTGCGAGAACTTACATTTACCTATAGCGAAACATTTTGCGATCGCTGGAAGTGAGACGTTCGCTCGCGACGTCGAAAGAAGAAATAGTTAAGTATTATAAATATTATGTTATATCAATTATTAACATGTATCGTGTATATAATTGTTTAATTTGGCTGTCTTCGACTATGACCTTACTATAATTTTAAATAATTTTTATATCATGTTTTAGAGTCAATTAATTTAATTCCCCACACTGAGAAAAGAGTTATTGATATAACTAAATACGTTTGCTTGGCAATATTTCTTTAGTTCAAATAAACATGTTTTTAAAGTGAACATATGTTAATTTATCGAGACACATATTTCTTTTGTAATTTTGTAATAAATATTTGCTTGACAAGCCCGTGACCGACGTGTGTCGTTGAATATCAGGAAATATTATTTTTATTCAACACTTTTTTGCACCATTTAATTCTCCAATTCAAACTCGCCAATTCCCTTGACTATATGATAAGTTGGATTCTTTTTTAATGTCAATCTTTAACAGTCTAATGACATTATAGACGATAATCTTAATCAAATTGCACGCCAATATTCTATGTGGACTTTTGACTGAATCTTGAAGCATTCATGACTCAACAGGAAAATGTACTACAATTTATTTGTATCACCTTGTTAAAAATAATTCAAAACAGAGCCAAAACATCCATGTAATTTTAATCGAGAGTATTTGTCAATTTGATAACTCATACACCTACGACCTCGTTTCAATCTTATTGCTCATTTTTAAATATATTTAATATTATTTATTAACATATTACTTAAATCTTATTGTTAGTAGTATCTTGGAAAATTAAATGTGTGTGTATGTGTGATTCAATTTAATGCGCAAATTAAAAAATTCCGAATTATTTAATCCTATTGTAGCAACATTCTTGAAATACTTTTTCAAACAAAAATTTGCAGACCCGCAATGCAGCTCTCTCAGTTCACATCGTTGGTTCGAAAGTTAATTAGAAAAGCAAATCGTTCTCTTCGGTCAATCGACATTCTGTGGCAAAAATTCCACGACGTCGATGGAAATTCGCTTGTGGCTGTTGGCTTACGACTAATTAAGCAATAAAAGTGCGATTCACGCACCGAAACGCGTAAGCATTGCTTCTGTAGCGTGAAATCATGCGGCGGTCGCTTGGCGTTGCAATTTCGTTCATCAACTTCGCGCGATCGCATTACGATCAGCGACGAGAACTTCAATTAAATGTATTATTACGCAGCCACGGCAATGTGGAGAGAAATTACAGAGTCGGACCGCGTATTTTTGATGAGCGATGAAAATTAAACACGTAGCGAAATGAATAATTATCATTAGCAGCAACGATGGCTCGTACGTCGCATTGGCGTAACGACACATACGTGTCTGATTTATTTCATTACATTACATTTTATTTAAGCGTGGAAAAATCGTCGACTCGTTAATGCGATGGGGGGGGGGGGGGACGTAATCGACTAAATCTGCCATTACCAACGAGCGATTAAAACGGTGCTCGTGCACATTCATCGCGCCTAATGAGGCCGCGGATTATCGCTCCAGAAAATTCATTAGAGCCACCTCGAGGCGACGAGCGGGGAGCCCGCCGTGAGTAAATTGGGAGGCTTGCGTGCCTCCTCCTGAGCGCGAGTTGTAATGACAATAATCATCGGCGGATTATCATTATCAGCCTGCGGGGAGACAATGATGAGAGAGTTGTGAACTTGACTTGCTGACTTTATAGACAGTCACGTCGAGTATACTCGCTCTCTTCCTGCTCTTTTGTCGCGAAATATCTTATCCAGTCATTATCCGTGATGGAAGTGTCAATGATTGCTTCCGTGAAAGGAGCTACTTTCCGCCAAAATAATCTGAAGTATTCGTTTGTCATTTGCATCTGCAGGTGAATACAGTTTTTCTTTTTCATTTGAATTTGAAACGTATTCTTTTCCACAAGTTATATTCTAAATGTTTTTTTGTTCAAGTCGCCACTGATTTCAAAAAATTTTCTTAATAATTAAGAAGAAGGAGCGTAACAAGGAGCATTTAAATATAAATATCAAACGAAAGTGATCGATACTGAGAAAGTAGGTGATTTATATTCACTTTTTACTTTCTCCCACCTGTCCCTCTCTCGTGCCACGTCTTGGGCAAGCCAGATAATTACGGGAGTTCTCAAAAGTGACATTTGACAAGCGTTTCCTATTGAGGTGTCCTCCCGCGTCACTAAATTGAGAAACGACACTTGATCGCGGTGAGAAGCAATTAATGGCACGCGAAAAGCTAAATGGCATCGCAAGCGAGCTCCGGTCGGAAATATCGAGGTGGGACCCTCCAAGAGAATCTCGGACCTCGAGGTCAACGACCGGCCACGTTCACGCTTCCACGCAATTTATTTTGGTTTTTCAATGTAGTATAACGGATTCGATGAAAAAAGAGGAGAGCAGCAAAAGGGAGAAACCCGTTTATCACTTTTCACTGCAATGCAGAGAATTCGCAATTTTTTAAAATAAAAGTCGCAACGCGAATTTCACGAGATTAAATATTCATACCGATGAATCATATTAATTTTTTAATCAAATAGTTTTTTCCCTCTAATTAAATGCATAAATAACACGTTCGTTAATACGTATTCTTGGATGTTACGAACACGAGAAGATGCACTAGCTTTAAGGGTAATCGCATGAGGCCGCCTAGGCCTCAGGATACCTATCCCTTACAAATTCTATCATTATATCATTGAGGTTGCAATTATCCGGTATCATCATCTAGAATCAATTTCACAATAGATACCCAAGAATACCAGCTAATGACGCGGTTCCGTCACGACAACTCTCGCGCTGCCATTATACTCTCGAGCGGAATGAAGCGTTAGTCGCGCCGCGTGGTCCAAGCCAGGCCGGAAGTCGAAGGTACTTGACCTTTGAGGCGTCTCTTCTTGTGTCGGACGACATGGACGCCGATTCGCTCGGAACGCGTATGCCGAATGTCGGCGTGTCGACGCGCGACAAGTAAAAATGCTTAACGAATCCCTTCCGCTCATGTCCGCTTTTATTCGGCCTCTTCTTTCTCTCGCCCATGTTTCTTCCGCGCGCGTGTACACACGTCACTCGGGCTTTCACACATGGGCGCGGTACTATTCTTTTCTTTTTCCGCCTCTGACTCACAATCAGCCAGGTTCCCGAAGGGTGTAGCAAAGGCGCGCCGAAGAAGACGTTCCCCCGAGCGAGGTGTAATTTGCAAACGACACGCGAACTTCGCTCGCTACGCGACTTCCGCCGCGTGGAACCCGGCGTTAGAGCAACGCACCTTCGCGTTTTCCGCTGCATTCTTTTTTTCCCATCCTGTTTTCGTTGAAATTCATCTTACGCGCTTCCGAGCGAGAACTGCTACCGCGAATGAGAGAGCGACGGTGTTAGTTCCAACGAATTACTATATTACCGAGGCTAATATCGAGTCGAGGATAACTGCAACATGTTCTCGTTACGAAATGACTGCCGCGTGACGTTTGCACGTTACTTTTGTACATTTCGTACGAAGTAATAGCTCTCCAAGTAATAGCCTAACAAAGTGACGATGCGATGTTGCAAATTGAACGTCGCCTCGATTACTCATGCGATTTTTCTTCCATACGCAAAGTGAATAAATTTGCGGAACTGCAGTGAGAAAAAGGTCGCTGATATGACTAATACGTTTAATTAGCAGTATTTCTTTACTTTAAATACATACGTTTAATTTAAAAACATTTATCATTTGTTGAAACACACATTTTCTTGACTTAAACACTTTTATGAATTAATAAATACTTGCTTGACAGCCGCACCTGTGACCGCCGCATGCAGTTGAATCGATAAATATTTTTTTTTATTCAACATTTTTCTCAGTGCGTGAATGTAATTATAAATTCGCGGTGCTGCAGATGCAGTTTTTTTTTTCAAATGGACGACTTAACAGACGTGAACCGTCTGTATTTCGTAATGACATTCGCGCGGAACGAGTTGTATATTCTAACTGGATCTTGCTTAGATCCTTCAAGATAAGGAACAAAGACAAAGCGTGCGTTGTACATACGCATATATAGGCTACACAACAATGTACCGCTTCTTACATACGTTGTGTCACGATTTCGTATAAAATCCGCTTCGGTCGACCGTTTGCCTTTGGCAAAGCAATACTTTTTTTAAATTCTTTCGCGGTTCAGCGACCTCTGAGGCTCAGTGACTTGCGCTACAATTAATCTGAATCACTGCGAACTCGCCACATAATTCAGGATGCTAAAATATATCAAAGGAAATTAACTGCGATCTTTCGTAAATGCCGTTGTGAATTACATTGTATTCTACCGGCTGCGATATACACGTTACCATTATTAAATCTCTTCAAGCGATCTGAACAAGGAAATTAATTACGGGCAATAATTGGTAAGGTAAATAAAGCGATGCATAATAAAAGTACCATTAATAGCACGGAATATGGAAAATTCAACACACGGATGAGCCTCTTAACGGAACTGAGACTTACAGAGTTTATTCACGTCGTAAAGAACGGGTAATAATACGAATAATAAACGTACGTTAATATTGAGGAATTAGTGAGACAGATCGTAAGAACGGTGAAACCGACTTCGCCGAGCGAATCGCGAGAGTCGCAGTTCAGACACGCGCAGTTATGCAAGAACCCGGTGCCTTTCGTGCGTGAGATTTTAATGCGTGATGGACACGAGCGGCATAAGATATCGGGGACAACCGAACGCGGTGCTTCCTGTCGTCGAGCTCGCTTCGCGGAGAAGGATTCGCGCACGCGATTCTCTTGGAAACGCGCGAGAAAATTGCACAAGTACTTATAATAGATGTTCGGATTTTATTGCACGGAGATTATAGGATTTGTCTCTTCCTCGAGGAACGCAGTAGGAATTGCAGGATTACGTCGCAATCACCGTGTAAAACGGCAGGATAATCGATTCAGGGACAAGATGATGATTCGCGATGCAAACTTTCGGACGAACAATTGCGATCGGATTGCCCGGTAGAACGAGGTTAACGAAATTTTTACGGCGATTAATTTGCATTGGTCATTGAGTCATCTCGCTGTGAAAAAAACTCTTGTGGCGAAATCGGAAGGTTTCGGCCGGAGAGAATCCGGAGAGGAAACACCCCGTTGAGCGAGCATCCACGTAAAACACCTAGGTCGTAACGCTCGTTAAGATTTTCGGCGGAGATCGGCGGATGTATCTTTACGAAAGTTCTGAAAGCCTCCGGCGGCTCGACTTATTGTTAGATCGCAAAGATTAGCAGTTTCAAGTTTCATAACGTATTTCATCCGATGATCAGTTCGACTTTCTAATTTTGCGTTACAAGAGTTGCATCTTTCGTCTCACTGTCATATACATCACCTTGAAAATCAACTTGATCATCTAGCTAAAAATATATGAATTTATAAAATTGATCAATAAGTATAAATAACGAAGTCAATTTTACGGTCGGGCTGGATATTTATGTCAAATAATAATTTATTATTGTGTGAATTAATATTGTGTGAATTTTATGTACACGGAAAAAAATGCTGTTTAATTAAAAAAAAATAAAGTTGCTTCAATTAAACGTGTATGTCACGGGCTGCCACAAACATAAATAGTTCATTTAATTATATTTGCTTAAATCAAATATTTAAATTATTAAAACAACTATTAGATGTTTTTTGTTCATTAATATTAATGTTGCATCAACTAAATTTATTTCAACTACACTGATGCTGTTGATACAATATCATTTTTTTTTCCGTGTACATTTCTCGCTTTTGCTTGAAAAGACAAACGAAACCTCAGTTTAAAGCTGGAAATGTACAACGAGCACATTAAATTGATTATCAATTTAATAATAACGATACTCTAATACGTACATCTTTCAAATCTTCCCTTATAAAATCAACTTAATCATTTAGAATGTAATTTAATTATTGCTGTCTCGTATTTCCTTTTACATAATTATCGTCCGTCTTTTATTCGAACTTCGTACAAACTCGTCTCCCCGCGGGAGAAGCGAAATTATATCGTTCGGTAATCACGAAACAGCAGCTCCACTCACTTGAAAATCGTGAATAGCGGTAGTTTTCGATGGCGACCGGGAATTAGACGGGACGAATTATGCAAATGTGCACCGGCTCTAACGATCGGTCAGCGAATTCCGTTAGACCTGCGAAACGCTTCTCCATCTCATAACTGTCATATTGCACGCGTTTCGCATCCGCACCGTCCGCATCGTAGTCCCGCTAGCAACCGGAAATGACACCGGCGTCCCACCGGAGCCTCTCCTACGCGGAACGTTATACAACGTTATTTATCATATCATCGTTTATCCCTGTAATAACGAGATTTTTTTTTGCGAAAACGTAAATTCTTACGACACCGTCGTTTACATTGCATGCGTATAGGTATATTCGAGCTTAAGGCGCGCTTGCATTTCCGTTGATGAGACCTCTTCCGAGTAACGTTCGAAGAAGAGACGTACACGTTGGGTGTACGCGTAAGTATAATTTTCACGAAGGATGCACGGGGCGAACCGAGCATAAACATGCACGTAAGTGCACCCTTCCTGTGCCAAGAACCGTCGTTTTCCGTTAAGTTGAAGGATACAGGCGCAATGTTCGGTCTTCCTCTCGGTGAGATAATTGTGGTAATTATTCGTCGCATCGTCGCATAATATAATTCAGTATAATGGTCGCAACCGCGGTGCAATTGCCAAGTGTAATTAGAAAGATTTTAATAAACTTACCCGTTACTTTGCACGCAATTAATCATTTATTGCTGCAACTCATAATCAATCATAAGCTGATACATAACGGGATTTAACTCCAATGAGACGTAGATATAAATGTGACTTACATTTGCACTCTCCGTCTCCGTTATTTAAATATAATTAAAAAGACAAAGGGTTAAAAACAAAGAGCAAAACAGAAGGTAATTAACTTCAAGATTTCTCAGATCCAGCCAAATTTACAAACAAAAGTATATATTTTTCAATTTTTATTTCAGAGCCAAACACTCATTTAACTGAATAATGCTGCTTGGTGCTAAAGAATCTAAAAAAATTTTTTACTGTGTATAATATATCGATAATGACTTCCCAGACCTACAACTTGTTTTACAACTTGTGACTTGTTTTTAGTATCATCAATCTGGGAACTTTGCATTTCCCTAAGAATGTTAAAGACCTGCAATTTTCATTGGCTCTCATAAATTTATGTATGCAGGATGTTTATAATTACACTCATGCCAATTTCAACATAATATTCTTATTGTAGCGAGGATGTTAAAAATTCGATTTATATCAGATGCGAAATCAGAAATTCAAATGAACAAAATATACAGTTACGCGACTGTGCGAATCCGGCGAGACTAATGTAAGTGTCTGAACTGTGATCGAGATTACAGTCCTAGATGCATAAACAGAACGTGTCGAGCGTACCGAGGAGATCCCGTCCTTAACGCGAGATCAAGGACCACTACCGACGGCTTTATAAACGCCGCGTGATCGCAGGATTTCAGCACGGTCTAAAAGCACCGGTGCGTTATCTCACGTGTTTCAACTTAACTGTCGGAGATTTTACCAGCTTTAAAAAAAAAAATAATTTTAATAGGATAATTATTTTAATAGGATAATTGCGAGGAAAGGAGTAACGATAGACGATTCGCGCGACGAATTGCGTTACACAAGCAAGTTACGTAAACAATACGTGGAGACGCGCAAGGTTACGTCTGACAAGGCTGTAACTGGTATCACGCAATCTACGACCCAATCCGTTATGCGAACTACACACATCCGAATGTCTCGTCAAAATTCGTGTGGCCGGCAAAAGATGTTTATTTTTATCGCATCTCGTGTATTCATTCATTCATTTGTATAATTCAAATGAAAAGCATTAGTTGACATCAAACTGGCAATGTGATTGGTGAGCTGCGAGCCGACTTGGTTTTGTCAGACTATTAACCGCAGTGATTCACCAACTTATGAAATCGAAATTCGATTTACATTTTGGAGTTAATAAATCTCAACTCCACTCATAAGATGAAGAATTTATTGCGAAAAATATTACCTCAGCCAGGATTCGAACCTGGAACTCCCCCATTCCGTGCCATTTGTGTAAGATTGGAATACGTACTATAGGAAATCGAAAATCGCCAAAAGCGTGAATTCACGAAGCAGTGATATCGAGTGATGCAGCGTGAGAATCGACAGATTTCGTGGAAACATTGGAGATTCCGAGGAAATTGGATTAGGAAACGAAAATCGTTGGCAGTCTCTCACACGCGAGACTCTGAAAGGTATCGGGCAATCATGTGATTTCTACCTCAACGATTTCTACCCCCTTAGGGATACGAGAAACGGTATAAGGGCAATCTCCCCCACCCCCTCGGCAGACGAACAATATTCTGAGGAAATTGCTTGTGCCAGGATGCCTGGGTAATTGCCACGACCTTGAAAGACGAGCGAATTGTGTGAACCGACACTGTCCAAAGTACTCAATCAATATTGTTGCAGGGAAAATAGTGTATCGATAGATGTTTATCGAACTCGAGAATATTACACTAACTTTTTATGAGTAAATAACGTTGCGAACGGGATCGATATCAAATAGAAGAAGATTGCTCGGTAATTCCGGCAAAAACGTAACTTCAAATCTGATCCCGTAAACGTGATTGCTGTGGCTGATGGATTTCAATCTAGCCTTGCTCCACAAACATTTCCTCCGACCAACGTTTTGATACCGAGAAACGGTATATGTATGTATACGAAACTCGGGTAACGTAACGATTCGGTTTCCAGAAAACGGTACTACTGTAAAGACGCGCCTTTATGATGCGTTCACACGGCACGTTCTGTTATATCGTTTAACCGAAATCCGGTGTGCTAAACAGTTAAAATGAATGGCTGAAGGTAAAGCGGGAACCGAAAAGAAGCGGCAATTTAGTAATCCGGACTACGAAATTAGATGGCTGAAAGTGGAGACCGTAACCCGCTTTCGTGCTTTCGAGACAACGCCGATCTATCTTTCCTCCGGGGTTGTCCTTCCCGACGCGAACAAAGGCACCGATTGCCCGGTCGGTTCTCGCGATGCTTATCCACGAATCAACGCGTCGCATCGCATCGTACATCACTGCGGCCCTGGCCGGCTCTCTTGTTATCATGATTTCCTCGCTACTCGACCTCCCATCGACGACACCATCCGCCGTTTAACTCTTTGAAGCACGGATATTGCGTTCGTAAAAGAATTAATAACTAATATTATACGGAGAAGCTACCTGTTGTAAATGAAAAAAAAAAATCTTTGTTCACACTGATTGAAGTCTTTCATAAAGCGCAAATTAATGGTATTGTGCAATTGTAAAAAATAAATAAGCATTAATAACGGAATATTCAACCGTCTCATATGGCTCATTGCTGTCCATTAAAAAAAAATC
Source organism: Crematogaster levior (assembly GCA_901521435.1). Lineage (NCBI taxonomy): Eukaryota > Metazoa > Arthropoda > Insecta > Hymenoptera > Formicidae > Crematogaster > Crematogaster levior. The sequence continues at coordinate 318,222 of CABEGB010000587.1, read as the reverse complement.
TTTATTTTTTTAAATTAAAATATCAATAATGAAAAAAACGCGTCATATTAGATTAGAAAAAGTTGGATGGATGTCATAGTAAAATATAAAAATAAACTGGATTTTAAATCTTATAATCATAAATAATCTGCTGTATAAATATCACTTTGATATCTGTCTTGATGTTGCAATTTTAATGACCAGCAATAGTATTGTGAATGCTCTTCATTTATGTGACTTTTAATGACACTTGTGACTTAGCTCAATTAGAGCTATATATAATATATAAATTAGTTCCAATACAATAATTGGAAAATTTATTATTTATTATACATAGAAATCAATACGTGCATGGTACAATATTCCGAATAACTTAAAAATATGTAAAATAAATTTATTTTTAATAAAAGTATATCATCTATTACTGCAAAAGCAAATCAGTTTACGGCTGAAACAGAGTTAGAGAGAGGTTTGAGTAATATCGATATATTCAAATTTAATGGAAAACAAAAAGAATACAAAACAACAGAAATCGACTTGTGTCACTAAATCATTCATTATCAATTTCGGTGCGATAACTGCGTATGATCTTCTGTAGCATCGCGCGGAATTGAAAAACAAAGACTCCTTTTCTTCTAACTCGGACGATTCCCGCAGCCTTGACGTGATCGACTCGCTTCGGTGCATCTTCGTCGCAAAACTCCGAAAGCATTTTATATCCGCCTATCCTCGACGGTTCCACAGTTGCTGCACGCCCTATCATTCGTTACGCTGCCAGCCGTCAAGTCGCTTATTTTGAATAGTAGTAAATCAACGTCGGACACCCCACTGGATGTTTCCGTCTCTTCAACCGAAGGTTCTTCGACGGTTGCTGCGGTCTGACAGCCTTGACGCCCAGGCGTCATCCTTACACGGGGAAGAGATGCCCTGCTCTGGTTGACGTTCACAATAGCGTGCGGAAAACAATTGGAGTAAAGCAATCGATAACTCCTTCATTGTCTCATACATACATATGTATATATATTATCATATATATGATGCATCGGAGTTATGTACATGAGGTGCTCATGTATGATACAAGAGTTTTATTTTTGGAACGTTCTCACACACACACATATATTAGGATCATTGAGCTTTATATACGTATATTTTTCATATATCTTTTTCAGAATTCAGATTTTGTATTTTCAAAAAGTTATCTCAAGAATATTTATTTAGATATTTCTCCAATAATTAATATTACAAATACATTTCAACGTAAAGTCTGCTTTTCATACAAAAAAAATTAATAAACTTCAAACAGCTTAAAATTTCACATTACCATAAATAAAAGTAACTTATTATCTTTGAAGAAGTTTTGTCTTCAATATAATAAATATCTTCATCATTACATTCATTAGCAATTTTTTTTCGTCATTATTCTCATAATAATTTGAACAAATTCCTCACTAATATCTACCTTTTTCTAACCATTGTAATAGTTTTCCTTTTTTATTAAACACTTACAATTTTAAAATTTTGGAATATTAAATTAATTCTATTATAAGCATAGTCTAACTTATTCGATTTCTGCACAAACAAAATCTTCCCTTACTCTTTTTTAATTTTGGCTGAAAATATTAGCGTTTCCTATAAAATTCTATTTAAAAAATCATTGGATAATGAAAAGATTAATTATTTTTGTACAAAGAAAACACGACAATCGGTTTGTATAATTATTATCTAATTATTGTGTACACCTGCGTGTCCTATTTCGCGCGATGCATCGGTAACGACCTTCGTAATGGTTATGAATAACCATTGTTCGAATTACGTCGCTTTTTATTTTCAGAAGGTCATCTTCCTTAAATCAAAGAATCAGGGATATAGATATATTTTGACACATGATACTCAAAATACACTAGGAACAAAGAAGCGACACAATCTTTTTCACACATTCATTAAATATATATTTGATCTATTTTTATTTATATATCTCGTTTCTGCTTATAAAAATATATAACTAAATAAATATTCAAATTCTAATAAAACCGTCTGGCATCTCGAATTTTTATTTTACATGATGTACTGAATGATATTTTACATTTTATGTGATCCAGTAATTTTTCAGTATATTATTTTTTACGTACGTAAATCTGATAAATTTACGGCTGAACGTACCTAAAACCCTCGATCAGTGATAAATATCGCGAAGATCATCGTCGCTATTAATTGCAGGCCGCGCTTCGCGTCGGAATCATCGCCGCGTGTGTATGGCGCAATTACTTCGACTTACTATCCGAGGTGTGCAGCGCGAAGATTCCTGCGTGCAATGATATTTCCGTCGACGCCATTCGTCACAAGAGACCTCGCATTCCCACTCTCGACGCAATCATTTGCCCAGCGTTAAACTCCGGCCGATTTACCGTGTCGACATGATGCTCATTCAATTATTAATGACCCTGCAGTCGTGTCTGTTTTTAGTCGCGGCAAAATCACGAGGGACTATTAGGAAAGAAACTAGCAATTGACCTTAGGATTGGTTCCAAGGTCTCTCGCATGCCTCCACACGATTCGTGAGAACCCATCGCGCATCTCTCTCACAAAAGAAATTTACATCGCGGATCTGTTATCTCATATTTTAATCGACAGATACACTTGCGCGCGCGCACGCCAATTAGGTATTCCATCCAGTAATCGTCGAAGCTTCAATGTGATTGTATCTCAATGTACCTCAATTTATTTCAATTACGTTGTTTTATTCCTTTTTAATGAGAAGAGGAAAATGAAAAAAAATTATTGATGATGTGTTGTATATTAATAAAAAGTAGACCTTGGCCAGTTCAAGATATATTACGTAAGAGATATAAATAAAGAAGATTGACATTATAAGGAATGTTAATAAAAATGAATATATATACATATAATAATTTCAAGAAAAAATTTTTCGCAAAGTAACGTATAAAGTAAGAACATCGAAGGATTCGTGGGAAATAGAGACATCGATCGCAGTGTTCTTCGACAGTTTCGCGCGATTCTAACGGCCCGCACCATCCAAATTGATTCTTACGCAAACGGCGTCTGCCCAAGCTTCGCAGACGTGCGACACAGATGAATTGTCGTGGATTCCACATAAGGTATACCGTTATCGGTTCGGAACATTCTGAAGTAAACGGAACGGTATACCCCCCCGGCGACGGCCCGTTTGCGCAATTCTTTTGCGCGCATTGAACTCGCCATCTCTTCTCATTCGTCGTCCTCATTGCGAGTGTGCTTCGACAACACCCTTCTCCGCGATCCTGGTTAAATGGTGCGAGAGCGTCCCTAATTCCGACGGCCGTTTGTCGACACCTCGGAGCTTCCGGGAAGAAACGCGACGAGCCGTAACGCGGATCGATGCCCGCGAATCTCATCCTCGATCAGACACATGATCGTTTGAATGATCACTTCATAGCCAATTTATTGGCTTCCATCCAGATTACCCTTACATCGTGGACTGAATGATGATACGCGACCGTGGCGGAAAAAATAAAACGACGTATAAGTTATGAAAAAGCAATATCATATACCATTATATCGTCATCGACAGGATTAAGATCAAGGATATACTCTACAATATCATTCTCATGTAGGAAATTTTCTGAGTCCTAATTGGAATCTCGTCTGGAAAGATTTTTCAAAAAATTTCATGAATTTTAGTACACATGTAATGTATAAATTGTTTTACTTTAGTCATTTACTTTTTCATTTTATTTTATTAAATTTAACACTTGATATAAAAATAGGGTAATTGGTACGTTTTTATAAAAATATACCAATTTTATCCGTGAAGAAAAGAAATACGAATGCTTGCATTATTTCTGTTTCGATCTTAAATCGAAAGATCTTAATTGAAATACAATGAATTTCCTAATTGATACTGCAGTGTGATATGTCTATTTACGCATTTGAATCGAAATCTATACTGTATTTGGGAAGAATTTGAGAACAATTTCCATGTAACTTGAAATTCAAAAAAGTACATATAAAAGGATGTATAAAGTGAATAAATTTACAAGTATCTTAAAAAAAATTAATCTCCTCTTAAAGCATTAATTCGGAGTAGGGGACTTCCTACAACTTCAATCTTGATCGAGGAAATACTTTAATTGGTCGACTAACGGGCCACGACCGTTAACTAATTACGGGATATCGTAATTGCACGCGTCAGGTGTTGATTTTGTAAATGGATTGCGAAAACTGATCAGAATTAATTCCCGAATAACGGGACACCGGGACGAAAGCGGAACCGCCGCCGCGCCGGTTGACCGTTTAACGATTCTGCAATCGTCATTAGGCAGGATCATTTATAACTCCTGCTCTTATCCTTATTTACAATCCTACCGTAATGCTGTCCGCCGGGTCATCGACGATAATTGTCGATTTACAAGCGTACGGTCACAAGCGGGACGCGCGCAAACATAATACGCGTCCGGACATATTCACCGGTCATATTTATTCTTACGGAAGGAAACTTCTATCACCAAGGTCGACAAAGTCAACGGTAACCAGTTACGTTTACGACCACATCCGAATTAACATGAACACAAGAGACTGAAGAGACATAACTGCGAGCATCGTAACGCACGTGTCTCTTCAATCTGCGAAGCAGACACTCTAATCGCGACACCTTTACAGAAGTTTTATAGCATTTCAATTTTTTTTTATCAATTACGATAATTTCCGATGTACTTCGTCGATTTAATTTTATTGCTCGAATTTTTTGACGAACGTGTATGTATATTGATGAGTAGAATTCGAGTATCGATTTAACACAACATTAACAGTGCTTCTTATCGCGAAAAAGAAAATACACATACAAGTCGAAAAACAATTGTCGTTTAACGTAACGTAACCAATTTGTTATCTCAGCTGGAAGACAAGAAAAATAAAATGGCTGTATCTCTAAAATAAAATAAAAGTACCAAGTCATTAAATCTAATTATCGAGGCGTCGGATTGATCGTCGATACATGACATAAGTGCACCGTAATGATAAAATCAGATTAAAAGATAATATCGAATCAACGGTAAAGCGTGAAGTACGTTAACCGCATGTACATCGTATTAATGGTATGTAAAGTTAAGCGAATAATTCGATGCAGAGGTAAAATCGACCGAGAGAGATAGGTTGTGATAAACGACAATAGAAATAAAATTCCGATATCATACCGAGCTTTCGGCTATCTTCTTTTTTTTATAAAAAAAATTCCGATTGCATACAAATTACAGTACACAAACCTCTCTCCGATTTGAAGTGAAGAAGGAAAGGATGTCCATTAGAATTCGTTAAATCGAATGAAACTTAGGGTGGCCATTTTTTATTATGTTTAATGTAAAAAAAGCTTTAATACAATATACAGTACTATATAATGTAAAATTATTATAATAAAGAATGTGTAATATTTACTCAACTTTTTGAGTGTACTTGAAGAATATTTTACTAATTTCTCAATTAGTGCTAATTTCTATGTCACATTTCATTAACACGGTTTTTTAAATTCCTCTATCAGGTTTAAGATTAAAAAAAAAATTAATTAATTATATTACTAATTTTTTAAAATTATTATTAATTACAGTATTACTATTTATCCAGTCCGTTAAATCCAAATAAAAACTCCGTTATCAGAATCCGTTAAATTGTACTGTACTGTATATATAATTATAATGAGTTTATTGTATTACGAATCGTTGCTCTGATCATGAAAGATATCGTTTACAATCACTACATACAAGTATTCTTCGCGCAAAAATCCTACAAAAACAGATGTTTCGCGTATTAACCGATTCAACTAGCTGAATTTTTTAAAATTAAAATAAAATTAAGTAATGAAACTCGCTAATTACGAGTTTCATGTACAATTACATCTTCCAAAGAAGGATGTAAAGCAACGTAACGCAAATCAAGGGACAGTATAAATTAGAGATTTCTTTTTGATAATCCATCCTTATAATTATGCTGATGCGATAACACTCGTAGCCTCCAATTATCGTGCGCCAGTACGAGTGTGGCGACAACTTTATCCCGTGATGATGGCCGTGTGAAAAATTCTCCGGGGACGTAAAATAACGACGTATTCAAATGCAGAATGCGTTAAATGCGGACAATCCAATTCGCACGACCTAGATTTTTTTCACGCCGCATCGCACGTGTCCTCTATTATATCAATCCGACGTATTCTCAGGAATTAAACGATCTGCGAATGCTATTTATGCGTACGTTCGCTAGAGAGATTTATCTGCCTCTGCAAAATTGGAAACTGCATTTATACAATTTATACTTTCTGCAAAATATTTTCTACTCCGTGATTTTAGAACGTCTTTGGTATAGGAGAACGCCTCCAATTAAGATCGCAATTTTTTTCTAGTGGAAAACGATAATTTCCTCGGGAATTCATTTTTAATGAGCTTTCAATGCGTGTCGGTCAACTGCATGAGTGAAATAATCTGCTTTTTAAGCATATGTTTACGGTATATTTACTTAATAAAATGCAAGATAGTAATAAGCATTTAATAACGGAAAAAAACGAGTAGAGCACTGTCGATTAAATGTTTGTAATGTGTGGTGATCATCCCAGCTTGCATATATGGAAATGCAATTGCAGGTATTGTAATGCATGTAAGAATAATAATTCCGTCCTCCACGAGAACGAACGAACGTTCGCATGCGCGAAGGTAGGAGCGAAAGAAATACTTTCTTCAAAGGCGCGGTTTCTCCTCGAGAGTGCAGAAACAACGGTTTGAGAGGCACTAAACAATGCTTTACTCGATTCCGACAGTGATAGCGTTACAATGAAATCATCGGTATTCAAATCTTTCTAGAACAATAAAAAAAAGGACTGTAATCGCGAAGTATAAAATAAAAAAAGTGTACGTAATAAGTATAATAATAAAAAGTGTACAATAATAAAAATATCTGGACAAAATTGATTATGATTCTTATTCGTACTTATTAATAACGTGATTAACTTTTCGATAAAAAAGAGACATAAAATAAGTGTAAGTATCGAACATGTTAGACATGCAAAATAGTACTGCTATAAATATTTAAATGCGTAAATACTAAATAATCATAACGAGAAGCGAAGAAATAAACTGTCATTGAGAGGAAATTAGATTGTTTATGTGTAAACAATTGTAGAAAGAATCGAACTACTTAAATATAAAGTATTTAATTTGTAGTGATCAATTAGCATTAAATAAATTGGTTCTAAACCGGTAAGACAGCAAAAGAGTGGAGTGTCTTATGTGACAGCTATATGAAGTGCTCATTGAAATTAATTATTTGAAGAATGCATAAGCAATAAATGCAGCCATTGATAAACTTGAAAAGAATGAGTCTGCGAGTTTTAATAGCTTGCAATTTAAGCTACGTATGATTTAACACATGCGTAATCATGAGCGTATCTGCACATACTCCACCAATCTTATGCGAAATGTAAGATTTGTTGACACGGAAAAAAATGGTATCAACAGCATCAGTGTAGTTGAAATAAATTTAGTTGATGCAACATTAATATTAATGAACAAAAAACATCTAATAGTTGTTTTAATAATTTAAATATTTGATTTAAGCAAATATAATTAAATGAACTATTTATGTTTGTGGCAGCCCGTGACATACACATTTAATTGAAGCAACTTCATTTTTTCTTAATTGAACAGCATATTTTTTCCGTACACAAATGGATTTATACACAAATGTTTCGACAAGATGACAAAATTACGTTACTCCAAATTTAAACGAATAAATAAATTATATAGAATATTAAAGGTGCCAGTCTAAAATTTGAATTAAAACGTTGGAATCAAATCTAAAGATCTCGTCAACGTGTTAATAATACTGTTAAAGTGTTCAGAAAATCAATTCCAATATCTAAATTCATAGGAAAAAAAACTATTATAATTGTATGTGTATGTGTACTAGAAATATACAGAAAAATGAAAATAGTAAATTTGATTGATAATTACGTGAGAATCTCATAACGGGACATTTAGAAATGTTCAACGAAAGCTCGTTTGTATGTCACATCAAGAAACAAGTCTGGGATTATCACAGGTTGGATCATAAAGCAGTTAGAAAGTAAATTAACTTGAAGAGATGACTTAAGATCATCAGCATAAAGCAGCGCATAAACGTGTTCAAGAGTAGGCGCCAAATCACTTGTAAAGAGAACAAAACGGAAAGTAATAATAATACGATGTGGAAGACACGTGCTTGGTTTCTTATCAGGGCAGAACGGAACAATTTCATTTTCCTCCATCTCGCGAGGTGCCTCGGCGGAACAAACGACAAAAAGTAAAAGTCCGAAAGCACCCGCGGGCGCTTCAGCGGAGACTTTCGATTCATCATTGTCACGAGGAAAATAGTGTGTTCGTCTCGCTCATTAATCGTCATCTCGTGAAGCGTTCAGAGGTATTTGAAGGATTACGAGTTTGCAGTCTACTCAACTGGAATACTGAACCGATTTGTGCCAAACAGCAACTTGATGCTCACTTATCTCAAACACTTGTCATAATATTTTATGGAAATACTCTTGGCCGAGTTACTTCATTATCTGATAAAAAGAAAATCTATCCGACAATAAAAAAACCTGAGGACTCTCATTTTCACTCATTTTTCTTTACGCGAGCGGAATTAACGGTCGAGATAATTTCATGATCATGATTCGCGGATTCGCGCAGGATCCGAGGCGGGTTTGCAAAGGCAGGTTTTGCGATTTCGATAAGCAAGTAAAGACGAGTCTCCGTACGTCTCGCGCATAGACGGCGCATTTCCGTCGATGCGATGGGTGAAATTTGACTTGCGGTCGTTCGGCTGCACGAAGTAAAAGGCTGAAAGTGTCCGCAGCCAAGTGCACGGGGACTTTCGATTCACGTCGATGCCGCGGCGGATATCGCGATAGTGTGCACGCTCATCGCTCGTCCCGGTTGTAATCGTCATCTCGTTTCGTGCCGTTTATATCTCGTATCACTCTTTCTCCGTTCCTCCCTCGTACGCGCGGCGTCGCTCCTTTCCACATGAGAATCTAGGTCGCACGGCTGCGTTCACCTTCCAGCAAAAGCAATGTCTTCCAAGGAAGGTCGTCGGTCCCATCTGGAAAGACTCTCCTCCGAACGACTTTTCCCTTTCGTTAAAATTATCCGTCTGTCAGCTCAGATTAATTGTTCTCCTCGGTCTCGCTGACATGAGAAAAATCCGCAGCCGCCAGAGGTTCCTCCGAGGCGAGGCGGCTGAGATTTCCTTTTTTTCTTATCAGCTATTAATATTCTTGAGGAGCGTTTAAATAATTCTCTTCGCTTATTAATTACTGCCGACGTGCGATGACGTCGTTCATTAAATTTAACGAAAAAAATTATTTAATGGTTGCAGCGATTATCTTGTACAAAATTGCCGGAGAATTTCCAAACGTTGCAATTTCAACATTGATAAAAAATTGACATTCAAATTATGTGAACAATGTCAAGGACAGATCATATATCGAGATAAGCTTCGTGTACATGTTCCCAAATGCGCGATTGATTAATTGAGGCACGCAAGACAATTGGCTCGAGTAATTAATTAAGTCTCTCGGTCGGCCGTTAAGAAAGTATACGAGAGGTCGATTACTTTCTAGTAATTACGTTAATTTCCAAACCGTTATACTTCGTTACAAGCATCCCACCTCGAATCATTGTCATCAGGCGTATTGTGCCGTCATTAGAAAGTACGCATCGTGTGGAAAGCGCCCACTTTTATCTGATTATCCAGCAATTTAGCTTTACGAGGGGGAATTGCTCGCGTACGATTTTTCCACAGGGAAAAAATTCGCGCCGAGCTCGAAGCACGAAAAGAAAAAGAGCATAAAATGAAACAGGCGCGGGAGGTGTATCGTGAAATCCTTCCGATTCCGCGTACGCGAGATCAAATTGATTCGCCCTAATTAGTCGTCGTCGCTGTCGCCGGGACAATTAGAAAGTAAGTCTCGCAAGTGTATACTCACACGTCGGCGGCTGTTGAGGTATCTGGGCTGCGTGTGTGCTGCTACCGCCGTGCCTCGTTATTGTGATCTGAAAATGGGGGAAAGGTGATGTTTTAGATCTTCTCGCTTAATAAGATAGGATTGTTAGACGCTGACTTAGCCGCGCCTATTGCCTCGTGTTAGCCGTTGGTGGTGAGCGTATCGCACGGAATAGCGCAATGCACACGATTATTGTAACACGACCGTAACACACATGGCACAAGTATTAAAAATATTTTATAGGTTTATAAGCTTCAGAAAGTTCGCCTCAAGGCCGCTCTTAAGGTAGATTTACCGCGGCGGGTCGTACTTAGGTACAGGGTTCTCAGTTTTTTGATCATAGAAAGAGAATCTTAGTCGAAAAACTATTGCATTCATATTATTTAGATAATAAAAAACGCAATATCCGATTATAGCAAAAAAACGCTACAGAAAAATTTTTCTGAGAAATATCTGCTCAGCATCTTGTGTAATACGGTCACATTTACTATTTGCAACTGAATATTTTTTTTGTAAAATCGACAACATGCAATTTTCTCGATGAAATAATGTTCACCAGATCGAATTCTATATCATAACTCTTTTCCGATGATATCTGTCGCTTATAACCAATAATATTCACTAATGACCATCATGAACATAAACCCTATGTAATCTCGTGTTAAATGTTGATTTCCATCGATTGATTACTCTTTATTTTCGATGACCTAAATAAAGAGTAATGAAGTTTTGAACATTCATTTCTATCGCCTATCCCTGGATCCTATCAAAGTTTCAAGTAAATCCTTCATAAGAGCTAAATAGGTGAATCTACCTTGAGGTCCGATCAGCAAGATTCGTGACATGAATATGGAATGATATCTACAATAGATGAGACGCGGAAAGAGAAAAACAGGAAAGGAATCGTGGAAAAAGTTACGTAAAATTCTAGATAATCAGCGTTAGGTAAACACCGGGAGAGGCGCGGAAAAAAGGAGAGCGGTGTCGCCGTCACTTTTACCAGTTAGATGGTTCGTATTTATTAGGATCGAGTTATTCCCGGAGAGTGACGGAGCAGGTTGCCACAATTGGCAGTGTGATATCATCGGCGTTTGCGGTGAAGTCAATGATGAAATAAGCGCTGGCTCGAGAGGAGAAAAAAAGGGTGCTCGATTCTCGAGAAACTATGAAACGCTTTGAAACAAATGTGCGCGGTCGTAATTAAAGTAATGCGCGTAATTACGGTCGGAGTCCGTAGCAAAAAGCGACGATTTATCCTGATTCGAAATTAATTTCCCATTCTGAACAAAATCGCGGTATCATTATCCATTTGTTATAATGCATCTATTAACTGTCGCGTCGCTCGTGAAAGGAGCACGCTGTGTCTTTAACTGCAACGATTAGGGAAGAAATGAGATGAGATTCTATGAACAACCGCAAACGCGAGAATTTATCGCACCGCACCGATATTCCCCATTTAACGCGTCGAACAAATTGACTATGGGATCCTATAATTTATATGAACTGCCAATGTAATTTCAAATGCGTTTTACACATTTTTGCAACGCGTTATATATGTGATAGACGTATCTCGCATCCAAGTATTAATTTAATCGTTGGATCGATGATCGATCGCCATCCGATTAAAGTGTGCGATATGAAAGTCTCGCGAAAATGTCATGCTCGAGTTGATCGCCTCTCGCTGTGTTCTTACTTTCCAGAATATATGAACTGTATACTCGCTGCGTTCTTACTTTTCACAGATCATTCCGGATGGCTTTTGTAAAAATTCGTATGAGAGAGAAACCGCTTTCTTGGAAGATTAAAATATTATCAAGGAATATCCAAATTAATGATCATTCAGTTGCATGAATGCGTTATTTATAATAACTTGTGACATTCGCAAAAGAAAGAGAAGATCGTTCCGCGCACACAAGGTCGCTGTTGCTTTTAATAAAATCATATAACGATGGCGTCACTTTAATGAAGAGAGAAAATAAGGTAATAAAACGATGATTGATTTCTTGAGTAAGACATGGAAGTTCTCTCCCTTCTTCTCGCTTTACAAGCTTGTAAATGAGACGAGTGTGGTCATTGTGACGCGGGAAGTACACGCGACGCATTAACGTGTATCCGCGACTAAAATCGCCCGTAATTATGCCATCCGACGAAACGCAATAACGTCGCAATAATTTATTTTTACATTAACAACGACGAGAGATACACGGATACTGTAATTGCCTTCCATCAATCTGATTCGAGACTCATTCCCGCGATGTGTGAATCGCAGGTAATTTTGCGTAATGCGTAATGCTTGTAACCCCTTATAAAAATTTTTCACCGCTTTTACACCTCATATAGGTCGTTTTTAGCCCGCTTTTAGCCCGTTTTTAGCCCGTTTTATCATTTTTATGTCCGTTTCTTGCACTCTCAAGCACGCTTAGTCTATTGCGAAAGAGCATGACGAGTATACGCGAGTATGTGTATGAGTATTTTTGAGTGGATTGTCCGTTTTTAACACTCGTTTCAGTCGATGAGTGACAATACGTTAATACGTTCCTTTTTTACTCACAAAGATGAGGACGAAGTAGGTTGTCCGTTTTCAATACTCAATTTTCCGTTGATGAGTAACAACACGTTAGTACGTTTCTTTTTTACTCACAAGAAAATATCCGCGGATTGTCTCTAAATTGAAGTACATTTATTCTACAAACTTAAAAATATGTCCACGAATTTTTATAATTTATATAAATTTATATAAATGTTTTAAACTACTATAAATAAATGAACAATTATAATGATTGATTATTTGATTATTTTATTTCAAAAGCTGCGTTCCAATATTCATTGCAAATATTGAAAATCTATAGTTTACGTCACATACACTATAGATTTTCAGTACTTGCAGTGAATATCGAAACGCAGCCAAAATGTGCTATGTGAGTATTTATGAGTGCTAAACGAGTATTTTTTGCTCGTAGCTAAATGTACGTTTTTACATCTCAAATTTACACACAGCACGTATTTACCACTCAAAAATACTCATAAGAATACGTTATTACCACTCGTACGCAATCCGTTTTAACTACTCATTTTTACGGAAAATTGCCCCTTTGCGCCCTAAAAACGGATCGTACTCATTGAATCAAATGTACGTTTTTACCACTCAAACCGTTTTCGCAGGTCAAAAACGGGCCAAAAACGGTGAAAAATTTTTATAAGGGACTCTAACGTGAAAGACACGTGAATTCGAAGCAGACGATTTGATCGGGTAAGTGAATCGTCCACAATAAATTGTTTTCATCCGATCAGAGACTGCGCGTCTCCTGGACGTTGGCTCTATCCGAGTCCACGGAAACAAGCTGATCGAGATACAAGCATAAGTACAAGGACGTACGATTGTGTCGCACCATGTAATGTCCCCTCGACACGCTTTTGTCTTTCCGTCGCTTCCAATTACGGTATCGGCAATGAACAATATCGGAAAGCGATAGTTGAGCGAGAGCAATTATGTGGAAGCTCCTCGCCGGAGCCTCTCTCGCCTTTCTTTTTCCCACGCGCGAGATGATCTCGCGTAACTGGGATAAAAGTTATCTCCTGTGTGCGATAAACAATCACTTCGCCCGTTCGCTTAACATTACGGAAAGTCTCACGACAGGAGTCTCCACGGCGAACGCTGACGTCAGCATGGCCGGCGCTTGTTCGTCCGTGCAATGAAAGTGGTCTAACGAGTCACGAGCCATTCAAGTGTATACACACTCGGAACGACGTGGCCCCTGCACTTCTCTCTCTCTTCCTCTCTCGCGGACTGCATTAGCGACTATATTTACTAAACGTCAAAGTGAAGGTGATAGCAAGACAACTATTGGTCGACTTTTATTGTGGAGCACCGTGTCCCATTAATTTGACGAGCACCCGTGGCGAGATAGATTATCATGAGATCGGTGTTGCTCGATACGTATGGTACAATTGGATCGAGACGCGATTCAAACGCAAAACGCAGAGTCGGAGATACTTTGATAAAGCGGTGCGCGGAGTTAGTCCGCCAGCAGCGCAAGACCAGACCATATAAGGTTCGCGACGTTCGATGGAATCCATCGAGGACTGATCCTTGCATCGCTTCGCCCCGTTCGTGAAACTCTTCACTAAATAATAAGCCGAAGAAAAAACTGAAAAAAATTACTCGTGCTGATTTTCTTACTTACGACTGGTAAAACATTTAATTGTTTAAAAATGTAAGAATCTTTTCTTTGCCAGTGATGTAAAATTCAAAGAGGAAGGACAGTAACTGACAACAAACTGGCAGAATTGATGTGTTGAACGTTATTTATTGATTCTACGTTTCGACCATGGGTTTTGGTCCTTATCAAGTATATCTACAAATATGCAACAAAATGAAATAACACTTATCTAGGCGCAATGTAATACAATTGAAAATACTCACATTATAATTAATTCGGTGAACACATGATGACACAACTATGTGTTTTTAAGTAACATTTTGTTAAAAATTATATAGACGTGTAAGACGTCTGTCGCTGGTGACAACGAACATTAGACTAATGGATGATTATGAATTTCTTAGTGTCAAATAGGATAAAATTATAATAAATAACTATAAATATAAAAAGAGAGGAAAACTAAGAATGTAACAATATATAAAAGTATAAGAGTCGGGTCAATAATCTAAAATGTCAACAATAAATAAGTGAGGATATGTCAATATGTAAAATTAAATAGAGAAAAAGGAAAAACGGAAGAACAATGTATGAAAGTGTAATAATCAGGTCAATATTATAAAAGTTAAACAATAAATAGGAGCAGACAAAACATAAAGGATCGAAGTTATAAAATATTCAAGAGTCCGTCGTAAATGGCCGTTAAATTTTTGGTCAATAACGTTCAACCAACACATCAATTCTGCCAGTTTGTTGTCAGTTACTGTCCTTCCTCTTTTAATTGTTTAATTGCAGTAATAATTTTCTCTAGTAATATGTTGTAACTGAAACTGACATTGATTGATCATTGGACATTTAATTAGATCTAATTAAATGTCGCATTATTATTAAATTTATTAGGTTGTTCAATAAGTTTTGTCGTTCGATAAGAGCGCTATTAGGTTCGCCGTTTTATTTTTTTAAAAATGGTAACACTTTTTTATGAACATGTGTGAAGTTTCATGTAGATCATCTGTATATTTACAAGTGTTCAAAGTTGACGTGTCACAGTATTTTCTTACAATGGAAAAAATTGAATATCGTGCAGTGATAAAATTCTTATTTTTGGAAGGTGTAGCACCAAAAAAAATTCATGAACGATTGTTAAAAGTGTATAAGGACTCTTCACCTTCAATTAGAACAGTAGAAAGATGGGTTGCTGAATTTAAACGTGGTCGTACAAATCTTGAAGATCCACGTGAAGGACGTCCGAAAAGTGCATCAATACCAGAAATCGTAGCAAAAATACAGGATATGGTTTTGGAAGATCGTCGATTAACCGAGAGAGATTTAGTAGAAGCCCTAGGCATCTCATTAGGCAGTGTGAGCAATATTTTCTTATCGAACGACAAAACTTATTGAACAACCTAATATATGTATTATAATATATGTTTTTTAATTTATATTTAGTTTTTTGTATTATTGTATATAAAGGCTAATTTTCATCTAATATACATATATATATTAGATGAAAATTTGCCTTGATGGTCACCTTCGGACATATCCTTCGGACTCCTCGGTTATCACGTTTAACTAACATATAAATTTAATAATAATGCGACATACGTTAGTTAAGATTGACACCGATGTCATCAACAGTCGCGTCATCAACAGAGCGTGATCCTTGGACATCAAGTAGTTCAATAGGTAATTGGAACGACAGACCACGTCGCCATTCAATACGGATCTAACGTGGGCCGGGATCTCCTTGAGCCGCCCATTACTCGCTCGTTCGCTATTACAGACACACAGTCCGCGACACTTACTAGTTAGTCACTTTCGTACGCAATCCCTGTCGCGTGTTCCCGTGACGTCGCGATCTAACGCCGCGAGCAAAGACGCGATTATGTCATGATGGAGTATGTATTTAATGTTAGACACGGAGCTGTAGAAGGACTTTCAGGAGGACTGTCGCTACGCGTGGGCGAAGAGATTGCATTCGGCTTAATCGCAATGACTTCCGAACTTTAAACGAGCGCCCACGCGAGTCCTTCGATCATATCGACTATACTCGATCGGATATACCATGCGATTTCACCGATCTCTAATCGGGACGGATGACTCCGTCAGCGTATCCTAATTTGGAGTAAGCTCATATCTCTTATTAAATTGTCGGATGACGTTTATGTTTATTATAGCACATTTCGCGGAGAGAAAGAGAATTTATCAGACGAGAGTTTTTGACTTTCTCCTGTCTTTCTCGGCATATACGTTTCTATTGATCTTTCCGACTGATTCATCACATCGAATGTTTGCATTATCGAATATTTGCGTCCCTGGTATTCCCAAGAGAGAGTATAGTCCACGAATTGTTTGAAGAATCCTTTCGACGAGAAGCCGTTGTCGGTGATGAAGAATAGTCCCTGATCTTTTTTTAGAAAGAAAATATTTAGAAATATTCCTAAAAAAAAATCTGCTTTCAAGAGAACCTGTTCGACATTATGACGTAATATATGTCGAATGTCGTTGTTTGCATTTAACCGGCGGGTTCTCATTCTGTCGTAATAAAGGATCGCTTTTGCGACGAGGATCAAATTGACTCGGGTAAATATGATCTGTGCGCTGCGATTGGCCAAATTTGATTTCTCTGTCACGATTGGTCTTTCACACTGCAGTAAATACCAATTGTAATGCAGGAATTAGATATTGACCAATCCGGATCATTTTGATCCTTATCGCGAAAGCGGTCGTGGGTGAACGCGTAACATTACGAAGCGCACATTCGTCACGCTTCCGGTTATCGATGTTTTTCCATCGACCGCGGAGTGAAACGTTTATGGAAACGTGCGAGCGAGCGTCGGGTTCGTCAAGATCTCGCGGCGATATTTAAAAGAACACGAAGTAAAAGTGGGCGTGGCGATTCTGAACGGATTGTCTTTTCTTCTTACATGCAATATGTCCCGATAGAACTCGACACGCGGCTCCGCCGCGTCATTCTACACAGTTTGTCAATGAAAAGAAAAGAGAGTTTGTATACAATTTACGGAAACGCTTTCTCACAGAAGAATGTAGTCATTAAAATTTACACGCCGTTGAATATATATATGTTCTATGTTTTCTAACTGGGACACAGATACTCGAAAAAAAAAAAAACATCTGCGTAACTGTCAGGCGATCGAATTAAAGGTACTTTAACAGTGACGGCTTGAATTTTGGAATTTTATTTCGTATCTTGCAAAAAGTAACGCGTGCTACGGAAAGTTTTTATTGATTAAAACCGGCAGCGCTCGTTTTCTGTGACACGTACTAGCGACGTGCGTTTCGAGGCTCTTGTCGCGGAGACTTAAGCTACTCGTAAACGTCACGTTTAGAGTAATTGTCAATTATTATATGTTATGTAACGCAGGATTACCGCCTCTTGAATGGGTTAACGACATCGGATCCGTCAGTCTCTCATCCAGAAAACGATCCCACGACTATTGTTGGTATAGTGACATAACGCTCTCCGAAACCGCCGTGAAGAACACTGTCATACTTAAGTACCTGCATTACCGCACTTTTTGTTTATCTACGTCGTCTTTCAATGCCACCGTAAAATATTCTTGCTTCAAAAATATAGAGTTGTCTCAGAAATATTGCGTTATAAATCTCAAATTGTCAGCTTTCGTCGTAAATAAAAAAAAAATTCTCCATTTCTCTCTTTCCCTTTCGCACTTGTAGAACAAAATTATTCACCAATTAACAATATATTTCTAGCCAGAAAATAATTTTGCAATTTATTTTTCTTCTCTATTTCAATCGTTTTCCACACTTTCGTGCTCGATGCTATTTCTGCTGTAGTTAAAGAACTTTCGAGAGCAACATCAATATCTGAGATGAGAGAGATTCAAATATCAGTCGGACGTATCCGTTGACAATTGGAATAAACAACGCGATCAGAGAGAAAATGTCGCACTCATATTCCATCGTTCTATGCTTGAAAATCGTTCGAAAGCCGTCCAGCTGCTTTCTCGAGAGAGGCTCGTTTGTCAAATTTCTTGACTGACGTATCTGCCGATCTAAGCATTAAAAATCCAGAATGACGCTTGACGCGCCGAGATGCGGTTCAGCAATCATACGGCACCTTCCTCGGATGTGTCATGCGCCAACAAAGGCTTACGTAATGCCGCATATCTTTGTAAACCACACGCGTATACGACGTGGCACGTACGGGAGAAAGTGTGTATACATATTACGGATGCTATTAATCCGCGCCTAACTGAAACGACGACAAAAGTCGCGTATTCTCGATTATACATTATCCCTCTCGCCGAGGAAGTCGAGTTAAGTGCAGGGAATAATCCATCAATCGATTTTTTCCAAATTAAATTATTAATGGTGGAATCGCGCGATAAACGAGCGTTTTTTACACGCCACTGTTATTAGGTATTATATCGGTTTCGCCTCGCATTGCATAACGCAAATGAATTTAGAACAATTGCATTTAAATCTAATTTAAGCAGTTGCTTAAGGTAAATATCGTACATTCGTTATATAATAGTTACGTTCGAGATATTTTGTAGAAAAAGGAAAGAAACACAAATTTGATATTTTTAGATTAAATATAAAATAAAACAAATTGAAAATATTGATTCTTTAATAGTAAAATAAAAGAATAATCTTTTATTCGAGCTATATTCAGGCAGATGTTGGTGCAATATTTTTTTATATAACATGAAGATTTTAATAATTTTTTTACAATAATGATAATTCTATAACAAGTAGATATATTTTAATTTTCTGCAAGTATTCGGCAAAAAAGTGAGATAGAAGAAAGCAAAAGACTCAAGAGTTACCCGGATATTAAGATATCTCGTTCGTTCAAGGTCTTTCTTATACGCAACAAAAAAAATAATTTTTTATGTTTACTCACCACCAGAAATATCAGCGCAAATCCCCTCCAGTCCATGGCTAAAATAAAAGAGAAAGTCTTATTAATAACTGGGTCGAACTCGCGCAAAGTACGGTCGATCGCGCAAACATCGCCTCCATCATGTGTGAGAGGCGGCAGATTCGAAGATTCGCAGCTTCTTATCAAGGGCTTGCATGCTCGTTCAAAAAATACTCCTTATCCACAGCAATTAATCAACAGGTTTATTAAGATAATTTAGTCCCTTTTTAAGAAGATCTTTAAAAAATGTTATATTTATTAAGAAATTAATAATTTATAAAAACATTAAGCAATGTTAAATATTATAGTAGAAATCTATACGTATATAATATTTTTAAGTATTTTTTTTTACGGATTTTATGGAGGTCCGTTTTTCGAACAAGAAACTCTTTTGTTAAGTTATATCATTGGTGTTTTTTGTTAATTTAAAACATTTAAAAAAAAACTGAAACATATTTACACTTTAAAGTGACTGAAACAGTTCCAGGATCATTCTTTCTTTATTGCCACATGTCGCTCTCTCTATCGACCTTGAGCTCATTTCCAATTGTACCCCATATCCTCTATCCTCATACTAGTTTTATCTAATCTCGAATGGAAAGGGGCCTATGCAGAACACCTAGCATTCCTCCGTTCTATTCCACAACTCAGTTTGGCCCACGATGATAGCCTTGCATTCCTCCCTCGCCCCATTCCACGAATCGCAGTCCGAAGCGGTTTGCGGCCGGGTAAAAAAAAAATAATCGCGACGCTTCTCCGCATCGTGACGTCACCCCGAGCGAGGGTTAAGGCCAATCTCGACGTCGAGACAGCTGGTGAACGTTTTCAGGCGGGTTAGTATCGCCGGGCCCCGTCCGGGTGCAGGCACTCGCACAGCCCGTCGAGAAAGCGACACGCTTGTTCACGAAGGCGGCGGCGATGCACGATGCAACGTTCACTTTTTAGTACACCACGATAGGCAGCGGCGACGGCGGTGGAGCACGGTCGACCTCGACCACCACCGGACCACCATGGTCGGCTATGGGAGGCCATGCGGCCGCCATTTTCGCGTGCCAAGCCCTTTTCGATCCGGCGCTGGCGCCGGATGTGTATCGCTCAATGTGATTTACGAGATCGGAGATCGACATCTCGGTGAGGATATGCTGTGGTCCCGCTTCCACCTTCCTTATGAAAAGGACACTGGTCAGATTGGTGATCGCGGCCAGGGACGTATCCCTCGCAATTTCTCGCGGAGTGCGAGGAAAATCTTTCTCTCAGAAAACGTAATGTACAGTGGTGGTCATGAAAATAGAGCCATTGAGAAAGGAACACAACAATCAGCAATAAAAATACTACAGTTTAAATTCGTACAAAATTTATTTCATCATATTATTTATTTCAAACATGAGGCTTTCTCACATAATGTCTTCCATCAGATCCCATCAGATTTATTTTAGTTTCGTCTGACCATAAAACATTTCTCCATTTTTTAATAGATGGCTCTATTTTCACGACCACCACTGTATATCTTTTGAGAGAAATGATACGAGGGGAGGGGGACAATAACTCGCGGAATAGAACGTTCTTTTTCAATATATCCTTCCTTAACTGTAATGTACTTGTTACATCGGATACAATAAGTTTTTTTAACCATCAAAAAAATAATATTTATCTTTCAACTCGAAATGTACAGTAATTACGGACTGATAGCTTTATCACTACCAAATTTACGATGAGTGGTATCACAATTCGAAGCTACTGTTTGACGAGAAATTTGATGATATGGCACGGTATTCGATTTTCTCGATTTCTCACGATCAACGTATGAATTTCTGTCTTCGTCGGTGATATTTCACACTGGACTGATCGAATTCCGATGGTGTTTCGTATCTATAAATACGAATGAATTGCATTTTAAAATCTACATTAGTCATCCCTACTTCTTCATTCTACATATTGACCGACTTTCGTAGATTTAATAATTCGCCGAGAAAAAGACTACTATTATTATATTAAAAAATGATTAAAAATAAATCATTTGCATCTTTTTACTGACACTGAAGTTTAAATTTTTATTATAAACATCTTAACATATCAACAAGTCATATATAAACAAGGTCGAATAATTTAAACAGCAAATGCAGATAAATATTTTAATAGCGGAAACAGCTATCGCGCATGAAGGTTCACATGCGGAAGAATCACCAATCGTAAAATTCAAGAACAGTATAATGATATTTACGTTAAAACAATTCCACACACTGTAAATTTTCTCCTTTCGATTACAGAAAATTAGAGAAAATAGCAACTTATGTATTGTATTTTTCAGTAGTACTCGAGTTGTTTCTAAACTTGAATCTAGTTTATATATTTACGTGTTTACTTCTAATTTCGTTCACATTATTCATAAGTGTTATAATTCAGCACAATGTACCGAATAAATATTATCTAGGAACAATAATCATAATACTAATAATTTAGAAATAATACAATAAAAAATTAGTAGAAGTAAAATGATTAATTAGTATAAGAACAGTTTGGATGTTGGTCGAATTTGTGCTGAAATATAGCACCGAGCATTAAAATCACCGGAGACTTTAATGCCAACACGTCAAAGCGTGCAAAGTGAAGAAATTTCCGGAGACTTCAATGCCGTGGTTTCTACGACGATAGTCTGCATTTTTCCTTCTCGTCCCATTCTACAAATCGTGTTTACCCTCAATTGCATAACGGGAAAATGAACATTAAATTTTACAAGTCGACAAATCGTACAGTTTTATTTGGAAAATAAATCGTGCATTTGCAATCACTTTGTTGCGCGCCATAGGCAAGCTCTGAGATTGCTTTCCATGTTCGTAATAACTTTGTAACATTCATCTGACATGGCTTCGTAGAATTGAGCCTTGATGTTTGCATATTTGGTGAAGGCTCGCCCACAACGCGATGAGCTCGACGACAGGCGAAGCCTTGTGCTCGTTTACATTGCATAATATTTAACGTGTTAAAATGGTCGTTAAATTAACATTATTCAATCCGACAATCAATTAATTATTGTGTATTTCTTTCGAATTCGTATTTTTATAATATTATGTCGGAGAATAGGCCAAATTGTCGAAATTCGACTGAAACAATAATTATTTTAAAACTGATTTCTCTCTTTTATGAAAAGTTTGATTTTATAATAAAATCGATAAATTCTTCATAAAATGAAAGAAATATGTACGAAGTTCATCAATATTTATAAAAAGATTTAAAAACAAAAAATGTTGAGGCAAAAGAAAAACAAAAATGTTGATATCTAGGAATGGCACAGCTGTTGTGTGTCATTAAGAAGAAGGTTGTAAAGAGAAAATTGTTAAGAACTGATAGATCAGAATTGTTAGAAGAACTATATGAAATTTAAAATACGAACTCTCTCATAAATAACATCAGCGTGTAAATTTTTCTAGATTTTTTTCATCGATTTTTGAGAACATTTATAACAAAGTTTATTTCTTAATGTCAGTAAAAATTTTATCGAGTAATTTTGTATGCATTTTATACAGCGAAGCGCTTGAAGGCAACATATTTGAGATGTGACATGAAAAAAAGTCTACCTTTGCTTCTTGGTGTCTTATTTAAATAAATTTCGATTAAATACATGTCTTTGATATCGATTCATTACTGCCGTTCTATTACGGTGTAAATTTTACTGCAATATTACAAGAAAGCTAACAAGTAGTGTAAGTATCATATTTTTCAGATGTTTAAAGGAACTTTAGTCTTTATAAACAAACTCCAATTTTTCTTTGACCCGTCTGACCAATTTTATTATTAATTGTTAACACTACGTTTCGACTTCTGGTTCAGGTTCTTAGCAAGTGTATAAAGTTTACATATAACTATGCAAATGGAAATCGCAATTAATAGTAAAATTGGCCGGACAGGTCGAAGAAAAATTGGAGTTTGTTTATTAATATTCACTGGCAAAGGAGAGTTTGAATTTGTTTATTCTTTATATAATAAACATCAAATATATAATAAATATCAATTTATTCAGTTTTTAACATTTTTAATAGTCATTTTCGTTGATAATTGATATCGAGTCTCCTATTGACCTAAAAAATCTTGTAAATGTTTTCAAAAACTAACCGATAAAAAAAATTTGTACGCATTATTCATGAAAGAACTTACATTTTTAAATTGTATGCAATTCTTAACATTATTTAATTTCTCTCACATCCCAAATCAAGCTTTTGAGAAAATGTATTACATAATGTGCATCAGACTTGAAATTAAGTCAATGTAAATTGATAGAAACATTAATCTTCATTATTTCTTAACTTTATTTAATAGCAGACACGTTATTTATAGTCTTCTAATCAAGGTAGTCATTGCAAGTCCTTGAACATTCGCTGAAGTAATCGTCGCGTTTCTTCATGGCGTCGTTCTTTTGCAATTAACATAATTTAGACCTGTTTATATTTAACACTTTAATAGAGTTAAATAATCAAAATATACTTCCTCGAAGTAATGCTTGGAAGATCTAAGATCGATAACGAAGAGCGATTTTGTAAAAATCGTCGATTTAATATTGAATGAACGTTTTAGTTCTTTTATTTTCTTCATTATAAATATTCGTAATTATGAAATATTCATTATTCGACTAGACGTGAGTCGAACGAGCATGCAAGTAAATCACACTGATATACATCACAAAATATAAATAAATAAATAATAATTCAAAATTAATTACAACACTTTCATTAGTAAAAATTACTACAACTACTTTCACAATTTTCAAGAAATTTCATAATTAAAATATCTCACAATTCTCGAAAAACATCTAATATCTACATAATTACTTTGAAGATAGTTAACAGCCTAATTCGAGACTTTTGGAGATAATAGCGATAAATGATTCTTACCTGTGCTGCACCTTTTTCCGAATCTCCCGAGAATAATTCCGGATTACTCGCGCTGCTTTTAACAACGAAATCCTTTTCCGTCTCAACTTCAGACAGGGACAGACGCGTCGAAGAGGTGCCGAATCACCGAGGGAAGCTCCACGGGATAATGCTCGATCAGTCGGCGATCATGCGATCTCAGCTGCGACGGATCGTCGGCGATTTTGTCAAGTGTCGAAAACGCGTCCTCGCCGGCCACAGGCTCCACCCTCCGTACATCGTCATCCCAGAAAAGCTATTGCTATTCTCGACTTCCGCTTCTTTATCGCACGCTCTTAAGCACTTTCACGACATCCGCTCTCTCGTAAGCTCGGGCGAGCTTCCTCGGTTTCTCGTTCGACCGTTCCTCCACAAAATGTTATACAAAATACCCGCGCGGCACCCTCGACCACTCTCCCGATTTGGCGAGCAGATTAAACCAAACGCGCCCTCCGTCTCTCAATCAGCTGAACCGTTTCGCACAGGCGACGCCCCACGCGCGCGGCGCCCTTCCAACGCCGGACTTTTTCAAATGCCACCCTCCTCGCGCGCGACTATAGGTGTCCTCCGAGTCGTTCGAATTTCAAAGTCGTCTCGATCGGAATCTCGATCGTGCGGGAAAGATCATCGAAAGTTGCGTGCGCGATGTTCTCTCTCTCTTACACGAACGTCAGGGAGTGGAGTGATATTTAATAAATAAATATGTCGAGCGATGTTGATGTGTTTTCGAGAAGTCGAGTCGATTATTACGATCGAGTCGTTGCCGTCCGCGTCGCGAGCGCGTGTCTTTCATCCATCCTTCATCCCTCGTTCGTTCCAAGTCGCCTCCCTCCGTTTTTCCGCTCTGTCCTCTTATTTATCACACCGCACTGCACCTGTCAGGTAGCCCACAGGTTCTCCATGGGTCCGGGCGAACGGACGGCGAAAGAACGCGCCACGGAATATGAAACCGTAACGATCGACGCGAGACTCGAGACTGAAATACTGAAACAATCCGAATAGCCCGAACAGCCGTTCGGCTCGCGGCTCGGAACACTTCGTGTTTCCTCGTGGGGTGCGCGCGCGCACGCAAAAGAGAGAGAGGGGAGAGAGGAACGGCCGAGTCGGACGGAAACAAACGATCGAACTGTGAGTGAGTGAGAGAGAGAAGCACGGTCGCATTGAACGGAGACGAACTATCCAATCGCGCGAAAGAGAGAGAAGGAGAGAGAGAGAGATGCAATTTTGAACCTCGAAAAGAAGAGAGATAACCATAGGACGATAGAGAAGTGGTGGGAGTGATAGGAACAAGAGAGTTCTGCATGAGAGCCGCTTTTTAAAGAAAGGAAACGAGAGAGAGAGGGATAAAGAGAGGGAGAATCGTGTGTTCTGTGTATGTTTGTGGAATAGAAAGAGGTAGCGAGAAGATTGTGGGAGCGAGAATGAACATACGGAAGAAAGACAGACATCGCGACCGGTACAATAAACGACCGAGATAGATGGACGCTGATAAGACAGAGATGGAGCACGATATACGTGTTAAAAGAGAGAGAAAGGAGAAGAGGGGAGAGCGCGCGTGCGTGAGAGAGAAAGAGAGGGGAATGTAGAAAAAGAAAGGGAAGATCGCATCTCTCTGTTTCTCGTTCGATTAGCGGACGTCACGCAGCTACGTCGTGCGAAAAAGATGCTGCGGGCTCGAGAGGTGGGAGGATAGAGCGATGTAGGTGAAAGAGGAAGACGGAACGAGCTTACGTCATCGTTTGAATTGGTTGTACCGTGCCGTCGCGCAGTAGAGAAAGAGGATATTTCTCCCAATTATAAAATTGCTTGCTCCGATTAGAGCAATTCTCTCTATATCAATTTTATTATGAAGCAATCTTGTTTATAAAGTCGAGTGAATCCCGGCCTTTCGCCGATAGCCGGAGTAGTACTTTACGAAATGTCAGTCTGTCTCTCCAGCAGGTTGCTACTTGTCGTCATTTTGACGTCAAAATGATATTTTTCACGATATTTTGACGTCAAAATGATGACAAATAATGTCATGATATCTGGGTCGTTTCCTCCTATTTTCGTCTCACTCCTTTCTCTCTCTTTCTGTTCCCTAGTTTCTAGAAAATAAACTAATCCACACTTTGCTAAATTCATGTGATTAATTTTTGGTCCTAAATAATGACCTTGTGATCACAGAACATTGTTTTATTATCTGTCTTTACGAGAGAGAAGCAAAATGGTTCGAAATATTATCCTTAAGTTTCAATTTTAAGTTCAATATATTTTCCTTTTTTATGATCAAGTTTTGAAAAAAGTGCGATTTTTCCATCACAAAATATTACATGATTTAACTATTTTTTAAACTGAAAAATCTATTTTAGATGTATAATATCCAGATATCAAGATAGAATTTTATTATAAATATTTTTAATAGTTTTACAAATATTTTAATTATTTAATTATTTAAAAATACAAATGTAGTGTATATTAGCATAAACTGTTAGTGATGCATTAACTTTTCCTAAAAAAAAAAATTAGTTTAAGTTTTATCAGACTTTCAAATATAATTTAAATTTATTCTTTCTTAATGATTTCTCTTCTAACATTTTTTGATACGTATAAATACAGAAAATCATTTTATCGAACAGAAGTATTTTTTTGTATTAGCAAGAATATTTAAAACAGTTTTTAAAACTTTATAAAATTAACTTTTCAACAGAAGATATAATAATAATTTAAAAAATATTTTTAATCTTAATGAATTGAATATCATATTTAATTCAAATTAAATATTATTTATTTATCATATTATTTATTTATAATTATTTAATTCAAATTTCATGATTTTCATTTTAGTTATTTATTAGATTTTAAGATTCTTGAGAAGTTTTAAATCTACATTTGAAATCTACAATTTATCGATTGTTTATCAGAAATCAATGACGGATTATTCAGATAAGTTCAGATAAGTAACGATAATCGCTAAACTTCATTACGAATACATTCACTCTATTTCGTTTCACGAAATCTTTCGATGTCTGCAGGTGAATACCCTGCCTTAGAATTGAACATTTCGGCTTTAGAAACATTCATCGCAAATGCCGTTGATCGTCAATCAACTCGTTACAGCGATCGCCGCACCAATTCTCCAGAATACGACACGAGTAATGCGATGATCGTCGATGCAATCATGATGCAGCATCACGACCGACACGGCTAGTTTTTCTGATAAAAATATGTTTGCGAGCTTGGGCAGAGACAGAAAATATTTTTAATCTTAATGAATTACATATCATATTTAATTCAAATTAAATATTATTTATTTAGCACATTATTTATTTATAATTATTTAATTCAAATCTTCATGATTTTCATTTTAGTTATTTATTAGATTTTAAGATTCTTGAGAAGTTTTAAATATACAATTTATCGATTGTTCAGATTATTCAGATAAGTTCAGATGAGTAACGATAATCGCTAAACTTCATAGATTGCATATTTTATGTTAGTTTACAGCAATTACGAGTGCACGATAATGCACGGTAATATACAGGGTTGGGCAAAAGTCCGGAAACGGTCAAATATCTCGAAAAGGATCAACTATAGCGAAAAATTGTAAATAGCAAAGTTGTAGGGCTTAAAAAAATGTACCTAATGATGACTAAAAATTTTACTTTGAGTGGAGGACGAAGATCATATAAAAGTCAAATTGAATTTTTTAAATGGAACTGCCTACTTTTTATTGCATATTCTTATAGCTTATCTCGAGACCTTTCCAAAACACTATAATAAAGTATTTTTTTGTTAAGTATTTTCCGAGTTATAAAGCTTGAAATAATTTCATAATTTTACATAAACTGTAAAATATCTCGTAAAATATTTACTTTTCGATGACCTTACCTCAATACTTTTATGCACAGAATAATGAGAGGAACCAATTGGTGTCAAGAAAACACATAGTTGTTTTTAAGAAAAAATATGCAATTTGTAACTAACAATTACATATTTTTTCTTAAAAACAACTATGTGTTTTCTTTACACCAATTGATTCCTCTCATTATTCTGTGCATAAAAGTATTGAGGTAAGGTCATCGAAAAGTAAATATTTTACGAGATATTTTACAGTTTATGTAAAATTATGAAATTATTTCAAGCTTTATAACTCGGAAAATACTTAACAAAAAAATACTTTATTATAGTGTTTTGGAAAGGTCTCGAGATAAGCTATAAGAATATGCAATAAAAAGTAGGCAGTTCCATTTAAAAAATTCAATTTGACTTTTATATGATCTTCGTCCTCCACTCAAAGTAAAATTTTTAGTCATCATTAGGTACATTTTTTTAAGCCCTACAACTTTGCTATTTACAATTTTTCGCTATAGTTGATCCTTTTCGAGATATTTGACTGTTTCCGGACTTTTGCCCAACCCTGTATAGTCGATAACGCGATAACGTTTACAATTATTACAGCTGTTGTTATTAAAGGAACGACAAGACGCGCACACTCTCTTCTTCTCAGCGTGACGTAGACTTCTCAGAGGAAAAGTCTACGATTTTATTACATGTGTTTCACGATGAGTAGTCTGTGGGCGATCTTGTTTACGACATTTGTCTTTATAGTTACGAAGACCGAAGGAGAGTCGAACAATCGGCCAATCATCGGTAAGTCTTTCCAAAGGAATCTTAAATTCGTGGCGTGTCTTTGCTTTCTTCACGAAAAGAAAGAGGTTAGGATTCGCCGAGAAATGAGTGAGAGAGACTTCAAGCTCTTTCCTTTTTCGTGGAAAAAACAACCCTTGTACGGAAAAAAACGCATGAAAAATTGTCATGAAGATCATCAGAAAATCGTGAAAGTTGTTTCGTCTGTTTTTTTTGTACTGTAGGAATAATGATTCAGGACGCGCTAAATTTGATTCTCTTAAATGAGAAGTGATTTCTCTTATATTTCGAAACTCATTAAGAAGAGCGTGACAACTTTTCATCCACGATTATGTGTGATCCAGTTTCGGCAATTTTGATCCATATAAGTGAAAAACGAATGATCTTGTTAAAAAATGCATGAATCGTTTAAAAAAATTTAAATTAAAATTTCATTTCTGGTAAAAATTTAAATTTTTATCGCGCGCGACAATGAAAATAATTTAAATTCTTACCGAGAATTTGAGTACATTTTTTGGAGATCCAATTTCGGACATAAATAATATTGTATCTCGTTTGTTCCTTCAAGGTATTCTGACGCAGGAAATAGATTATAATTTAAATAAGGAGTATCCCAATCATCACAGCTACATCGCTGCGTCGTACGTGAAGTTCGTGGAAGGTGCTGGCGCTCGACCCGTTCCGATTTGGTAATCACAAAAATTTCTATCATTATAATATTACCTGATTAACTTACAAATGTTCTTCTCCATGCAATCCAATTTTTAAAAAAATTAACTCTTTGTAATGGAATTATTTATTATTTTTAAAACGGGATGTTATGTTATGGATCATTCACTCCACGAATGATGAATACAATAATTTAAAAAGTCGCAAAGTTAAGAAAGTAATGTTTATCGATTATTGGCATTACAAATGCTTCCTTTGTAACTTTGTAGGAAAAATATTTCAGTTTAGATTAATATATAATTTATAGAAAATATATTGTCGTATTTAATTCATGGATCAAAAACATGTAACTTTATTTAGGATTGGCGGGAACGATTCATATTACGAGGATATCTTGAGCAAAGTCAACGGGTACGTAGTAGTCTTATTTTTCTAACATCCCGCTGTTACGTATGCATGATCGTTTTCTAATCGCAATATTTTTTTAGAGTTCTCTGGCCAGGAGGCTCGACGATTTTCTATCAAAAGGAAGGTTACGCCGATGCGGGCGCCACGATTTACAGGTCACTATAAAATAAAAAGGAATGCAACATACTGAAAGCGATTCCAATTATTCGAATTTACATTTTTCTGTTTGTTAGAATCGCGAAGGAAATCAACGCGAGAGGCGTGCATTTCCCGATACTTGGTATCTGTCTCGGCTTCGAGCTTTTGACGTTTGTTGCGGCGAATCGCGTCGAGCACAGAACGTTGTGCTCCAGCTCCGATCAACCCCTTCCGCTAGAATTCACACCTGGTAAATGCTTCTTTCAAGATTAGAAACGTATTGTCTTCCGTTATTTATTTTTTCGAATTTCTTTCTTCTTCCTGTTTACTTTTTTTTAATCTTTGTATGAAATATCCGTGAATTCTTTCCAGATTACAATGGTATATTTTTAACGAAAGCCGCTTAAAACCGGTTCTCTCGCGTGGACTTGCTTTTTCAAGTGACATAGAACTTTTCTTTTCAGACTTTAGACAGAGCAATTTGTTTAAGAACGCTTCAGTAGATGTTTTGAGGATCCTGGCTGGAGAGAACGTCACGGCAAATTATCATAAATTTTGCGTTACAAGGAAGGCAAGTGTTTTCTTTGGAAATTATTAGTTGAAAAAAACGTGAATTAAGAGAAGCAATCGTGTAATATAAATTCTATAAAGGATCAATATTGTATTATTCTATCATATTCTATATTATTTCTATGTTCTATATTATATATTCTATAGTATAGTACGAGTAATTGTGCACATATCGTTCCTCGCTTCAGGATTTGCACCGTGTCAATTTAACCAATGAATTTCACGTGTTGTCGCTGAATCACGATAAGAAAAACTTGGAGTTTATCTCCACATTGGAGCATAAACAGTTCCCGTTCTACGGATTGCAGTTTCATCCGGAGAAAAATGTCTATGAATGGGCGAGCTGGAAGGATATTCCTCACGGGACTAATGCTACTATAGTATCCCAATATTTCGCCAATTTCTTCGTTAACGAAGGTAAGAAGCAATCTCGGATTTGCTTTTGTTTCGCGCGGAGAAGAGTGAAACTAATTTTTTTTACACAGCTCGTAAGAATTCGCACGAATTTAGGATGAAACAGGAAGAGGAACAGAGTCTGATCTACAACTATCCCGTTACTTACACAGCGTTGCGGAATTCGTCTTACGAACAGTGTTACATGTTTAAAAAAAGCGATCGCAATGGTCTCCTTATAGAAAATGATGTATAGGGTTTAACGTAAGTTTTATTCTTAAGATAGGGAACAACACATACGTCGCATCTTTTATCATGTACAAATATCATATTTCTACCGTCTTATACAAAAATGATTTTGTGAGCGGACTCGACAAATTTTTACTCACGTGACAGACGAAAACTGTACGATATTTAATTTTTTCAGAATACTAAGTATTAGTATGATGTGAGAGAGACAGCACTTGGGGAACACATAAACAAAAGAAAATTGGTACGCGTAATTTCCACATTTAACATAACACCAGTGTATATTGTGTCACAACTGGGATACATAATATTACAATGGTGCATAATAAAATTCTATACATATTTTTGTTCTATCTAAAGTAAATAATATTTTTTTAAATCTTTTCCCTCACCACGTTTTTTTCGTTTTGAGCCGAAGCGTCGACCACGTTACCACGTACATTGCGGACACATGTTGGTGCACTGCGATTTCTAGGTGCAACGTAACGTCACGAAGGACGACGAAGAATCACAAAGTGTTCACTGTGCGAACCCGCTTCGACTCAAAACAACTCGAACGCTTGGATCCTGACTGCTTGATATTAATCTTCATCTTTTATTTTTAAACAAGCACGAAACTAAATCTCTTAAAAGCATGAATCAACTCTTAGTTTTTATCCTCGTAACGTATTATAGTATCATTATTAATAATCATAATAATTCATATAAACATTATTTCTATTTATTCCTTGTTACATGTTCTTCTTAGCAATGTTGGCGCGCGGGATGCATAGCTCAATTGCGGAGGAATTGTTCCTTCTTCTTCTATTCTTCTTTCTTTCTCTACACGTGTGTGTGTGTCTCGTCAAAGATGCATTCCTCCCCTATTCGAGGAAAAAAAATGGATCTGGTCGTTTTCCCCCGACGATTGCTTCACTTGTGTATGTTACAGAGTATATATACATAATGTATATAAGCACGAGAGCAGTATATATATTATACATATATAATTTGTCCATCCCATGTATAAGTGTATAAGATCGCGATGACTCGCGTGTCCTCTTTTCTCTCTTTATCTATGCTTATCTATTATCGCCCTCACCTTTTCCCTTATTTTTTTCCCGAGAATATAACAAAGGTCTACGCATAATGTAGGTAAATTCCGCACGGTATTTCAAGTATAAGATGACCCTGCAGTACACTCAAGTTTTCACTGTTTTGTTACTTTAAATAGTACATATGATATCTAACTGTATTTCTTCAATATGCTTATAGTATAATATATTTATATATATATATTTATATATATATATATATATATATATCTAGATTTCTACCGACTTGCGAACTTTTATCGCATGTGGGTTGCGCGTGAGGCGCGTTAATAAATTTGTCATCTTTATATAATGCCTATTTGATAGGTACTATCAATATTATACATAATTATATATTTAACGCAAACGCGACGGCGCGATGATCGATTGAACACAGTTTTGTCTCCGTTCTTACATCGCTTTACATCGTAAGTCCTCTGCAAATCGAAGCCCGATTGAAATTTCATACCAGGGACTCGGTATACACGTGCAATCGTCCACCGCACTGTCGCACTTATTTATCTCTCTTTACCTTTAGCTTAACGGTAAATACGAAATACATGGCCTTACAGGATGATCGCTACAGTGATAGTGTTCCTCCCTTCTCGTAATAGATGGTACAAAAAGATAAATCATTAATTAAATTTAATAACGAAACTTAAAACTTGAATATTTGCTCTCGGTAACGCGTAAAACTCGACTCTCACACATATATCAGTTTACAGTTTGTTTATCTGTAAGTTTACCGGATCCGGTATCAGTGGTATTCATTTGCAGTTGTTTCTATCTCCTTAAACAAAACGCGGCTGAGCCATATTGCACTCGATCGTAATAACTAAACTAAATATCATAATGAATAACATTTAAGTCAAATAGGATTGAATACAAGGATTTATATATCGAAAGTTAAAATGCTCTCTTCTTCCAAATAAACCAATCCTTCGTTTTGTAGCTTTTGTCCACGTATTACAATTTCATATTATTTTGACAACAAAATCTATGCGCTTACCATTTTACTAATCGTCAATTTAGAATTTCAGAATCGCATGAGTGAATAAATAATCATGTAGTAATTTTTTCTCGAGAAAAATTAATTCCAAAAGCATTTTAGCGTTGATTATTACTAATCAAGCATGCTAGATACACATCTTATTTATTCTGTCAACGATATTCTTTACATATCTGTGCAAATATAAAAATGAAACAATTCGGAATACCACTCCGGATCAAATAAAATTCTTGTGAAAGTAACGATATACTCTCATACAAAAATTATAGAGATGTCAATAACTAATGTCACTAACAATGTACTATTAAAGACCGACAGTGATCACAAGACAAAAGTTTACTCAGTCTTGATAAAATTTAGAGGACTAGTTCATAAGGTTTGTTTTTTATTTCTAAATTGGTATTAGTTCAAGAAGTGTACACTGAAATGACTACACTAGGTCTAGAACCAGTGCAAGCAGTGCAAAAATCAAATAGTTAGCAATTTTGAGAAGTAAACAAGTTAAATAATAAATATAAAAATAAAAGCTTTTCTGGGTTAAAAAGATTCTGCAATATTTGTATTTTAATACACAGCAATTAAAATTCAGAGAATTCATACTTAAATTGCTGTCTTAAAAAATGTACTGAGAAAAAAATTGATATGACTAAATACGTTGACTGTTTCATTAGTTTAAATATATATATTTATAGTTCTTTATACTTGCTTTTCTCGCTTGCATTAACTCAGTTTTATTTTAATTTAGTGTAATTCAATTTAATAGCGAATTCAGCTGCTTGTACTAGTGCGTACTGAGTGCGAACTTTTCTAACGGTGCAGTGTGGTAACATCTGTTCTTACCATGGACGTATGAATATAATAATACATGGACGGAGCATTAACTTAGCGGGGATATGAGATTCGCGGTGAAGGGCGAGTAGCTCAACCTAGTCAGACTTCGGTTAACTCCGCTGCTTGGGATATATTAGGATATATATATATATATATATATATATATATATATATTCAGCTTTCTGTATAATATTGTAATTAGCACCAATCGTAGTTGATGGAGATAGTCGCAAAGGATGTATATTTTAATTTTTGTAAATCCTATATGTTTTATATACTTTAACGTACATGTGGAATGAAATCTTATTATTTTTTTTTTCAATTGTTAATAATTTTTTTACTTTTACGATTTTTATTATCCGGTATAATGCAAAAACTTATGATCATTTTTCTATAACGTGATTCATACAACAGTAATTTTGACAGTAACAATTATTCGTGTGCCGAATGCTATCCGAAACTGACCAAAGTCTGACTAATCTCTGATCCTTTCACTCTAGTTTTCTAGCACATCCCTCACTCATCGAGGGAGCTAACATTCTGTCCATGTATTTATACGTCCATGGTTCTTGCACACGTGGTACACGAAAATAATTCTGCACTCAGAGCGGAATCAGTAAAATGTGCGTCGAATTCGCTATAAGAATAAAAAAACAAACCTATAATATAATATTGATTTTACAATTTTGATATTTCATAAATACGAATACATATGTAACAAAACATTTTCTTCAAAATTGCATTTCGATTGCCCGTATTTAATTATCTATGCGGATAATAATTACGAAGTAGAAATGCAATTTTTTAATGCAACATTATTGCGTAACAAAAATGCTTAGTTATAAAGCATATATATATAAATCGTAAATTTAAAGCTGTAAAAACAGTATCAATATCTATACTCTTCTATTATAAAGTTATTTTCACAAGTGATTCAAATCTGGTTGTCTTTAATAGTATTTCATTAGTGTTAATATATAAAGCAATATATGACTAATCATAGCTAATCATGGCTAAACTTCACTGTATTCGCCTCGATTTGCATCTAGATGCAATCGCCTACATGCCCCAATACTGGCTGAAATATATTTGCAAATAATTACTAATACATATTTTCACAGGAAAATATATTCAAAATCGTTATTTTCGTTACTCGCAAATATATTCTGCCTGACACTCTCTACTGTGTCATCGAAAACTTCATTAATTCACCAACACATGTACTTCTCACATGAAAATAACATACAAACCTAATTCGAGATGTCATTAACATTATAATTAGTGCCTCTTTGTTAAAATTATGGAAGGTTACTAAAGTATAACGAAGAATATTACATGTTCATCATATAGTCACAAAATTCTGATATACTACGAGACCCCCTCTTGCACAAATTTGGAACGAATACATTAATATGTTCGTTACCACAATCTTACTTATCAAGTACAAGCATAAACGAAGCAAAACCAAACTTTGGATAATAATCGCCGTTGTCGCAAAGAACAGTTATCAATGCGCGTTCTACATACGTAATCACGAGCAATCGCTCTATATCGTCCCGAACAAAGTTCACTGCGAATCTTATGAAATGAAAATGGTGTGCAGCTGCTGCGGCACCGCGAATCGAACAGTACGCAAGACACTGTTGATTCAAATGGCGCATGATAAATCCACTGTAATCCAGGTCCTTAAGGAAACGATGAATGGCGCACAATCTTCACACTTCTTCGACGCAATCATATATTAAGTATACACAGCATGTATCATCTTCAAGTGCCTTCTTTTTTCGATTTTGTCATTCATTTCTCATTTTTCTTGTTCTTTCCTTCTCCTCTTTTTTTTCTCCCTCTCTTTTTGTCTTTCGATCGAGAACAATCTAGTATGATGTCAATACACCAGGCGGTGTCGGCACGACCACCGTGTGTTGCGGCACAACAGGCGGTGCCGGTGGTGCTAATGGATGTCCGACCAGGACTGCCGCTGCTGCCGGTATCGGCAGGACACCGGATTGCGGTATAGCCGATGGTGTGCTAACTTGAGTCGGCGGGCCTTCAGCCGCATGTTTGCGCAAATGTCGCAGCATGTTACCCTTCTCGACGAAGGTCTTGCCACAATCCGGGCAACTGTGCGGCCGCTCGTCTGAGTGCGAGCGCCGGTGCGAGACCAAATGTCCTTTGCACATGAAATCTTTGGGGCACAGGTCGCAGCGAAACGGTCTCTCGGCGTTGCTGCCCTTGTTGTGCGAGCGCATATGGAAGAGGAGATTGCCCTTCAACGGGAAACTCTTGCCACATTCTGTGCACACGAACGGACGTTCACCAGTATGACAACGCATATGATTCACGAGATGTTCCTGTAATGAAAATTAAGAAAGGTACATGATGAATATTGCTTTATCTATGATTACAGATAAAAAGACGGAGACTCAAAAGTTACAAATGTATGTAGCTGTATGTTTGTAACTTTATTTACATTTGGTAATATGGAAAATAATGTAAAATTTTAAAGAAATCTGAATATTTTATTTGTGTTTAGCAAGTACTAAAAGACGAAATTATCTTCCCCTCTTTAACGTAAATAACCGAATGTCTTAATTTAAAAAATATTAATAGATTAACGTACCTTTCTTGTGAATGGTTTGGAGCACACGTTGCAACAGTGTGAGGAATCTCCGGTATGTTGACGGAGATGATTATTTAGATGTTCTTTCCTAGTGAACGTCCTCTGACAAAACTCACACCTATGTGGAGATTCGCCAGTGTGGATGCGCACATGATTCGTCAAATGCTCCTTACGAGTAAATGACTTGGAGCAGAAGTGGCATCGGTGTGGCGATTCGCCTGTGTGTTGACGCACGTGATTGGTCAAATGTTCCTTCCGCGTGAAGGATTTGGTGCAATACTGGCACTTGTGCGGTGACTCACCCGTGTGCTGCCTGACGTGGTTCACCAGGTGATCCTTCCGCGTAAATGCTTTCGGACAGTATGAACAGCGGAAGGGCGTCTCCCCTGTACACATTTTACAAGCGAATTCGCAATGTTTGAGAAAGAAAAGTGTTTCCGTCATTCAGAACTCAAGTGGAGTTATCCTGCACAAGGCGAGTTTTGCCTGACGCAACGCAACAGAGAGGACACAATATCGAATAGGATAGAAATCGGGGCAGAATCAACCAAGTAAAAGATAAAACTATGTATCGAACATATAAAATTTTTATATCAAAGTTTATACATACTCGCCCTAAAATTGGACAATGAAGATCATCTTTGCAGAGAATCAATCAAAAAGCACGTTGTATTGTGCTCTCTTTTAATAAATTACAAACATTTTAATTAATTACAATTACAAATTAATTAAACACTTTAAGAACAAATTTTAGATTTTTATGTAGTATTAACATCAATTGAATTGTTTGGAATCACTAAACAATATTGCAAAAAATTCTTTATTATTAATCAGGAGAAAAATTCTGTATTTTCATATACTCGATATTGTTATGTCCTTACGTTACATCGAAGGAAAGTCAGCTTGTACAGCAATATACTACAGTGTACTCTGATATGCTCTCTAATTTCGTATATCAAATACTGAAATGCTATCACACTACCATTAAGCATGAATCTTTCTATTTCGCGATTATTAAAAGCAAAATACGTGTAGATTCCTCTCTTGAATCTCACATCTAATCTAATTGACATTCTACGTTAGCTACATTTGAACTAAAATGGAACTCGAAACTTGTGCTACCCACGATAATGAAGACAAGGTTACAAAAGCTATGGGATTATTTACAAGTCTCCGACAGTGTGAGATATAAAATTCGTTTGACAACTTGTCGGGAAAATGCGGAATGAGAGTTGTGAACACCTAAAAATGAACGTTGAAGTAACTGTTAATAGGAGGCGTGGTAATGAGAGCGGTGTATTAGGCAGAACTGCAGCAAAATGTTCCTAAGAAATTCAGTGATGATGGAGTTTTTGCAATGGATCGGTTAGATGTAAACGCGCGATGGTGTAAAACGATAAGTGACAATGAGGGCGACTGAATGAGCGAGCGAGACTTTATGGCGATCCAGTCTAAATGAAAATCAATTCCCATGCAAGTGTCCGATCTTGAATGCGCCCGCCAACGTACAGGGTGTCCCACTTCTAGCGGATCAATCGTTAACGATAGAATCTCTTAAGTAGCGATAATGATTTTGTCATTCAAATAAATAAACGTCGAGACATTAATCTTTGAGCTAGCGAATAAGGAACGTCTTCCGCGATGCAAGAATCTCAAATAAATAATGTCGCTTTTGTATTCCGATATTAATTCGTTTAATTTTAGAGTCAGAGTCGCAATCCAAATTCACGTTTCTATCTTAGAGACGTGTAACAATCGCGCTTGATATGTTCGTCGAGGGGAAAATCGGCTTTAAGATCTCGCCGTTAAAGCCGTGAATCCAGTAGAAGTAAAATAGCCTGTGTGTAAAGCCAGATGTGTGAAACCGGAAGCGTGTGGAGAGATGCATGTCTCGACTCGCGTTCGATCGAACCACCTAAATGCGCTGCCTGATGTTATACGAGGTGTGACTACCCTCATAATCCCCTCCCCCTCTACAATATCGATTTCTTAGCCTCTAGAAAAATTAAAAAAAATAATAAAAAAAAGATGAAATCTGAATCCTTTTCTCTTTCTTTCTCTCAATGCATATATATATATATAAAATCACGAAAACACAACTACTTTTAATAGAGATACTCTTAACAATGATTATATCGGTTGCCCGTGAAGTGAACATCTGCCAACCGCTCTCACCTGTGTGTTGGCGGATGTGGTTAACAAGGTGTTCCTTTCTGGTGAACGATTTGGAGCAGAAGCCGCATCGGTGTGGAGACTCACCCGTGTGCTGGCGAACGTGGTTCAGGAGATGTTCCTTTCGCGTGAACGTCTTCGAGCAGAAGTCACAGCGGTGCGGCGTCTCACCCGTATGCCACATTATGTGGTTCGTGAAGTGCTCCTTCCTCGTAAACGACTTACCTGCATACGGCAGCGTTAAACAGAAAGAAAAGCACCGAGAACAGGCGCGTTTCATTAGATTGCAAGATGCCAGACACGGAGACATGCTTATATAATAGACGCATTGCAAATCGCGCGATTGGGACGATTCCAAGACACGAGGGGATTCGCAATTAACCTTCCACTGCTAATAATTAATCACGAGCGAGTCGCGAGTGCTCGTCGTGATCTTTGCCAAATCACGCCGAGCCCCACATCCTTCGAACGTTACTTAAAATTACAAATTTATGCGAGAGATCATCACCGCATTTCGGATGGCATTCCAAACGGCTCGAGACTCTCCAGGGGGAGTTTCCCAGCAAGATATACATATAGCGCAGCATAGTGAATCATTTTATCCTGTTTAACATTCAGTAAACAAGGATAAAAATGCTCGTCTTGCTGAAAAACTCTAATAATTTTGTTGGATCGTCAAAAAATAATGTATGACAATTATGTATGACACTCAAACTGGTCCTAGAATTTTTTTATTTTTTTTGTAGCAATATTGTCACTTGAGTGTCCTGCTATAATTATATTTTTTGAGGCTGCAACAATTATCTTCAGATCTGTATCTCTTGCCGGAAAAATGGATTTCATTCGTATAAGATCCAAGAGTCTCACACAGGAAAGAACGGTTCTGTCAGTCTGTATTACAAAATTTAACTAGACACAGATTTGAAAATAATTTTGTCGAACCCTCAAAATAATTATGTAGGACATTCAAGTCGATTCCTAGAATTTCAAAATTTTTTGAAGCAACATCATCAGACCTGAGCGTCCCGCTGTAATTATTTTGTGCAACAAAATTTTAGATCTGTATCTAAATTTTTAGACACTTCAGCAAACCCGTTCTTCCCCGTGCGCGCTCGAGGGGCGAAATTGCACGGCGGTCGCGCCACGGGGGTTTCCCCGTTTTCGAAAAACGAACGTCGGGCCGCGGTCAACGTGCGCTTATATGTCACGTGACATGCACAGATCGGTGCGCATGCTTGCGACTCCGTCGAACGAAAATACAAAATTTCGAATTTGCCACACTTTGCGGACGCAAGATTTCCACTCCACTTCGCGATGGCGTGAGATCTAATCACCGAGTATAATCAACGCGAAACGCAATTAACCAGTCGGTGCCTTGGCACGCAGCCAATAATCCGTCCGTACGTTGAAACATTGCGTTTTACAAATATCCGATCCGTTACGACATTCGCGGGAAGACAAATGAAACCGAAAACTCCGTCGTGCAACGTCAAAGATTCAAATTTTCTTTTCTCAGCAACACGATTAAACGTTACGACACTGCGGACGATTCTGGTTCGGACGAAAGTAACAAAATCGCGCGACAACGACGATCAAGGAGCTCGTTCTCCGACGCCGCACAAGGAGCTGCTCTCCACGAGGACCAACGACGAAGTCCTCAGACTTGGAAATCCGCGAGACGGCGGTCTTCCGGCGGAATTAATTTCGATACATCGCCGATAAAAATGGCACAACGTGATTCGTATCGGTGAAACGCAGCCCGGGAGGATCGACACGCGAGCGAATTAATTAAACGGATAAACGGGAAGCGAAAACAGGAAGGAGACGAACCGCTTAAATTTACGAAGTAGCAAGTCATGCCATCACAGTTCACGGCCAGACGTTGGGTGAGAAATAAGGGGCCCCTTTATGGAAAGCCGGCCGGCGCGTTGGAGCCTCGCGCGATTCCCGAGGACTGAGGAAGGAAGAAAGGGGTTTCCCCCGTCGTCGCCGTCGTCGTCGTCGTCGGGGCGGTCGGGCGAGGGCAAGCGCACCAACGCGGTGCTCTCTAAGGTTTAGAGGGGCGCCTCCTCCTCGCCTCCGCGCCACCGCGAAGGAATGCGCACGACCCGCACTCCGCGGGAGCCGGCCGACCGGGGCGAGGAAAGGGGCGGCTTACTCGCGATGCGCGATCAATTCTCGCGAATTTTATTTCACCGCCGCGGCAGCGGCTGCGGCTGTGAACACGCGCACACGCGCGCGTGCACGTGCACGCGCACGTATGCGCGTGTGCGTGCACAGAGCGCGTTCGACGTAACTCCCCGGTCCGCGTCGCATCCGCTCGCGTTACCGAGCGCGCGCTCGACTTGAGAGAGAGAGAGAGAGACACGCTTGTCAAATCTCATCGATCGCGCGCGTTACGCCGACGCCGGTCCGCAGCGTTGACTTCTCCTTTTTTTTTCTCTCTTTTTTTTGCGGGGGGAAATCGTTCGCGAAGGGGTGCTCGCGATAAACTTAAAGATCTCAGAGATGCGCAACCCTCCTTGGTTCCTCACGATTAGGTCTCTCTCGCGCGAATTATGAAATTCTCACTAGAATCGAGACTCTTTCGCAAGTGAGGATGTTTAAGCACGTTAAATGTTGAAATTGATTTTGGAAATTTTGTATACTTGTAACTTTCATATTCGACTACGAGGATAAACTCTCTGTAGTAAACACGAATCTATTAATAGATGCATAAAATCGGATTTAATTTAATGCTGAATTGAGATTAACGAGCAATGTAACAATTTCGCTGTTAACATACTTCATTTTCAATCTGCATAAATTTGTTTCGCCTTGGGACAGATTGCGCATCTCTGTAGAGTATTCTGTTTTATTATCTAATACTGGTAGATTTATATAGGTATTCGAGCATTGTCAATTCGAGATGCAAAAATATACGTTTGGCAATAAAAGAAAGG
Source organism: Crematogaster levior (assembly GCA_901521435.1). NCBI lineage: Eukaryota > Metazoa > Arthropoda > Insecta > Hymenoptera > Formicidae > Crematogaster > Crematogaster levior. The sequence continues at coordinate 276,552 of CABEGB010000587.1, read as the reverse complement.
TCAGTACTCCGAAGCTTACAATGCGTTCTCTGAAAAAATGTACACACTGTATCAGTTTTTTCAACGCAAACATAAATTAAAAAGCGCATACTTTTATCTATATGTAAAAATCAATCATGTGTAATAAGCATATTCGTTATACTGAATCTATTGTATAACTTGGAAAATTTAGAATTAGCGAATTATTTTTCACTCCAATTGCTCAAAAACCCTAGAACTCCAAGTGTTTGCTAGGATAACATTAAATGTATTAGAATCTCATTCGGTAAATCTTACAAGGTCGTAATCTAATCAATTTTAACAATACCTTAACTTTCCAAATATAATTGAACATTTCATGGCTAGAATAGCTATTTAAAAAATTCACAACAAATCGGAAAACGGATTCGTTACATTTCAGTGTTTAGACTTCTAGGGTTGAATCTGTTTAAGCTCCTAATTAAAAAGCTTAAATAATTTTCTCTTCAAAAAAATTTTTTATATTTAACTTTTATAAAGATGATAGATCAATAATATGAATAGTGTGTAATTTGTCGAATAATGTATTATTAAATAATAATCATACTTACCTTGTTGATGCTTCGAAATCTACATTAATTGTATCTCAGTATATTCGTCTTTCGTAATAAAGTATTTGACGATAACATTCTATCGATAATTATTACGATATGTTTTTTTATACTGTGAAATTCCCGATCAGTCTTTTATTTTACGTTATAAATGGCTAATTTTATATCGAATGCAAACATGTTATCTTTATGGAGATTAAGATGTCTGAATAGCTAAGAATAAACAAGTCAATACGACAATTCAAATGCAAATATCTCTGCACTAATATATCCAAAATTCATCAGTAATGTTGAGAAATGTCGAATTCTTACTTGGTTTTATTTTAACCGTGACCACATAATAACTATAGACGTAACATCTGTATTTCAGTTAAAGTGTGTGTGTGTGTGTGTGTGTGCGCGAGTTGGAAAAAGTTAAAACATTTTCAACATTACCGATGGTTTGAATGTGTATTGCATATATTTGCAATTATCAATTCATATTTTGTTATTTTAATCAGTTATTTAAATTTCCTGAAATACTGTTTTTTGAATTTGGAAAATATTGAAGAAGATACTGAGAAAATAGTGAGCGAAAAATTTAGAGAAAGACAAAGATCGCGTCGAAATTCACAAAGCTTCTGGAATCGTCCCATTAAATATAGTAATTTGTCTCGTTATTTATATCTTATACTGGCAATAGAAATCCTTTTTATTCGCGCGAATTAAACTTATTATGAGCAGAAAAATATAAAGGACAAGAACAGACCACTTACCGCATATTTCACAACGGAACGGCGTGTCGTTTGTGTGCGAGCGCATATGGTTAGCGAGATGCTCTTTGCGCGTATACTTCTTGCCGCAAGCTTGGCAATGATGTGGGGTTTCTCCTGTATGCCACATAACATGGTTCATAAAGTGTTCTTTGCGAGTAAAGCTCTTCTTGCAAATATCACATCGATGTGGAGTCTCACCAGTGTGTTTGCGAACATGATTTACCATATGTTCTTTTCGGGTAAATGTCTTTGAACAATATTGGCATCTGCAAGAATCATGCCAGGATATTTCTTTCCGTTATCCTCAAAGCCATGTACGACTTTTAACAATATTAACATAACTAAATAATATGATAATTTTATTGTTGGAATACTAATTTTATTGTCATTTGCTATATTCTATTTATTCACTAGCCTTAATCATACATGGCATCTGAATAAATTGAATGAACAAAGACCTACCTATATGGCGTCTCGCCAGTATGACATCTTGTATGGTTATCCAAATGTTCTTTGCGTGCGAAACTCTTACCGCAGACCGTGCAATTGTACGGTTTGTCAGTGGCATGTCTCTTCATATGACGTTCTAGCGAAGGCGCATTCGCAAAGACGTGAAAGCAAACAGTGCAGGTGAACATGGATCCACCTAGATGACATTTGCCGTGACGTGTTAGATCGTTTGCATTCGAGAACGCTTTGCCACATACCTGAAATCGTCACACATTCAATACTTTCGATCTGTGTATTTCGAATGAATCGCTCCACACAAACGACTCATCGCGTTGTATACCTGACAGGTGAAAGGCTTTCTCTCGGTATGATATCTGCGATGTACAATAAGCTGATAACGAAACTGGAAGATCTTTCCGCATATCTCGCAAGCGTGGCTGCCAACCGATACAGGTGATGCGCTCGGGCCGGGCGTTGCTTCGCCGTCACTCGACTTTATGTCAAATTTGTTCAGTTGAACCTGCTGCACAATTGGTGCGCCATTCTGTATCGTGGTAACTGTCTGTGTAGGCACAGTGCTGCCCACTAAAGTCGTTCCAGCTGCAATCTCACTCTGCAGCTTTCCAAAAACTTCGTGATACGCCAAGAGTTGGTTAATGTCTTCAACATTAACCTGTCGAGTGAAAGAAAACAAATACAACTTATTAATGCTCTTAGACATAATTATTACAATGGTTCTCATGATATCGCATACCTTGTACATATTTTGTACCATTTCGACGCCAAGAGTCTTGGCCAAATCTTGCTCGTTTCCTGTGCTGATTTTGACAACCGACCCGTCCGCTGTCCTCACGTCCATCATGTGTCCTCCTGGTTTCAAGTCGGGAACTTGGAATCTACAAAAATATATTGTATTTATCCAGCATCAATAATGATTAAGAAAGTTGAGCGTTTTCACACATACTGGGTCATATTCAGTTGTCGCAATTCTTTCTCTTTCTCGGGTTTCTCGGAGTTGTTTTGGCTTCCCCCCTCACTAGTGGAGTTACCGCTAATGTTGACCCCGATCTGCTGCTGCTGCTGTTGTTGCTGCTGCTGCTGTTGCATCAAGCTCTGTTGAAGATCTTGGGGTGGTTGTAATTGCAGATCACATTGAACTTGACAGTGAACCTGATTATCGCTGCAACGTTCAGTGGTGCAACTACCGCCCTCGTCCTTGACTTTGTTGTCGTCTCGCTGCGCGTTCTGACCATGCGCTGTCGGCCCATTGTTCTGAGCGTTCTGGTGATTCGGCATCTGGTGATGAGACTGCTGCTGCTGTTGCTGCGGCGGCTGCTGCTGTTGCTGCTGATGCAGCTGCTGCTGTGCTTGCGCCTGCATTTGTTGTTGCATTTGTGCATGTGCAGCCAGATGACTAACACTCGCTGGTAAATGTGCGCCGTCTAAATTAAGGCCGGGAAGAGACACAGGAATCTGTCAAACATACACAAAAACATCCATGTAGTATAACGTAATAGTTAAAATATAAGTACTTTTATAATTATATATAATTATAATATGTAATACACTTTGCTTGTGTGATTAAGGAATCGAGAATTTTAGATAGGCAACTCATATAGGATTAAACACTTGATTGGCTTTTAAAATATGTAACCATTCTCCACATTAGTCTTAAATAACAAATAATCTAATCTGCACACGCATAACACATTATGTATAACAAGTAGAATGATAACCAACATTTAAGAAGTAGCTCTTGTACGTGAAATGACAAACTGTACAAATGGATATATATCACAGAATACAATTATTTATGAAATTATGTGAGAGATGAAATCTAAGTGAAATATAAGTGCCATTCGAAAACTTTTCGACCGTTATATAGTTGCCTATAGTTGTGCATCCACATATGCGCCGCTACACGCATCTCCATAAAAAAAATGCGTGTTACCACTCCTGCAAAAGCATAAATCTTACTACTCCAGATCGGAGTAAATCTGTAAAGCCGCATTCAAGTAATTGTTGTCGTTACACAAAACACGTGCCGCTACACATTAACAAACCTGTGGATTCGACTGCAGAGAACTGTGGTGGCTGCTGCTGCTGCTAACTGAAGGCTGATGATGATGATGCGCGGCTGTTGACTGTTGTTGATGATGCGAGCTGGAAGTCAACGCCATTTCCTGGTTCAGTGAAGAGGCTGGCTCTTTGGAGGATGATGCCTCCCCACCGCCACCACTCCTATGCGAGGAGTGGGAATGGTGGTAGACCGAGACTTGAGGTAGCGGTCCGGGAGAAAACAGATTGGTGAGGACCCAATACTTAGCTACCGAGGAGGCTACCGAGGAGGCTAACGCTACGGCAGTACCTACACGCAGGTCCGCGGATGAATGGGGAGTACTCCCTACATTGCCAAGACTCGCGGTCGCAGTAGCCAAACCACCTGGGTATGAAGGACGACCACTTTGACCCGCGTTTACATCCTACCGATATACATTCAGACATTTGTACAACATTGATAGGGCATGCAGCGGCATGCACCAGGCTGAAATCCAATCGACAAATGCGCCACTATTTATACGTATCTCTCTCTCTCCCTTTCTCCCCCTCCCTCTCTCACTCACACACTTTCTCTCCCTCTCTCTCTTACTCTCTTTCTCTCTCTAGCGACACGACACGAAGGATTCCATGGGTATTCGTTATTCGAAGACTTTGATCTACTGGAGACAGTGGTTTCTGTGTTATATACAGAATGTGAACCTTGAGGAAAACGCTCTATATCCACACCTGTGTCAGGTCGTATGAAGTGATTGTAAAAGGACACTCGGTTTTCAAACTTAAATACATGCAATCTGTTAGAGCTCGATACGTTAAGATATTACATACGAAGAAAACGGGAGAAGCAAAAGTATTAAGAGTTACGAAGAGTAGAGAAGAAAGCGTAAGCCATCTTATATATAGATATATGTACGATACAAGCATTTCTAATCTAAAAACTATAGATCACAGCAGTTTGATTCATGTAACCGCACAAAAAAGTAAAAATACATACTCTAGAGGCATTTATCGTAGATAATTGAGAGCAATGAGCGTAAACGTTGAAAAACGCTGCGTTGAAACAATAACTAAACGTCGTGTGAGCTTTACAAAGAGTTTTATAAAAAAAGTTTTGTAAAATAAGAAATCTAATCTCTGGCACGGGGCACACAATTCGTTACAGCAGACTGAAAGTGAAACAATCCGTAAATTAACAAAGCTCCATTATACAAATGTCTCAATATATCTAACGTCAGCATAGTGCAATCTGTGTAATCGTCATTTGCGCATTTGTAGTTTGGTGTATAGCCTGTTTTGCGACTGGAAGGTACCTCACCTCTTGTTGTGCCTGCGTAGTCGCTGGCAATGCATGCTGCTCACTATTCATCTTCGCTCACTGAAGAATATTAATTAAACGTGTCTGACATACTTCATTTCTCATCCTGCAAAATGCATTATGTAAGGTTAGTCTCTCAAGTTCAACTCGGCATTCAGAAAGTAACGCGATTAACAGATCAAACAAACAATCGAAAATACAAGGATTACTCGCAGCAAGATTCGAGGTTGAAGGAACTGAGTCGGGCGGTCTCAGAGATATATCAACCGTCTGCCTTAACACAAGCTTGATTGGCGTGCGAAAGTGGCGTGTGCACGCTAATTAAATAACATAATGCGCAACGGCAGGCGTATTGAGTTTGTAACGACTTTTTCTCGTGCAATATCGATTCGCAACGACATCAAAATGCGCACCATATTGCTGTATCGGGGAAGATGCTTTAAGATAATTCCCCGTGAGATTTACGGCTTTCGGTTCGATTCCCGAACGTGCGCGTCTCAAGAGCGCGGTGCGGAGTCCTACGCCGTCGCGGTCACCGATACCGCGGCGGCGATGGCAGCCGTTGCGCCATTCGAGATCTACTGGCTGGAAACGTGCTATCGTCCGTTTAACCTCGAAAAGTCAGCCGTGCCACGAAGGCGACGGGCAGGCGAGTAGTCGCGCGTAATCGCTCCCGAGTCCGCGTAAACATTCGCGCCGAACGAGCGAGCGAGCGAGCGCGGACCGCGGGAAGGCGCCATTCGCGATGACGAATGACGATGACGATGACGAGCGAGAAGGAGCGCCGCGTCGATACGCGATTACATTATTTTAACCTCGCGGCGCTCTCGGCTCGGGCCGCGAGCGGGAAAGGGTGACTCATCCTTCGGCAAGCGCCATGTCGCGCGACGCGACGAGACGAGGGACTCGGTCCCTTAAGGCCCGATCGCGAACCTTGCTCGTACCTTCCTCATTCCTCCGCCTCTCCCTTTTTTCCCTCCGCGATTAAAATAAAATTCTGCCCGATCACGCCGCGGGCGTGAGGGCGAGGGAGAAGAGACGAGACGCGGAAGGCGCGGGATCGGGAGCGGACGGGTCTCTAATGGCGCGGCCGCCGGAACAGCCGCGACGAAAGAGCGAACGAGCGCGCGCGCCAGCGGGCGACGGCGACCGCGTCGAAACGTCGACCGGTCGTCCGTCGTCTCAGGCGCCGTTTCCCCGATGTCGCGCGACGTCATCGTCGTCAGTCTCGGCTGCCTGGCTGGCCCGCGCGCCGTTCGCTCCATCGTTCGCAGAAAGCAACGGGGACAAGGGGCCAACAAGATGGACGTGCTTTACGCGGACTCGGGGCGAGGGGGATATGGACGCGCGGTGTGGCGCGGAGCGGCGCGCCGCGGCGCAACGCGACACGGCCCGTGCTCCCGGGTGTCGAGTAGGTATACGCGGGCAAAGTTACAACTCACGTGGTGCACGGTGCCGTCGGCGGTTCTCGCATCTCGTTCTCCGTCGGCTCCGGGGCCGCCTCCTCCTCGCCTCCTCTGCCACAACACACACGCGCGCACGGGGGAGAGACGCGCGCCCGTCCCGAAACAGGGAACGCGCGGGGAGAGGCAGGGCCGGCGGTGAGGTGGGGGCGAGAGGGGCCAGGGAAGTCGGCACAAGGGCCGCCTGGCGCGCCGCGTCGCGGCTCGTTCGCCGCCTCTCCCGGCGTCTCACCTCGCCACTGGCACCCACAAGCAAATCGCCGATAATGGCCACGCGCCCTCGCCCACCGTCTCTTCAACAGCTGCGACGGGCAGCCCGACGAGACCGGGACGCGGGACAACCGCTTTGGATCGTCGCGGCCGCCAAGCCGCGCGACAATTTCACGGGAACGTCACCGCCGGAGGCCTACGTGCTCGCGGTTAACAGAAAATACGACGACTGTCATGGCGGCCCCTCGCCCACCCCGCAGGAACTTACGCGCGCGGGGCATTGCCGAATCGACGGTCGTGGGACCGGCCCGTTAGGCGGCTCTCGCCTGGCGGGGGGTTCGGTGGTGCTGAAAAAGAAATTATGCAGCATGTTTTGCGACGAAATGTCGCATGGTCCGTTCGCATTCCTTCGGGGAAATGAGTCCGCTGGCCCCTTCCCGTCTCGCCGAGGCTGCGCGCGCAGCCGTCGGTCGCGCGCGCACCTCGCTCGCTTCCGGTGGCGGGAAATACGTGCGATTACGAAAGTGCGTGAACCTCGTTAATCCATTGCATTTCGGAAGCGAGGCTTTAGTCTTTGTAATGCTTTGTTATATGCAAAATAAATATGGAAACTGATTTATATACGGAGCTTGTGTAATTCTATTTTAAAAAATAATGATATTTTAGAAAGAACGATAAGAAATTTCTCGTATTCGTTATATTATTCTTTTAGAACTGTAATATAATCTATTAAAAATGTCGATTCAATTTTAACATTCCGATATTTTGTATTATTTCAATGTCATACAATTAAAATAAAATTATAGAGATGTATCAAAAGAGAAGAATGAAAAAAAAAAAAAACTGAAATAAATGATCGTCAATAATATATATAAAGTATACTTTGTCAATTTTCGAGATTCGAGATTGCAAACGTTAATTTCGGGAATTATCGAATTTAGAATTGCATTCCTTGAAATTTTTAAAAAATTTTTGATTTTAGCGCCTTTTCATGATTTTGTTATCGGCTGCGTTGCGTTTCACGCATGATGCGCGCATGATCTATAGTATACGTAACGTGTACTATAGATAAATGCGCGCATATGCGTGAAACGGAACGCACCCATCGATTTTTGATAACTCTTTGTTTTGACGACTCAACATGCCTAATTTCTATAGTAATTCTTGCAAACTTAGAAAATTCTTGGAAATGTGAAACATTCTTACAATTTCAGATAGAGTTGTTGATTATATTTTTTGGATACTTGATCCATTTTTATTTAGATTTTTTATTTTTTGCGATTTAAAATGAGAATTTTTGATTTCCTAGAATTGGTTTTTAAAAATTTTTTTAATGTTTTGAATATAATTGGAAAATTTTCAGGTGATCTCTTGCCCAATTATATTTTCCTGATTTTTGAGATATTAAATTTTTTACTAACTATGTAGGTAATTGACAATTACAAACGGTGAATAAAATAACTAATAATTTTATCGACTGACGATAATCATAATAATTTCTGTAATTATATAATATAGATAATCTTAATCTTTAGACTTTTAAAAAGTATTAAAAAATATATAATTAGGACAACAGACTTACCTAAATAAAATATGAAAAAAATCTCATATTCAAAAATTTAAATTGTAAAAATCGAAATTTTTTATAATTGAAAGTATTAAAAGTATTAAAAGTATGTAATCAAATAAGAGATAATATCCTAATTGTAAGAATCATAAATATAAAAATTTTAAATCGGGATTTTAAATTTTTGAATCATGAAAATAAATTCTCAAAAAATACAAAAAATTTAGAATATGTAATAGGAATATGTAATTAAATAACGCAATTGAAATTCTAAAAATGATTATGTGAGAATTCAAAGTAATAATCTTAATCTTTAATTAAATCTAAAAGGACGATGAAATTTTAAACTCACAAACATGGGAAAAGAGTACATTATTTATATTTGATACTCTTTCTTATATTTATTACTAAAATATTAATCAATATTTACATCAATTTGTACAAGTGACCACTTTGGTCATACGTATATATAATGACACATTCAATTTAAATGTATGTGTGTAACGTGTATTCACATAAATAAAATTGTAATTGCAAAATTTGCTTTTTCGCATTTTGTTGTTACGTTTATATCAATACATGACATCCACTCAGCAACTTGAGTAAAATGTGAGTTCTTAAAACACATGTGTAAAATGAACACTATAGTGTGCATTTTCAGGGTCAGATGATACTGTGATCAGTTCCAATGTCATTGATTGCATATAAATTTGTACAATTACAAAATTTGTCACAAGAAAAAAGTCAAATGAATCGTTATAGTCAAATACATAAATGCAGGCGTGAAACAAGTAAATTTGAAAAGTGTGCTTCAATATTCGGATAAGCAAATGGAAACGTTGACTAGTACACTATATAATACAATGATTGTTATTAAACGTATACAATGTAGAGGAATTAAATAAAGATCAATATTTATACAAAGTTTTTACAATTCGGTATCATTGTATCTTTTTTTCTATTGCATAGTGTACTTATATATATACAAATTAAAGGTATTATTTTTGTAATACTTTATAACTCAACATTTGGAACATAAATACAGTTTCCAAAAAAACCATCTAAATTGGTTGATTTGGATTTTATGAAAATGTATCATTAATACTTAGCATCTTATGTTCGTCCTAAGGAAAAAAATGGATAATTGGAATTTTTCCCAGATTTTACATATTATTTCTTCTATAGCAGTTTAATAAAGATTCTTCGTACTTTTAACATTTGTCTGTGTCCAGACATTGCACATAAAATAATTTATTACTCATATATTTCCTAATTATCGATATTATCATCGATAATTAAGAAAAGATGCCAATATTATTGAGTATTATAAATTGCTCAGATGTAGCAGGTATTACTTCATACGATATTTTTTTACGAATAAGACAAATATCATCAACATAATGTGAAATACCATTACGGGAATCTTGTTAAAGAAGATTTGAGAAAGATTTAAAAAAAGTCGTAATTGATTGTCTTAATGACAATATTTGGAACACATGAGCATTCACCACCCCTATACAAGAAATGTTTTGGATATCACTATTAGTCGATTTACAATTCCGTAGTGATTTCATCCTGTGGTCGAAAACCGAGGATCGTAAAGTCGTCAATGAGATAGTCGCGAGCGGGCGACCAGTCTGACAAGATGGTGTAATTAGCCGCTTCTACAGGACTGCTCTGAAACTTCCATTGGGGATTCAAGTCACGGTCCAGGCCATCATTCACCTCGCACTCATCGTGCAATGCACGGATGTTGTTGGTCTCCAAGGGGAGCGCACCACCATTATAACTGCGATTAAACGCAGAGATCGTCTGCAGTTCTTGAAGATGCGAATCACTCGTTCTCGATCCTCCTCGCTTCAGATTACTACCATAGACGAGAGGTGTCGTTTGACCGATTGTCGAACCGTTCGGGCTGAGCTTCTCGTTGTTATAAACACCGGAAGCGCTGTTCTGACCCAGACTTGAACCAAGGGGACTGCTATCCTTCGTATAGCCGAGACTCGAACTCGCTGGACTAATGCTTGACTTGTCGCTCGCTTGAAACGTTGTGAGCGGCACGTTCGCTTGGAATGTGGTGAGATTAGTGGGAGTACTTCTCGGTTCGTACACCGGTTGATGAGACGGTGGTTGCGACGTCGCAATCGGTTGCGCCGGCGGTGACGAGGTCATTTGGACGGGGTTGCTCATCGGCTGCTGCAGGAACGTCACGAGCTGAGCCACCTTGAAGTTATATAAAATGATGGTGAATATTACAAAACTTGGGACGTTTCATACATGTTTCATGAAAAAAAAAAGTTTGCCATTCAGAGGAAAAAGGGAGCTTTTAACGCGGGGAAAACTCTCTAACGCTAAGCTTCTTGCATACAGCTGGGTATGTGACTCACCAAAGTGCTTTAGGGATTGGCGTGAAAAAGAATTAAAAGTGTGAGATAATTACAAGCGCTTGTTTTCGTTTCACGCAGAAATATTTGTGAGAATAACGATCTTACTTCTGGAGAACTGTGCCTTTTGTATCTTCTCAGCAGCCGCTCTGCCCACGAGAATAATCGTTGCCAATCGTCGGGCGGAAGTGGTATTTCATCGTCTCTTCTATTCACGAGGACCAATATCCTCGCCAGGTCACGTAGCACTGGTCTGCAACAATATTAATAAGAATTAATGGAAGTACACACACACTCAATATGTCATGTAAACATAATTTTTTATTTAAAAATTTCATTAGAATTAAGAATTAGATTTAAGAATTTCATTAGAAAAAATAATATATAGTATAATTTCTTTAAAAAACCATTATTGAGTCTCCTTACATATTTTTCCAGGATATTTGATTTAATGTGTGACAGATTAACTTCTGCCATAACGGAATAATGTTAGGTAAATATTCAATGACCCAAATTCTCTATTGTGCTTGTACCTGTAGGCCTGGATTCCAACAGCGCCGTCTCCGTTACTTCCTGAATAGTACAATTCTCGGACCTGTCTTCTGGTGTCGTTGAGCATAGCGAGGAAAGTATTGGCCTCTCCACGAAGCGTCGCCAGATGTTTGAGAAACTCTCTTCTCTCCGCGCTGAAATACACGCCTTCAATGAACGCCGTGCCGTAGAACGAGTGACAGAGTGACAAAGAAATCGTAAAAAGTACCTGTCTTCGAACTGCTGGGTCAGCTTCGCCGCCTTCTTCTTACGCCGATGCACAACTATCGCGCCGCAGAGGATGATGAGGATGCAGATGGTAGCGCCGGAGACCACTCCTACCAAAATTGCGACCTGGCTACCGGTGAGGCCGAACATATAGCCAGTCTCTCGGCAGATGCGGCCCATGTATTCGTCCCGGGTGGACCAGTCGGCGACGAAGCCTGGTGGGCAGGTATGCACGCAGGTACCCTGATGTAACAGCACGGCGCACCTGGCACACGTTCCGTCTCTGCACCTCTTGCATCCTGTCTCGGACTCGATGCATTCTCCAGCTGTAATTAGTAAAAACGCATTTTAGCCACACAAAACAAAACAGAGGTTTTTGAAGAACGTCCTTTAAAAATAGCTTAAGAGAGCTATGAGACAAGAATATTGATATTCTCTGCGAAGAGTATCACAGAAGCTGCGCCTTTCCGAAGGAACCCGCATTTCGTGCTCGAACTTGCTCGATTTATCTAAACTTTTCGGAGTTCGAGTTCGTGTTGACATTGGCCAAACTTAGGCCGGAATTTTACGCTCTTTACATTATAAACTTTGGAGTTTAACTCTCTGGGAGCCGGGGCGGTAGAAGTTCGCGGAGTTGACAGTGCCTTTCAATGTGTATCTACTTGCGAGCGAAGCATCTCTCCGGTAACGATATTCTTATTAGTAAAACTTTCGAGCGTGTATGTATACTTGGCCTTAGGAAAGGTCAATGTACTCAGGAACTTTGACCAACGTACCTGCCATTTTCGCGATGGGTCATTGCCAGGTGGAAAAAAAGAATTTCGTGATCGTATCGCGATCGCCGTCAAGTTTAACATTCTCATTTGCGACGGATCAAGTGTGAGTGGCATAGCTATCCGTTTGTGCCTTACAATGCCACTTCATATCGCTACACGTGACCTTCTAAGTAATACATTCTGTTTCTATAAGTACGTATATACGCTTCGCGAGTGTATAAATTAAATATACAATATGTCCTAGACCTAGAGCGAGTCACTGTTAAATCTATAGATTTTCTTTTGCCGATTTGGAGCTTTCTTTTAGCGGAAACTTCGACAAACATTATCGAGTCTTGGAGAAATTTCGAATGTCAATCTTCTTCGATAAATCGTCGCATTTAAAATGCATGGAATGTTACGATTGAAATGATTACAGGAATCGTGAATAATGCAATACGCGATGGTTTGTAAACAAAATTTTCTTTCAGCTGAGGACTAATAGAATTACCCAAAATCTAGGTGGTGCAGCTACGTGTTATGTGTGCCAAGCATTTGGGCTACTGCTTGGGGCTGTGGATCACCGACCGCGGCAGAAATTCGATTCGCGGACATAAACGACAGCCGGATTTAAACGACGCGTGACTCGGCCATTCTTATTCTCTTCGATATGTCCGTTTTACGAATTCTTTCTTTTTTTTTTTTAACTTGATAGCCGAACTACGCGTCGTTTATCCCCTTTGCTTTCTTCGTATTCTTTCCTGCATTTGATCACGCAATTACATTTTTTATATTCTTTTATATTCTTTTTATATTCTTTTGCTCCTTTTTTCCGCTGGATTTCTCACTATTTTTGCTGAATCGTTTCCCAGACATTACAGTGGTGTGCCATATTATTAGACCCATGGCAAAAATTACACAATTTCGGTGAAACCATTGCTACAATGACCATAAAACGGGATCTATGTGGAAAATATATTTTTTTATCAAATTTATTTGTAATTGTTGATTAAAAAAGACACTTAGGCTTTATAAATTTTGTACATTAAAAAAAAAACTAGATATACAAAGACGAAAAAAATTAATATTTTGTAGGGCTTCCTTTTGCAGCGATTAGAGCTGCAATTCGACGGGGCATGCACAGCTTCTCACTATGTTTTGAAGGTGTGGATTGTGATGCCAGACGTCTATAAGTTTTTCTATCAGCTGTTTTTTTGTTATGATAGCAGATTTGCTGACTTCTGCCTTCATCAGCTCCCACACATTTTCAATAAGATTCATGTCTGGGGAATTCTCAGGCCAATCCAAAATATTTATATTTTTGTCTGCCAAAAACTTCGTAATTGTTTTTGCCTAATTGGATTCAGTTTTAAATGCTAGTTTTTCACGAAGAAAACAAATATTTGAGAAATTCTGTGCATGGGTCTAATAATATGGCACATCACTATACTATCAGCAGCTGCTCTTAAACTGCAGAGATACACTTCACAGTATTCTCAATATTTTTTTAAATAAATATCTTCTTTGCGGCAATTGCGAGATGTTCATTCGCAATCTCGCTGACGTATTTCCTCTTCCCGATATCGTATACATCTCTCGTTTCCCTTTACACTTCTTTGATATTATTTTAAATACTTGAATATCCCCGTTCCTCCTTTCTCTTGCTGAATTTTGCTACTTTGGCCAGATGTTATTTTAGGCATTGTCATTTCTTAAGTACCGTTTGCTTCTGAAGAGAGAGGCATACTGCTTCGCAGTATCCCCGATGTTTTCAATACGCTTTTTAACATCTTCATCGGGGTATATAGTGAGACACTCATTTGTAATCTAGCTGGCGTATCTTCTCCTCTCCGTATGCATCTCTCGTTCCCTTTCTCTTCCTAGTTGCATCTCTTCCTCCATGCTCAGTGACCAGATATACATCACGCGGGGTCACGCAAGAGAGGCCGGATGGACAGCGAGCGAGAAAATTGAAAGACCTCGGTGCGCACGAGGGGGAGACCGTGGTGAGGCGGTCCATTAGTACGTGTATAAGGAATGCGGTTGCTGGTTTCTCGATTATGTGGGTCTATAAACGCGCGCGCCCGCTTCGTGCACTTCAAAACGGCACACGACGGCCGGTCACACACATTCTCCAAGTTGAGAACACTAGGTCGGGGCCGACCTCCCTTCTCCGACGTAGCGTGCTCTATGAAAAAAAAAAAAACCATGAGGTCGCCTATTTGTTTTACCGTCAACATCCTACGATCCCGTCGACGATACGACGGGGTACGCTTCTGGACATCGGGACGCGCGATTCCCTCCGGATATCAACTTTCTACGCGCTTTTCTCGCACGTGACAGATGGTCCAGCTCCCAGAAAATGTGGACGATTTGTCAAGGAGAACATTTCATTCAGAGGGGATCTTACGATCGTATCGCGAGAAGAAATTACGTTCTATTATTAGATGACTGTTATTCGCGTTAACGACGATCGATTTCTATTTCGTGTTAACGACGATCGATTTCTATTTCGCGCTATCTCGATGGAAAGTTTACTGTCGATAATTTAATATTAGTTAATGGAAAGTCACACGCGTAGTTTTGAAAGTACGCCGAGAAGTAGTTCGGGGCGAGGGAAAAGTAGATGTTTACGTTTATTAATCAACGAATCAATGAAACATGGAAAGATGAACGATTTGTAATTAAAATCATAATATATTGATAACAAGAATGTGAAATTTACATCGCGAGGAAATTCTTAAACATTACTTCAATCCCAGATTTAAAATTAATTTTGCTACATTCTCGTGTGATTTTTTTTTTCAGTCTTCATCGATAAACGACTTCCCGTGATGTTCATCTGCGCATCGGGAAGCTGTGGGTTCACGAGTTGAATTTTAATTAGATAATTAAAGGTCGAGGAGAGAAGTCATCGGTTCGAGCCGGCCTACGCGATCGAATCGACGCAATTTTTCATCTTGTCGTGGACAAGCTTTTCCGTCGTTTTTTTTTTTAACGCGAAACAGGGGAAGAAAAAACATTTCGTTTGTTAGTAGACTGTAATACCGAGAATTTCACTCAGCATGAGACTTGTTAATTTCACGAGATGTAACGAACAACCGTTTGTAAAGGAACTCTGACGTTGCAGCTGTGGAGCGGCTACATACGTACACATATGTACTCGTTTTCGTTATTAATTAGTGTAGTTAACTAGACCGTCCATTGTCTACTGCTAATGTTTCTACTTAATAACTCATATGTCTGAAGTAATCTTTTGACGTCGCGTCGGAAGCACACGTGGCTATGTGTGCCGACTTTCTGCTTTCCAGGATAATTCAACTCGTTTCCTATGCAGCTGAGATATTTTCTCAAAAGGTAGAATCAGTTTCATGTAAATATCCCCCGTACAATGTAATTTAACGTGTATCCTTTGTATACAAAAACAATACTAATAATGTTATATCTACGAGAAAGACAAGCTTCAATTGCAATCAAATACAATATATATTTACGATAGATTATATATAATACATGTAATATAATTTATAATATACATAATACACATATTTACAATATATATATATATATATATATATATATATATATATATATATATAATAAAATTTGTAATATATATATTAGGATGGTTTTTATTTATACTACATCAAAAATTAAAAAAAAATTTTTTTTTCTCACCCCTTATTTCAATCGGATAACGGGAAAGAGTGTCGAAGAGCGTCTAAATGTTCTAAAATAAGGATTTAATTCTTTTATAGAAACTTTTATAGGAATTATTTTTTCATAAAATGGAACCATTTTAAGGGGTGAGACAAAAAAAATTTTTTTTAAATTTTCGATGTAGTATAAATAAGAACCACCCTAATATATAATATAAATAAACATATATATATATATATATAGTAAATATTTGTGTATTATATAATATATATATTGACATAATTATTAATATTTATAAATATACAATATATATATGTAATTTAATATAAATTTAACGTATAAATATTATAGAGACATAGTATTCAATATCGTTATTTCCGTCGTGCCAAGCCGAGTCGATTAAAGTAGGTCTTACCCCCGTCCTGTCGCATCGTCAGCTTCGTTTTTCGTATACGCGTTTTCTATAATACTAACCCACATATACGTGCTGACGAGGAGGCAAGCTGCTCGCGTGCGGAGCGTCGATTCACGCGCGGAATTTAACAGCCGCCGTAAATGTCATCATCGAATTACAGAGAATTGTAATTCACACACGCGGTCGTCCCAAGACACGGCGAATCCCGAGACACGGACTCTTTTTGGGCTCATACACGAGGCTCATGTGTCAATCGCCCGTATGCACTCCGGTACGCGCAAGAGTACAGTTACTCACATCATGCACGTGTGAGATACGCACGTCCGACACGCGAGAGACGGGATTTTAAGTGTCGCGCAAGTAGGTGCGAACCTGATCGAGTAGTTTCGAACTTTATTTGTTTTTTTTTTTTCATACGATTGCTTGGCGAGACGAAACGGTGCATTCAAGTGGAATCGAATCTGGTGGGAGGCTCGAACCTTTTGTAGGACATTTAAAGAAAGGCAATGGACCTTAAATCCAGGATCCCAAGAGCCTGTTTCTAGGCTCGAATCTCCTGTGAATACGTTACTGTATACGGTCACATGTCAACGACTTCCTGTTCATTATTGTCGCAGGATCTCTATGAAATGTTGTGCTTCTTTTTCGCGAGGATCTGATTTTTTTTCTAAGATCATTTAAGATTTCGACATTTTATATTTCCGTTACATATGCATTTCGTTCTCTCATGTTTTGTATCCTTTTTGAAGTTTTGATCGATTTTGGTATAATTTCGGAATAAGAAAAATTCAATAACTCTCACATGAGATAAGAAATTTAAGAAATGTTTTGATATTAATTCACCCGTGACAGTGAATTTGATTTAAATGTCCGACATTTTCCAAAATTATCACATATAATTAATTCTTCAATGATAAAGTACGTTTGAGGTTTTTAATAAAGTAAGAATTAATTAATCTTTTGAAAAGTACATAAGATATTCTTGGATTTCAAAAGCGGTTCTTGCATATTTATTAAATAGCATTTTTTAAAATTGTGTCTCTTTGTTTTATATATTAAGTGAAAAATTCTACGCAAATAGTTTTTTCAAAATAAACTTTTGCAAAATTCTATTTTGTATTTTTTTTTTATATTACGTCAGAATATACTATTTATAAGGAACAAATGGGTATGCATTAAAAATAATGTCTCTCTCTCTATCTCTCTCTCTCTCTTCTTTCCTCCTCACCTACATCCGCAAAATCTCGAGACCTAAATCTTTCCACGCCACATACGTTGCTTTCGATGTTGATATTCTTCGCAAAATCATTAAAAGAAACATGCATTAACTAGCTTAATCCGCATTAAATTTTCTATATCGTATCTTTGCTTGCGCTTGTCGATTTCTAAAAAACTTGTTTATTTTCCGTAATTCTATATTACTTGGAATTTTTTCTAAACAACCAAAGAGACAAAGGATAGAAGAATAATAAAAATAATACAATAAAGATAAATATATAAATATGTACAGTAAAAATTATTCATATCATTCCATATTGAACACTGTATAAAGCGAAAGAAAACACATACAATCGAATATGTAGACACCGGATAAAGTATATTGCACTTTCTATTCGTGAACTCATTACATAATAAAGCGCAATATTATCCAATAATCGTGAGACTAAAATTCGAATGATACAGATATATATTTTATTATTATGCAATCACTGATAATATCAGATCGGTTAAAAATTGATAAAAATTGCCGTTACTTGTCCGAGAGATATTTTCTCTCCCATCATGTACTGAGAGATCGAAGAGAATGACGCAATATTGGAGCTACATCGCATAGACATCGAATATCGGAAGTGCACGTCTTTCATAATAAAAAAGTTTCATTAGAGGCGAAGTGCACTCGAAGCGTTCATACACTGAACACGAACTACAGTATGCATAAAAAAAGCTAAAAAAAATCTGTTCGCTGTCTAGATAGAGAAATAAAAAGTGAATACGATACATTAGAAAACATATCTCCGCCGTACAACATAAATTTCCCACTTCGTCACGGTGTTTAACAACCGTCAAAAAGTGAATTCTTCAAACGCATGAGTTCTTATATTACCGAAAGTTTCATATATCATAAACAGTTATTAACACACGATAGGATTATGCAGAATATTCCGGGAATTTAATTTACACTTTGAACAATTTTGGCTTTTCCTTGATTAAAATTTATCTGTGTCCTGTGTTATAGATAGAGAATACAGTCGGTTCTTTTGTGAATTAAATTAGGATGATCAGGCAAGAAAAGTTTCGCTTCGATTTAAATGAGGATTAATTCGTTAACGAAATTTAATTTAAATTGAGTTGGAACGTCCTGTGTCAGCATCAGGTGTAAATACAATACGTATTTTCAGGCTTTCCAAATTTGGAGCTGATGTTGCGTCCGCAGAATTATTCCAGTATTTCCAGTTTTTCCAGAAGCGAGAGGCCTAGAAAGGTAGAAATCTTCACAAATACCGGCTTAGACGGAAACTGACCTGCGTGAGACTCAGATGAAAGGTCTTCGCCGAAAAATTCCTTTTGTAGACAAACATAAGCAAGACGGAGAACGAGAAAAATGCTACGTTTATTTCTAAGATATATGGGGAATAATATAAAAGACTGATGTTTTTGGTTGAGTAAAGGGAACTAGTGAGCTACAGGAAGGAGAGTTATGGACTTTGGCGAGATGGATGTAAACGACGAGGATCGATGCTTCCGCATGCGGTTCCTGTACGACAAAAACGTCGATGAACGCTATATATCATTGCGTTCGAACAAATTCCGGCATATTTCGCGGATCGTTGAAAGCTATTTACATTCCAGCGGTCGATCAGGACCGATATCCTGGCGGTTCGACTGACGTCGTACGAGGTACTTCCACCTGACTATCAGGAAGTACCATTACTGGTCAGGTGAAACTTCTCTCTTTCTCCCTCGATCGACGATCGGCGCAATCTATTGCCGATCATTGGCACAACGTTCATGGTACGAACTAGCAGTGAGCAGAGCCTCTCAACTTGGATCGCTGTCGCTTCCCTCGTGACAACGACAACATACGCTGATCAAGACTTTCCCTTTGACAATTTCCTGACTCACTTCGACGCAGAGTGCTAAATTATGCACATGAAAATCTAAAATGATTCTTGACTAAAATGTGAAATGTGCTCAACAGCGAAGAAAGAAAATAAAAAGAAGCCGCCACGTCCTCAAAATAATTTTTCGACGTGCGAATTTTATAGAAGAGTGAAGAATGCTTAAAGATATTATTTAACCCGAAGATTAAGATTGATTAAGATGTTCTTTTGGGGATAATGTCGAAGGGAAAGTTAAAAAAAATTTTCCGTTTGAAAGAAAGACGCTTACCTTGCCTTTCTTGAGAGTTATGTACTAAAGCTACGCATATAAGTGACAAAGATGGATAACTTACGATTCAAGAAAATATGGATATTATTTATGGAAAAACTCGAGATCATTTTTTTCCGAACGCAAATATTAATTCGGTACACTTAACCGATAAATATACTCGTGATTTTAGTACCTTGTTTACGTCGAAAGTACACAGCGCATTATATAAGTGAAACTTGAAACTGAGCAGATCCACTTTATATCTATGAACGTGCACTATTAATAAAATAATCCCATGATATTCGTAACGCGCGTTCAGTCTTTTCATCGCTTTTTAAATAAAAAGGATAGTTTACAACGCTGATCAATTTACCAGCGCTAATACGAAGTTGCTCGTCATGTAGCCTTCAGGTTTTTTAAATGTAGCATCAAACTTTCCCTAATAAAAGTTGGTCGACTGTGTACATATACAGAAGATCAGATGTGTGCGTGAACTACAAATGATACACTGATATTGTTACTTTCTAAGAAATGATAGTTCACTTAAAACATGTTAACAAGTAAAATGTTAAACATTTTAACAAATTTTTTATAAATACTCTAAAGATTCTTTACAAGTCTGCTAGAAATTGTAAAAAAGGTCCATCAAATCTGCCTTCTTAAGAAAGAAAGTCTTAACTCTGGAAATGAAAATTTTTAAGGCGATCAAATTTAGGTTTTAGTTGACCGCATTAACATAATTAAATAATTTTGTAACTTAGTAACTCAAATCTATAGTAAAACAAAGCATTTTATATGCTAATTCACTTTGAGCATAAGGCAGTCTTGTTTCAAAAGTGTTTTACTTGAGATGTTTTTCTTTAGTTTCATATTAAATTTCGTGTGTGTATATTTTGTTAGCAATTTAAAAGTATTAGAAGAAGGAGATAAGACCTTTTTAGCCTGAAAAACTTTAGAAAGTGATCCAAAAACCATAATGGACGTAACTTAATTTTCAATTTGTTTTTAAGTTAAAGTTTTTTTTCAGTAGGGCAGAAATATTGTTTATAGATTTATAGATTCTAGATTTAAATGCTAAGACTATGCTTTTTCACATGTGTATCTAAAGATGAGTACACACTGAGTGAACAACGAAAGAACAATGTTCGTTATTAAAATTTATAAGATATATGCACTGCGCATATATATTCACTGCGACAGCTATATGAGTGCAATAATGTGAGCACAACATTTGTCAGTGTTCGATTCGCATTCGAATCGATTCGCTTATAAGGCGGTACATCAAAGAAAGTTCATGTGCGACGTAGACGAGAATATGAATAAATTTGCTTGTTCGCCATTATAATGTGCAAATTTAAAAAGAGTGAATGGACTGAAGAAAGAAAATATTGTACAATTCAATTACATTGCACTCTGCTTAAATAGTTTAGGTACAATTTTGTGTAATAATAATCAAAATCATTTGAAGATATCCCAGAAAAATTGCAAAATTATCCTACACATTTTTCTTAAATCAGTTCAATCATTATTAGACTATTTCCTCTGTATTACATACAACTTTTGTATAATATAATGATTCACCCTCATTTTACTTTTCTTCTTTTTTTAATAAACCCGCAATTATGCAATAAAAGTTGTACTCTCAATATCGTCCAATATTTTTACATATTTTGATACCTGCTGAATCTTGACTGACTTTAAGAAAATATAAATGTTCAGGATAAACAAAAAAAAAACAAACGCAAATACGAACGTTTGAACATTCGCGTTCATTATTCGTACGTTGTTCGTTCAGTGTGTAACCACCTTAATGGATGATTTGCGAATGTATACACGCGTTTTTCGTCTGGTGTACAGGTCCACTCACCTCCAGGTACATTCACCTTCTGCTCGATATTCGAATAGTCGACACACTTTCGAGTGTGCGGAACGCCGATTGAGCACCGCTGCAAGGCCACCGGGGAGGCCAATAAGCGTGGATGCAACGACTCTATTGCAAAAGTAAAACGCGAAACGCGGGAAATGCTAAACGCGTCAGGTAAGTGCGGATGTTGTTCTGTATACGATAATTTTACGGTAATGGGGCAAGCAAAATGCACTATATGCAGTAGCAGTCCAAGGTGAACAAAAGTCCGAGCGTTTTCAAGGGACTTCTTTAAAGACACCTAAATGTACGTAATACACTAAATAATTAGATAATAAGACGAAATTTAATTCAGAAAGAGAGAAACAAATTAATTTAATCGATGTCAAGGCTGTTATTAAATAATATTTACGTTTATACGACACCAATATACAACACTGATTTTTAAAATGAGACCATACCTTCTCTAATAACAGGTTTAAACGAATATGGCGAATCATCATGCATTTTTGGCACTTGGTCCCGTTTAAAATTCGTTCAATTAGCACGAGGCAATTCACGACTCGCTGTGAAATTAACAAGCCACAATTGGCAGACCGAACGGATGGACGGCAGATGCTCGAGCCTCCCGCACACGCATATGGCATTTACACGTGCGTTATGCGATACGCGAACTGTCGTTTCTCCATTTGTTTAGATAACACGTCGTAATTATCACTCTATGATTTCTAGTAGTTCGTTTCTAAATATACCAACTGATTACATACGATTGCAAATCGTAAAAATTTAGCCGTATTCTCCTTGTCAAGCTGAAATCTATTTCGTGCTGGAGAAAATATAGTTTGACTTTTTATTTAGAACGAAAGTGTAGTGATATGTTTTTGTATTTTTATTGAAGAAATAATTTCTTCTTCATACTTTACATGAAATCATACTTAAATAAATTCACCTGAGAGTGTTTGGGATTACCTAAACAAAAAAAGGATGAAAAAGCAGCCAAAGTCTGTGAATGAAGTGGCAGGTCCACTTTCTGAAGTGGAGGAACATTCTTGTAAAAATTCTTACAAAAACTGCAGGAAAGTATACCTAAGAAAGAATTTAAGAGATGTTTCTTAGTTAAGGGCAACTCACACTTCATATTAGTGTCACATGCTATGAACTTTTTTGCAGTATTATTTCTGTTTTTCGCTTTCTAAAATTTATCACCAGTAAGAAACTAGTAATAAATTTGATTTTTAATACTATTTTTGTAATTATATTTTAAGTACCTGCCTAAAACTTTTCCACAGTAGTGTATTTATTCAGGACAGCCTCGGAGAACTTTACATCAGGCCCGCTTATTTTCCTTTACACATGGTGTTAAGGTCCACGAGCGCGACACTAAATTCTCTCTCGAATTTCATCGGTAAATGTCAAATTCGATTACATCCCGATGATATCACGCACAAAATTTCAGAAGGTCATAACGCGGCTTATAAGCGCCTTACGTCACGGATGTAAGGTCTTCACGAGGTGACCTGATGTGAATGATGCGCTCATCGCTCAAATCGCACAGACAGGACAGGAATCACGTGAACGCTTACGTGCAACGTGAAAGCGTAGCAAAATTAATTTTCCATGAACAAACGTGCCTATCGCGCATAGCCATCGCTCGGTGACTTCACGGGATCGCGAGTCCCTGAGCAAAGTCATAAGCAGACTTAGTTCAGACTTGTCATTCTCGCAACGATAGGCAGACACCATTCATACGCTGATTAAAAGATTGCGCTGAAAATACCTCGATGAGTATTTCGTACTTTCTCTTCTGCACGAAGAATTATTTACATCGGGGAGCCGATAATCTTAAATATGTATCCGATCGTTTCTATCCTTTCAAATATGTAATCTGAATTAAAAAGATAATATTTTCTTCGCCAGCGGTTAAAAATCAAATAAAAAGACAATTGTTGACAGCAACCTGGCAATATTGATAGCTTTATTAGCAATTACGTTTCGACCCTTGGTTTGGGTCTTCTTCAGACAGATATTACAATTCAACAGCGCATGTATACTATAAGGGACGGAAATAACAAATATTAGATCACGCTACATTTTTACACTTTTACATTTTACAACTTGCAACTTACAAAGAATGAAATAGAATTGTCCCTCATATTTGTAAAATTCTAGATCTGTGACCCGTAAAAAGATGTCGGTCATTTCAAGTTCGCGAACTGCATCGATTGATAAACTGACCTGGTCACCGGACACTGCGCGTATCAAATGTGACTTAATTGTATCGAACTAGCCCGAACAGCAAGGTGAGCTTCGCTTTCCAATATTCTGCACGAATTTGCGATGGGCGAACGTCATTACAAGAAAGTGCACGATTGTCTCTGCCTCGCACAGTAGGTTCGTAAATTTGCGAAACTTAATTCTGCGGTTTCCCGTCTCTCCCGAGAAACACTTCGAGCGAATTCACAGCCGACGAGACACTAATTATTCCTACTGTCTGATTATTATGGCTCATTTACGTAACGGTTGTTTCGAGGGCTCAACGATGTTTGCGATTACGCCTCGCAATTAAGATATGGTGTTTCGACATCACGAGACATAGAACAGACACGTACTATTAAGAAAATCGAAGAAACAATATCTCTTTGTGTTCAAAGTTGAAATTTTCGCTATTATTTTTTTTTTTTGCTTTTTTCTAAGCTTTTTCGGAAATGTACGGCATTGAATGTGAAACAAAAGTGAGAAACGATCATATTTCTCTTTCGAATCGTTAGTACAATATTATGTAATAATATATATAACAAATGAAAAGCCTTCAAATACTCTAAAAATTGAATGCTGAAACAGTTTTATCTTGAAAAACACAAAACGCACTCGCTCAATTAAGAGCCTGTCCGATAGAAAACAAAGTCATTAATTCACCAGTAATTAATGACGAGCAATTAAGTGGGAAATAAATCTACGCTATGTGTCATGTTTAAATCGCAAAACGCATACATGCTAAACAGACTGAAAATTTTAACAATCAATAAACGTTTTGCCAATCTGTGTGAAATCTGTTTCAATTTTTCCGCGCGATATAATCCACGAAGATTTTCAATCGCGCCGTTTTGATGAAAGATAAATATACTATCCAGCGCCAATTTCTTTTGTTTTAAAATTCATTTCATAGATGTGTGATTGAATAGCAGTGATGAGTGAACGCAATTGGTAAGTGAAAGAAATGAAACTTAGAGACTTATATTCCTGTGACTGATTGTAGGATCACTTTCTCAGATTAATCCTGTATGAATTCCATCAAAATCAATTCGATCTAAGAATTTTGTAATCTGATTCATTTAAAAAAAATGCTATTCGCTGATCTGGAACGACGACGCAACGTACCGGACTTGAACTATCATACTTGAACTTTTAAACGTTTCCTCTTTTGCGAAACGTCCTCGCTTTCGCACGCGACGAATAGTACGTATCACATCGAATCGAGCACTTAATATGCGCACGCATTCCTTCCCTTTACTCATTTTTTCCTTTTTTATTTCACAAAGTTATAACGAACTACGAAATGTTACTGCACGCTAATGCATGCGAGACCAATTAAACTCCAGGAAAGCGTGGGCGCAATGTCGAAATGCCTTTAATAATTCCAAATCGAATCCATGATCGTTATCAGAAGGGAAACGAGAAAACAGGAGACTCAATTTGTCTGGTCAATTTGCATATATTCGAGCTCGTTTCTAAAGCACGACTTATGGACTGTCCGGCAAGTTTCTGCTAAATGTCAGAAGTAGGTCGGCGTAAATTGAAATAGATGAAAGAAGCTAATTGCCGAGGAAGGCACGACGGGTTTACTGTCATTCCTGAATACAAAAAGACTACTTCATGGCGTATATGCTCGCTGCAGAATAATTTCCAATTTAAAGATTGTTGCGATAGTCTAAAAAATTGGTAAAGAAAATGGCACGTAGCATGATTCTATTCTGGAAAATTGATTTTCTGTTAGACAGTTTAATCTTGTCGGGAATTTTAAATACGTGCCACATTTTACTCTTAATCGACAATGAAAATATGATGTGCCCGTTATCCCAAGCAGGTACTTTAAATTTTAAATTCGAATCCAGATATATAGGATGAATTACATATCGTAAAAGAATAAAAAAAAATAACAAATAGAAAATTTACAAAAGAACGATATCTATTGTAATCTAAAAAATTACCTTCCCTTTAAAATGTGCGCCTATTTTGTTCTCCTCATTTCAAAATGCGTTATAAGTATCACTTCATAAATTT
Source organism: Crematogaster levior (assembly GCA_901521435.1). Lineage (NCBI taxonomy): Eukaryota > Metazoa > Arthropoda > Insecta > Hymenoptera > Formicidae > Crematogaster > Crematogaster levior. The sequence goes on along the minus strand of CABEGB010000587.1, from coordinate 250,675 downwards.
TTTTCACATTCCTATAGTTATAATAAACGAAATATTTTTACGGGAATTTTTTGGAATGTCCAGTGATATTTTAATCTAAAGGACAATTTATTAATCCTTCTCCATAATAAAATATTATAAATATTTTATGATGCTGCTACAAAGACGCGATGCTGAAAGAGCTAATGCGAGTATCTATCGTCCAAGTCTTCTCTACGGCGCTCCTACAAACGAGTAACTGTACTTCGCGATTTACTCCTCCGCGCGAGGAGTGCGCGTGCGAACGAACGGGGCCTGAACGTGGGGCCCGTCGATATACAACGAGATGGTAGACGGCGAGAGACAAACACGAAGATGGAGAGAGAACGACATGCACCTCGGGTTCCATCGTCGTTCGCCGAGAAAAGTAGGGAATCGGCCATTACGTAACTTAGTTAATGTCGATGCCTTTATCGCGAAGGGTATATATACCCCGCCAGCAATGTACAGTTATAATTCATCGCCAGATGTTGCGAAGTATACTTGAGTATGAGCACCTTTTGTTTATAATCGAGTAAACATTTGTTTGAGTACCTACACTCGTATCTATCATCACACTGATGTGATTCCCATCAATTAAAATACATTTCTGTTCCGTTGCAAAAGCATTGCGAGTGTTTCAAGTAGTAAAGTTGTAAAAACGTAAGCAATTAAGAAACTCATGTAACGTGATTCTCTGATTTTGAAGATGTCATAAATTCATAAAGCTAATCTTAATTTCATAAAGACAGTTTGTAACAAAAAGTCTACATTTAAGAAATTGTGTGTTAACATAAAATAATTTTCTACGAATGAGTAGGAGAATAAATGCAAGTTAGCACTTAATTACGCCATATACCTGAATTTGTTTTCAATAGTAGGCGTACTAAATTCACAGAGATAAAACAATGAACGTTAACATTACGAAATTTAACGTCTGGGATAAAATGGGAAAAATGTTTAATTTTTAAATAATTGAAAAGAAATTACAAAGGGAAACAAGATCGAGCAACAAAACAAAAATATCTTCAAATATTCAAACTAGAACATACTAGACTTTATTCAAAATTAGATGTAATGTACGATTCGACTTCACTGAGTCTTCTTCAGCATTACAAAAATAATTATAAATCAATATACATAGGTTGTTCGAATCTGCATGACTAACATAAAATAATAATAAAAATAAAGAATGGAAATAAAAATAAAAATAAATAAATAAAAACGCAGACATCCCACAAATAACTCCCGACGTTAAAATTTAAAAAGTAAATTCGAGGTCAAAGGTATGGAACGCAAAAACGATCTTACAATAAAGGTGTTAACGTTTAATTTTTAAAATTTTCTACAGTTTTATATATTCTCATTTTTACATACCTTGTATGTATGTTTTTTCCCAGAAACTATCAGTAAATCGTTGATACAAAAACAATATTTCACGTGTAACATTCTAACACTTTCTTCCAACAAATATTTTGTTTTAAGTGCCATTTATGCATCCATTGCTCGCGTCACTACAGAGCGAAACACAACACACGTGAAAGAAGGAAACAATATCGACCAGCATGGGGTTGGTTGATGTTCGGCCAGAAGGGAAACCCTCGTAGGAACCGGAGAGGGACCTCACGCGATATGAGCGTGGTATGCATCCTCGCACCCCTCGTGTTCTATCGATCGTGGAAACGCAGGTGACCATTGTTGAATTAGTGACTCAAAGACGCAGATGTAATTGAAACAACGTGCACGTGCCGAGGAAAGGTCCCGTTCGATTTAAATCGAATCTCGTGGCCCGAATAAATAAGTATCGGAAGCGAAATTAATTCTTTCTTTCTCAACATTTCATTTCGCGACTTCCGCAAGAGGTCGAGCGAAGGAAGAAGAACACGGGGGTAAATTCAGTGATACGCGACGCAAGATCCGTTTGCTCGCGAATTCCGAAGTCGCGAAAGTCGCAAAGATAACCGGTGGATAATGGCGAGAACCGCAAGACCTCGACGGCGATGATAGTAATAGTGATGTCACGGAGAAGACGTGATTGGGAAACTATGCGGTCACGATGTAGCGTACGATTACCTGCGCCTTTAAAGTCTACCAGTTTCGAATCGAATTTGCGTTTGTCCCCGCCGAAATGAGAATGACCGAATGAGAAAGACGTCTGCCTCACTGTTATCGCGTTCCTTCAGCGGAAATGGCGAAATCGTGAAATGTTTCTTTCATTATCTCTCACGGCTCGAGCTACATTCCGCAACAATACGTTTCTGCCTTTTCATTCGACAAATTTTGTGCATGCAGCGCTCCGAGATAGAATAATACATTTCTTACATCAAAACAGTAAGTGATGACATTGAAACATGATAAACATTATAATTATAAATTAATAATACATTTCTTTTATTCAACGTTTGATAAGCTGGACAAATTAGACTTGGCATGAAAGAACGCATTGTTTCACGCACTTTGTTTCGTAACGAGATTGCGATAAAACCTTTAATCACGGGTGAATAAGATAATGGAAAAATTCGAAAAAAATAAAAAGAAAGAAGAGGGAGGGAGAAAGAGAGACCAACAAGCCGAGTAAGGCGACGAGGGGAATACAGATGTTTTACCGAGTTACCAGAGCCGGGGCGGAAATAGACAGGCCGGATGCCGATAGCAAGACCCCGTATACGCCTTCTGGCTCGTAAAGAGAACACGTTTTTAGCCGATAAAGGCGCGTTTTCTCCCTGTCTTCGCAGGGAACGTCGGAAGAGTGGCACTTCTGAGTACACGTAATAGCATCTGTGTCGAAAGCGCACGTCTGGTCCCGGCGAGATGTATGAAAGCTACTTCATTTTCAGTACAGGATGTAAAACGATTACGAATCGCGGTTTCTCAAACCAAATGAATTTCCGCTTCCCGTTCGGATTTATTCATATAAAACACTGGTAAAACTGGCGTAGCTCAGTCATTTGGCAGAAACTTATTAATTATGGAAAATTCTGACTTTATTTCAAATAATTCTATACTTCTGGATAAATATATAGTTTTGGTCATTAAAACAAGAAATTAAGAGCAACTGAAATGCTGAGGTTCACGTCTCACTTTGTCTCACAAAAGTTTTTCACTTTATAATTTTTAAAATAATAGAAGATTAAGCTCGTCATATGCAATGGAATATAAGAAGTTTGATAGACCAATAATACGAGCAAAGAGAGAGGATGTTATTGATTTATAATTTATTCTCAAACAGTAAAGAATCATATAAACGTTTCGACTCTAACAATAGAGCTTCTTCAGTACATAAGATAATTAATTAGAATAAGATTGAAGTTCAAAAACGATCAATAAATTCAGATAAAAATTATTACAAGACTTACGTCAACAATTAAAAAAATAAAAGTTCATAGTTTTCGCATAGATTTCAAGAGGTTTATAGTGACAAGAATTCCGGAAAGAGTACTGCTTTTTAAAAATAAAAAAATATTGATTAAACTCGAACAAAGATGAGCAAATGTTCCTTAATACAGTTCTCACTAATATAACAGCAAGATAAGAAAATTATACACGTGATGAATAGTTCTACAATTCTACTTAAATTAGTTCTCGTGTAGTTCTGAACTAGAGAACGTTAGAGATGTATAAGATAAAGCAACGTAGCGAAACGTAAACTCTGACGTCGTCAAGACGTAATCTCCAAGTAAATTAATCAGTGCACATCTTCTGCACATCTCGGATTAATCTGCTAGACTTTCAAACAGAAGAAAAATGCGTGGGACGTTTCCGTAATTCAATCAAGTATAATACTTTTGTTCCCGGATGAGCTCGACGTCGCGTGCGTCGAGTTTCACGGTCGGCTTCTGCGCGGCAGCGAATGTCACGCGCGGCGCGGAGTAAATCACGGATCCGCGGTGCGTTATAAAGAGCGCGTTAAAATTGTATCGAGTACGAGTTTCTCGTGTGAGCGGTGTCCGCTATTATTGCGCTCGTTGCACTCGCGACTTTAGCGTACCGTTATGCCGTACCGTCGCTTTATCGGTCGTTTACGTTGCGCGATGAAGGAACAATATCGACCCTTAATCAGCTCGATCCTCAAACTCACTTGCCGGTCGCAAGAAACCGTTTTAAAAAATTTAAAAATGTTCTCGAATTAAATTTTTCAATTGTGCAATTATTTGCGCTACTGATGTTACATCATCGTACGCGAAGCGCGTTGCGCTTAAAAATACTTCAGTTCCTGCTTAGAGCTGCATGAATCAATGCGCCTCTAAGAAACTCGTTTCTTTCTACGCGACAAGAATGATATCCGTTAGAGAAGAAATGGATGTCGCGGCGAAGCACGGTTTGTTGACTTTGCTGATTTAATTTTTATCGCACGGCACACACATGAGAGAATTTAAACGTCAGCAATGAGCCATAGCAGGGGTTTCGCGCTGCACAGAGAAACAGAGAGATGGATCGCGCTAGATTCGTAGAAGAAAACGGTACTTTAGAAAATCAAATGGGAGCTGCTGTCTCTGGAGGAGAGAATGAGAGAGGAGACTATCATGTAACCCCACCTCTAATCCACGGAACCGTCATCCGGACCGGTATATACCGCTCAAAAAAAGTCTGGATTCCCGCTTACCTACGGTTCGCCGGAGATCGAGTAAGGTTCGAGCGAGGGGTCAACCACTGGTCAAAAAGTGTACAGGGATTCCCGAAAGTGGGAATATTTATGATTCTATTCCATATTTCCACCGTATTCCCAGTATTCCCGCCTTATTCCCGGTACTTCCAACGTATTCCCGATATTTCCATCGTATTCCCATTATTTAAGACGCATTTGCAGTATTCCCAGTATTATACCATATGTTCATCCAGATCATAAATTGACCCACCCATTTAATCTACAATATTGTACTTCAACATAACATACCAATACATATATATTCAAATAAATAAATTTTTATTTAATTTATATACATAACAACTTACGTACATTACATTCTACTTACTATTACTAACTCTTAATACGTAATATTAAAAAAAATTAATTTTATTTCAAATGTTTGAATGTTTTATATTTTTTCATTATTTCCACACGATCAGTTTGCTTTATTGTAAAAGGATTTGACCCTATCAATTCGACTGGGCCATACAATATAAAATCGTGATCTATTTCATGTATGTCGTCAACACGAGGCCACAAGAATTGATCCAAACTATTTTTTAAAAATTTAATGGTTGAAATCAAACCATTCGTTTTAATAATTCTACCCAAATACCAACCCGAATCAAAATAAACTGAATAATAATGTTCCAGTTTTATGTCGCATTTTAGAAAATCAGTATTATTAGCAGTAGCGCTGTTGTCATTCAACAGTGCATCAGATTTATTCATGCATGTTTCAGAATTTTTATTCAATTCCTTTTCTCGATTTTTTTTATTCTTCTGATTAGTTGGTTTTGTTTTGATTTGTGTGGACATTCCTCTAACACGATATGTTCGATCACTTGACAATCGCGATTTGTTAGATAAAAGCCAAATTAACGTGGATTTTTTTACCAAATGTTTGTTTCCATTTACTGTAACATTTAGAAATGAACCCAAATTTTCAGCTTTCGTTTTCTTTTCTGCGTAGTCTTTTATATGCAGATCTTTGTATAAGGTAAATAAAGACAAATCATTATCAAGGTCATCGTCATCTGATCTCAACGTGTCATCTCGTCCGATTTCTTCTTCATAAGCTTCTGAGATTTCTTCTGTTTCATCGTCATTCAAAGAAATTTCTTCGCTGTCAAGGCTGCTAAAAGTCGGTCGAATGAGAATTTCACACAACGCTTTTTCTGAAATCTTAGTTGAATCAAATGATATCCCTAAATTTTGTGCATCTTTGAGGGCGTCTTTTTTTGCTTCTTCTAAAATTTCTTTTATTGCACTAATTGAGGGAATGCGATCTAAATTTACTGTACCCTTATTTGTCGAATATCCGAGCTTTTTATTTTCTTCACGGGGAAAATGAAATGTATCACCTGTTAAAATATACATAATGTAACATTAAAATATGTGTGTTATATATGTGTTTTTATTTCATTATGTAATTTACACAAATTTCCACGTAAAAAATAATCATTTAAATTTTATTTTAATGCCTCAAAGTAGATTCATAAAATAGAATATTACGCCCATCAAATAATAAAAAGTAAGTGAAATAAATTCACATTTCTTTTAGAATTTTAAAGAAGTAAATACTAAGTTTTTACTAAGTAGGAAGTGCTTTACTATTGCTTAAATTTCGACAACCTACTTCATAATTTTAATGAAATAAATTCAATGTGGTTTCTGTACTTTTCAATTATGCGTGTGTATAGTACGTATATATACTAACCCAAATCCGTAGTAATGTCGTTCAAAATTTGTATTCTATTCAATCTTCTTAAAATCTCAAGAAGGCTGTAATTGACAACTGTCGAAAATGTACTTGTCATTGATCGTGTCTGCCGAAATATTTTCTCACAGGGTTGGCTACTATATAGCCATGGTAAAAGCTGACTGTTGTTTTCCCTACACTTATCTATAAGCAAAATTAGTCCGTGTGCATTCAGTTCTATACACGTATAAGTATTTAGTGTTATGAAATTTTTGTCTATGCTGTATTTTTGCGTCTTTAACCACTGTCTCCAGAGTCGCAGGAAAAATGTGGAGTACCACATGTTATATACTCTTTTCAAAGTAGATAAATCTTTATCTAAAAACGCATCCAATATGCAGCGTGTTAATATTAAATACTGGCGTGTGGCTTCGCTATCCGGAATTTCTTTTAATAAGTCAATAACCTTTTGTGAACATAATTTGTTGATAGCATCAAAATTCATTTTATCTGAACCTGAGAAAATAGGTAATAAAATATAAGTTTTCCATACACTGCAATGCTCAAATAATTATCTTGAACAATATTTATAGAACAAAAATTGCACGTTAAAGAAAAAGTCATTTTTCTAGTTGAAAAAAAAACAGTTACATGAAATTTACAATCTTTACACCGGTACTAATTGTTATTTTGTTTACTGCTATGTTTGAAATAGATTACTGCCAGCGTTGATTAATTAAATTTTAAAGTTTTATTAATTATTTTTTAGCAAAATGTATTAAGGGGTTTGAAAGTGCTCAGTCGGTAAAGTAATTATTTTCGGTAAAAAATCTAAATTAAAAATCATTAAAACGATTTTTCAAAATTCGAGTTCTGGTATTGTAATTCTAAACAATATATACGATCTTCCAAAAGATAACAACTAAATTAGATGAGATTTGACTGAGAATCTTTAGAAATAGATTATTTTTCCTTATTTCTGAAAAGTCTGCTTCAATTTTCAACCGACCGATTTGCATTTTTCTCAATATCGTACAGATTACACAGAATTGCAGTACTAGAGCCCAAATTTTAATAAATGGTTTCAATAATTTTTAATTTAGATCTTTCTATATAAATTACTCTTTACTGATTTGTGACTTTAGAACCCCCTTAATAGTTATCAATTATCTATAGTCAGTTTGTAAAATGTCACATTTTTAATCATAAAACATATTTTTATTTACGGTAATGATTAATTTATTTTCATTATCTCGTTTTTTAAATAAAAATGCATGCAAATTTCGTTACTTTAAATGTTGTTTTATTTTAGATTAATATTTATAAAATTTGTTATTTGGCGTTTGCCTTGAAAAATTATTATATGTTTTTCATATTTCATAAATATTTCAAGTACTTTAAATTTATCATAATTTTAGTAAAATTGATATCTGTAATTTGAATATCATTAACAACTTTTTGTATCATTATTCATATCACATGCCAACTTCATGAAAAAAGTAGTTTATTTTTAATATTTATAACTGGCTTATTGTATATTTTCTTTTTAAATATTTTTAAACTATTGTAACTACAATTGAAAAAAAAACGAAAAAAAATTAAAATTAAAAAATATATGTATATAATGATTCCGTTACGTCTAAATTTATCGATGAACACCGGTAGTTTTATGAATTTCATCATACGTACTGTCTAAGTCACTTTTACTTAAAAATGTTGATCTTTGGGATAATTTGACATTAATGTTTCTATATTCTTAGTGGAAATTATTTTTCACCCATAGTCAGAATTATGGAAGGCTTTAGAAACCTTGTTTTTAATTTAGTTCCTATGTGAACTGTATCTTGAATACACGTTGGTTTATTGATGTCGTACTCTGCCTAAAAATTCACGTGTAAATTAAATTTTGCATTACAATTAAATTAAGTAACCTACACAAAATATGTATTATTTGATGATAATTATGACTTACGTGGAATAATTGTTGCAATTATTAAAAGAACATTCGGAAAAATCAGAAATAAATTAGTACCTTGAAATATGGTTTGTAAGGATTGGGATTGGAGTTCGAATTGGATTCTGAAACTTCGTCAGACAACTTCATGCGTAATTTCATTGTTTTGAGACATCGACTATCTCCATCGCTGGAAAAACCCTCAATCTCAATATCTTGCAGTTTTAATTCCTTTTCTAAATAGTTCCATCGACTTTCTACATGATTGTTGGTAAAGCGGTTATCACTCCCAAAAACTGTTAAACAAAATGCCGGAGCGTTTGTTACTAATGGCTGGGCCATATACACGTAGGCATTATTTGCGACATTTTCCTCGCAAAATGCTCTTTCTATTTCTTTAAAGGATGTAACTTTATACAAGCCCGTTGAAGGAAATCCCGATTCTTTACAAGATGGAATAACAAAACCAACCATTTTATTTGATTTGGGGTCATACTGAATTCTTTTTACTATTGCAGTTTGATCTTCAGAAATAAACACTTTTGTGGGATAGTTTCTTTTTTGCAAAAATGCTTTCAACTCTGCAAATCGTAGAATTCCTTCCTGTATATTACTGCTTTCATCAAGTAAACGGTTAATCGTTGTTATCGATGGTAAAGCATTTTTTAAGTTTGTGTATAAACTTTCGTATAATAATCTACCACCAATAATAAATAGGTATAAACTGAAGCGCTTCAGTGGTTCAGTAAATTTATTTCTTTGCGATTTAACCATTGAATTTTTAATTGCAGTGTCTTTTAAATAATCTAATAATGACTTAATATTAGGTTTTATCGTTTCTTTATTCCTGGCGTCATAATCTGATAAAAAATTGGTGAGGATTGTTTCACCATCAGTATTCGACTCAAGAGTATCCTCCAAGCATTCTAAGAAAAAATCAGTAATCTTTGACTGATTTTCATCAAAGGCTCCAAGCGATTTTAATTTACGCGCCTGGCGAGAGTATCTTTCGTCTCTTTTTGAAATTATTGCAATTTCATGGGAGGTGTGAAGCTCATTACTTTCAGCCTTGCTTTCCGCAGAAACGGTGGCTTCTGTACCATTCCTGCGATTATCAAAAAACAAATCACCTTCGACATATGTTTCAGTAGTAACATCCGAGGTAACTTCACAATCTCCAACAGTATCTCGACTTGTACTAGCAGCCATTCCGGAGACATTCTGGTTAATTGTTACGAATGACAGCATAGTGCTATTTTTTATTACATTTTTTGAATTTTGATCTGTCTTCATTAATCTGAAATGCGTTTTGACATGCTTATTAAAATTAGACAAAGTCCATTTTTTTCCATGTTTGGAATTTTGAACTGAATAGGTAGTTGATATATATTTGCAAAAACAGCAACTAATTTTTGCAGTATCATTTTTCAAATCAACAGCCACTTTCAACTGATCAATTTTTTTCAAATACTCGTCTAACTTTTCCTTTTCTACTTCTTCAGTGCAACATTTTTTTACATAATTGCGAGCAATTTTCTCCACATGTTCTCGAGCAGAATTTTCTTTCTCCTTATTGTCGCAGTTATTTTTTTCTTCTTCTTCAATTTCATATCTCTTCGCTTTTTTATTGTTTACATTATCTTCATCCCTAACTTCATATTGACGCTTTTTTTTTAAATTTTGTATTTCTTTTTCTTTACATTTTTCTTTTAAATATATTAATATTTTTTTGTGACCGACAGGAATTTTGAATATTTTAATATTTTTTGCATAAATTCCGTAGAACTCCTCTCGTTGAAAGGTTTCTAATAAATCAGGTAGTTCTTCTCTAGCAAACCTTTCTAGTTCCTCAATGTCTGCCGTTTCGAGACGGGAAAGTGACAAAACGTTGTCAAATCCCGTATATAGGCAGAGTTTTATTAAATAAGCAGGCATTTGGATGTTAAATTCCTTTAACATATTCTGGAATGCTTCCATTTTGATTTCTATGGAATTAAAAAGTTTATGGAGCATCTCAAGAAATACACGACATAAATATATCTTTGTAGGAAAAAATAATTATTGTCATGAATGATAATAGTAAAAATTGAATATCATATATTTAGTCGTATTTATTATCTACTAATTTTTTGGAAAAATAGATGAAATTATGAATAAAGGATCTCCTACTATGAAGTGTATACTTAATATTGGATAGTGAATTCGAAACACTAATTTATCTTATAACCAATATATTTAGGTTGCTATTATAAACTTACAGAAGGACTGCGTCGAGGACTGCGTGTACACTGTTCGGCGCGCTTACCTAATCTACGTGTTTGACTCGACTCTCGCCCCTTCCGCGATTCATTTGTTTCGAGCGTCGTGTTTTATTCGGGGCGCTGTGAATAATGTTAAACACCGTAAGGCGCGCAACTTAAAATAAAATAATGTAAATTCCATACAAGAGAGAACTAATTTCAGAGCAATCGGTTAAAAATTTGCAAGAATAAATGCCCACATATGAAATTTATTCCACCAAATTAACCTCCATTTCAGATCCGATTTCGCTAAAATTTGCTGTGCAATTATAAACATACACATGTAGGCTTCCTAGTTAGCTAGTTTTTTGTTAAAATAAAAATTCATGTAAAATGAATATTACGTAATGGAATTTATTACTAGCTAAAAACTGTTTTTATTAAGTTGACGTAATTTTTAAAACGTTTATATTTCAAGAAATAAAAATAGTTGAATTGCCAGGCATTTTTAAATATTTCAAAAAATTCCCGTGTATTCCCAGATATTCCCGAGTATTTCCAAATATTCCCAAGTATTTCCAAATATTCCCGAGTATTTCCAAATATTCCCGAGTATTTCCAAATATTCCCGAGTATTCCCAATATTCCCGGTAAAACGTACAGGGATTCCCACCAGTGGTTGACCCCTCGGGTTCGAGATAAGAAGATCTCACGAGCGAACGCTCCGTTAACCTTTCCAGCCACACTTGTACAGAATGTTTTTGCTTCGCTTCGTGGTTCATAAAGAAGAGTATCGACGACGAAGAGCAATTACATAAATCCGATTGCGAACAACAATATATTAATATATAAGCATGTCCAAAATTATTTCACTACAAAAAGATAATACAAATCTAGAAATTATATTGTAACGGTATAATCATTGTATTATAAATATATTCAAGCTTTTATGTTTCACATTTTGTACGAAACAATAAATAAAAGTTATACGAATTTGATTCTTTTTTAGTTTATACAAATAAAAAATTTTCCAATCCAATAATTTTCTCATTATTATTTAAATTAATATATTATTAAAAATATTTCATTTAAAAATCTATTAAAAAAATATTAATTCATATAATTGCTTATTGATTAAATACAACATGTATTATACAACATGTTGTTATTTCTCAATCAAGCTGCAAACACTAATGACTGGCATTTGTAGATGACCCAGAAATTAATAACTGTTTGCTAATTAAAATCACATTAAATAATGAACGATGTGAGAAATGTGATAACCTTTAAACATCAAAACAACGCAACTAGAGCACATCATGAAGAAAGTTCATGAAATTGTATGTCATAATTGTATATTGAATATATGAAAGAAACAAAATTTTTTATTATTTATTATTCTTCTGCCGGGTGAAGTTTTTCAAATTTCACGCACGTAGCCAACATTATAAGTTAAATACAAGTGAGATTATTTTTGCTGTTGTTCCTTAATGTATCTAATCTTAAAAGTTACGTGTCAACCATACTAATTAAGCTAGACACCCGTCTGATGACTGGTGGATTGGTGACTCTCCCGGAAATATTGTGCAAGTATTGATAAGCATTCCGCTACAATGATTTTGATGCCGTCGTATTTACTGTTATTTCGAAATGATAACTTTATACAAAAATTTATAAATGCAACATTACGTATGTAACCTTCGCTTCGTTCTGTTAAACGACAGAGTCATATTTTCGCAACAGCGTATAGACAAATTTGACAAAGTTTCAATGAAGAACGAGTCAACACACTTTCATAATCACGCGAGTAATATTACGTCATCTACTCCCAAAGTTAGGTAACACTCGAATTAAGGAGGCTCATTTGTCAGAGTCACATGGATTATCCCAACTGCGAAATACGCAGGATTCCTGTCTTCCTTTCAAGGATGAACGAACATTCGCGTGCATCGCCTTTCATCAGCGCGGTGCTCGCGAAAGTGTTAACAGATCGCGCGCTGTGACTCGCTTCGCTCGTATGCGAAACAATAACCGGTAGAATGACGATGGTGCGTGCGATCGGTGTTAATTACGAAAACTCCAGACCAATCTTCTCATCTGTGCGATAATGGCTAACCGGCGTGGCCGTCATCGACTCGCTCACAGGATGCTGCCGCTCATCATCGTTGGGACGGCGACGTCACGTCAGTGACGCGTGTCGCACATGGATCCCGGACATGGTGTCCCAGTCGACACGACACGAGAGAGAGAGAGAGAGAGAGAGAGAGAGAGAGAAGAAGGGGGGGAGAGAGAGAGAGAGAGAACAATTTCGTGTCGGAGAAATGAGCACGAGTATAGAGCAATGTAATATGCAGAAAAGCATATCCGCGAATTGCGCGCGCGTCCGCGAAGAGGAAGGAAGAGGTCGAGGATTGCGAAATTGCGTTCGCGTCAGTAGAAACGGTATCGTAACAATGAACCGGAAGCCTGGAGCAAAGCGTATTCCGCGGCGAACTGTCGCACGATTAAAGCCGGCTTCAAGCGATCTGCTATTCACCGTCATTGATACAAAACGAGCATTCCATCCCTTGCTTCAAACACCTGCGGATAATTTTAATAATTCTATCTGTTAAATAGAATCACGAGCGTTAAAATTATATTTTGAATTTTACTATAAATCTTATTTTTAAATCGTTAGGTGTAAATTTATTATTTAATGTAATATATTATTTGTCTGTCTGGAAAAACGTTTTTTTTTTTTTTTTCAGAAATGTCAAAAGTGGTTTGATACTGTAAGTAAAAAAATGTAACAAAATCTATCATAAAAGATATGATCCGATATTAGATACTGGACAATTCCAGATTTTTCCATTTGTTACGTTTATGCTTTTTTGGAAATTTAATTGAGACTTAATTGGAATGTTTATTTCCCTAACGGACGATGGTCGTTAACTTTCACCGGTGGAAATAGCATTACAGCCATTTTAACGAGATTTTAACGAGAGTTCCCACTGATCTTTGACGAAATTTACATTGCGTGTATTCTGTATTTTATACAGAAGTTTATGCGAAATAATCATTAACATCTCATTAATGCAAAAAAAAGATAAAAGCGAAAATTATGGCTAGGAAAATTTATATACGTCGGTGTGACGTACCGTGACAAGAATTAGAGGTGAATACAAAAGAGAGTGCGTAACGATGCGATACAAATCGCGTTTAAATACACAGTTCGCAATAAAAAAATGTGGTAAATAAATTTTTTATACAAGAGATATCCAGAACAATTTTTCTATTGCTTATATATAAAATATAAAATGAAATGAATTAATATATATTGATATATATTAATATATATGAAATTAATTATATAATATTGCTTATATATAATCTGATTAATAATCATAAAATAAAGATAAGGTTTTAACGAGTACGCAACGCCTGTGTCTGCAATAAGAAGATTATACGAATCGTATAGACTCATTCCAACTCCCGAAGTGCATGAAAGGGTTGAACTCATTCAGCCGGTCATTCAGACTGAACGTTCGAATGAGCTTTAGGAGGGTCAAAATGGTTGGATTATCCCGCTGAAAGGTAATATTTCTCATTTGTGGTACGACAAATTTTTTAAACGTATTGATTGGATGTAAAATAGAAAATTTCTAGAGACTCGAGAACTTTTTTATTCAGCAATCCAATTAAAACGTTTGGAAAATTTTTCAACGAATGAAATAATACTTTCAATACAGTTTTACGTCGTAGTCAGATTCGTATTCAGTCAGGGCCGTGATCACAGCTAAGTTTTCTAAGTCGCAGTTGTACATAAGAGCACGGTCGGACGAACGCGAAAACGGTTCTCGTCCTTTCACTTCCACAAACGAGACAGACACATCGACCTAATCGCTCGATAGCAACGGTGGCATAAATAAGAAAGCGAATTTTTCATACCTTCCTTCAAGTGAGCTACCGAACTTGGCGCTTGAAAAGAACGTGGAACGGTTAAAAAATGATCAGCGCCCAACTTTAAGATATTTTAATTTTATCAACGCCATTTGATAAAGAATCGTTTGTATCTGTTTGTACTTTTTTTCATTTTGATTGTACCTCAAAGAATGAAAAATATATGAAACGATTAAAAAAACAGATACAAATGAGGTATAGACAGACAATGTCATTAATTTTTTTTTATAAAGTCGAGCGCCAAGTTCACTTTGGTAAGCAAGCTAGAGGCAATTATCGTTCCGCGATCTTCAAAACTCGTAAAGTTTCTGATCGAAGCAGGATTAGTAAATCGATGTAGGAAATCGCATCGAGTGTGTCTTTGAAGGAATAATGTTGAACTTTTTTATGTGCATAAAGTACGTTGTATTTTTCGATGAATGCTCAGATAAAAACATTGTATAATTCTACAGCTGCAATTGCATTTTGATTTTTTTTATTGTACTTAAGCGCATAAAGCTATGTTTGAATCAGTAAGGATCATGGAAAAAAAGTAGTAATTGACAAATTACAATCCAGCATTCTCGAAAACTTAAGCAGCCATTTTAAAATGTAAGCAACGCTAAAAAATCCTATTGGACGATATTCTTAAGTCTGCCTAAGTTTTCGAAAATACTGAATTGTAATTGGCCAATTTAAGTTTTTTCGTGTGTCATGGTCCTAAAAAATATTTTCTCCGCGATTTTTAAAAAATCTCGATCGTGAAAGGGATGCCGAAGAAAGCTGCATTTTACGGATTATAGATTAAACAATTTTTCTGGAGATGGATCTCTTGTCCGTCACGTTTCCTCGCTACAACGATTTCGCAATCCTTTTCTAGCACTCGCCACGCTATGAAGCGGCAGGAGTACGGGAGAGGCGAGCAGAGCGAGCACGGTCCCGGGAGAGGATTTCTGGTGCAATGCACCTGTGAACTAGCGAGAGAGCATTGTGCAACAATTAGCGGTTGAGACGGCTATGTCGACCACCGGTCGATGGCGAGCCGCCACCGTGCTTCGTGCTCGCCTTCAGGAAGGAACGCGGCGTCCGTCACGCGCGAGAACGCCACCGCGTTGCACAAAGGCAGAAATATAAACAGACCGGGCTCCAAATGTCCCCCGCAAAAAGATATTTCCCCTCACGCGAGGATGCTAAAATCGTACGCAGACTCGTCCATTTTAGCTCGCCCTTTTAGAAGTTGTCACAGACACGTTGGTGTATCATTTCACAGGAACTCATTAATTATTGAGAGCACTGCCTTTATTTCAAATTGTTCTTAATAGGATAAATACAGAACATAGTTTCTGGCTTCATTGAAACAAGAAATGCGCAAATGTTACACGTTTTACATGTAAAGTAGTATTCTAAAATACTTTAAATGTTTCTATGATTAACTGCAATCGGTTTGTGAAATTTAAAGCAAATGGGCGAGTCGGTCATAATTTAAAAAGTTTTCACGAAATGGAACTCAGAACGGAATTAACAAGTCAAGGAGATGATTACGCGTTCCTTCTATCGCGCCCGTTTCGTATATATGTATACGAAACACCAGCAAGAATCCACAAATGCGATGCACCGAGGTTCCCGACAGTTATTACGGACACGAGGTCTCTTAACTTAGCGCGTCTAATTAAACGTAGAGCAGTTTAAACGCTTAAGAGAGGACGAAGCTTTGAATACAATATTACTTATGCTAAATGTCGAGAGTGAAAATGTGCGAAAGAAATTCCGGTGCGGAAATTTACGCAATTTATACTCGACGGGAAAGTTAAACGTTGCTTCATTCAGGCAGTTTCCGTGTTTCGTTTTTAGCAAAGAGTTGCAAGGTGTTTAGGAGTATATCCTGTAAAAACGCTCGGTAACGCTATATCTCTATAAGCTATATATGTAGCACGAAGAATAAGAGAGGAAAAGTGTGAAGAACGAAAACAACAAAAAGCTTATGGAGCAAAAATCTTCTTACAAAACACGCAACTTAATGTCACGCGTCTAGAGTAATTTAACTTAATTAACTGTCGGTTAATTCAACTCGATTAAAATCTTCGCCTACATCTTAGAGGAAATGTAATATATTGTTTAACCAATTAACTGGCAAGGCTTTTTCCAGTTTTCGCTTTTTCCAAAACTGGTAGCATCAAATTGTATATGGAAATACACGAAATTCAGTTTCTAGGGTTTTTTTGAGTCGCTGATTTCATATCAAATGTTATTTAGTAGATTTATAGCTTCCTAAGGGTAAAAAATAAGGGTTGGTGTGAAATATAAGGGTTGGGGGTGAAATTTTCCAATTTTATCAAAACAAACTTTTAAACCATAAAATACAAATTAAAGAGAGAAAACACAGTGTTACACAGTGTTTTTTTCTTTTCGTTTCAGTGTTTTTTTCAAATTAAAGAGAGAAAACACAGTGTTACACAGTGTTTTTTTCTTTTCGTTTCAGTGTTTTTTTCAAATTAAAGAGAGAAAACACAGTATTGCACAATGTTTTTTTATTTTTTTTTAGATCCGCCATATTGAATTTCCAAAATCTGATTTCAGATTCGTTATTAGAGACCCCAAAAACTCCCAGAAGTACAGTTTTCAGCCCAGAATCTAGCAAATTAAAAATGTTTGTCCGCCATATTCGGGGTTAAGGACGCCATTTTGAGTCCGCCATATTGAATTTTGTAATTTTGATGTCAGATTTGGATTCAGCGCCCCCAAAAACCATTGTATACAAAGTTTGGTCCAAATCATTAAAAAATTTTTGAAGTTATTTGAAAATGTACATATATGATCCACTGCCAGTTTTGGCACGAATTTTTTATGTACATATATGATCCACTGCCAGTTAATCGGTTAAATACATATTCTACGTGTAATTCTAACATATAATAGGCTTATCAAGTTAATAACATCAAGCACTTCTCTAACGATAAGACTCGAGATATGTACCGTAAACCTGAAATTATAGCCTCGAAGTTTGTTGATGAAGCATAGTAATTTAATCTCCATGCATGCAATTTTAATGAACCCTTTGAGTTGTTCATACTACGCCCGACATATCTCGTTCTGAAACGGATTGTACTTCGCTGCAACGAATACCGTACAATTTTTCAAAGAAACGTATCGAGCATGTAAAATTTTTAACGTATCGGGCACGTAAGTATCGAACGTATGAAAAAAAGTTTAATAATGTTTAATGAATATAACTAAGCGATCTTCGTCTACTTGTGTGTATCCCGTCGTATCCCGAGCAAAACACATGTTCCTCGGTGTATTTAGATAAGACTAAACACGCGATAGAGATGCCGAACACTTTACTCGGCACAGTTTTAAAAAAGTACATCATACACCTCACGGTTTCAGTCACGACTGAATCTGATTTTCAGGATCAAAGATCGGAATATTTTTCCTTTCTGCGCAGCGCAGCATTGTTACAAAATAATGTTATACCTTGGCGCGCGCGCGCGTGTTCAAACGTGTTGTGCCGAGCGTGCGCATGTAATCTCTTCGCGTAATATGAACGTCGAAAACGTCTTGCATGTGATGCATGCAAAGTAAAAGATTTGATATTAACGTAATCGAGAAAGGCGCAGATAATTCCACGTGAGAAAACAAGCTGAAAACGTAGGACGATCTTGCCGCGCTTTATCTGCGAGAGGCTCGTATTTGAAAAGCCTGGAAATTAGTGATAACTTTGTCGTCGATGAGTTCGACGTCAACACACACGTACATATGTTGGGTAATGTAAAGAGAACGATTTATGTATTTAGGTTGCATTCCAAAACATCTTATTTGAGGAAAATTACTCAATACTCTATAGCTCACGTCACATGTACCATAGAAATTGAGTAAAATTTTCCTCAAATAAGACGTTTTGGAATGCAACCTTAAATATGAAAATATGCGAAAACAGATTCTACTTGAGAAAATGAAGGGATTTCTCGATATTTTACATATAACTCTGCCGAGAACTTTAAAATTATCTTTTGTAAACACTACAGTTTTTGTTTAAAAAAGAAAATTTATTTAAGAAAATAAAAGAATTTCTTAATATTTTACGAATTATCCCCGTTTGCTAGCTTTAAAATTATTTTATCTCTTTTCTTGTAAAATCTATCTTTTAATTCATACTTTGACAGCCGGAGCAAATAACAGTTAAAACGATCCAAGCTTAAAACTGACACTGTTAATTAATCGATGTTTGAAATCAACCTTTTTTCGAAGAAATCTCGTTTTTACGTTCTCAAACATATTTTTTCTTTCCATGCGAGATTTGTATCGTTAGCATAATCGGCCGTTCGTGCATAATTAACCGAAACGTCCGGCTGTGTACACGGAGCGACGATGCTCCACGTGTGCTCTTCAACGCGGCATTGTCACGCGAGGCATGGAAAACATAATGATGTTCTCTTACCCGTCGCGTTGTCCTGAGCCAGGCTGTAATCCGCGTGACAGGCAAGGAGGAACGCAGCACCGAACTTCACTAGTAGCATCGCCAAATTACCCATTTTTCCGAGTCGACATAATTTCCCGTTGCGGCGGCGAGAGATCACGGCGCGATACCGCGCGAGTTCATAATCCTTCTCTCCGGTTACGACATTCGCGAGAGCGCTCGACAATACAACCACATCAGACGACGTCCGGTGGCAAACTGCGGCGCGGTCGTGACGCGAACGCTCGCGCACCTCGCTTCAGCGAGCGATCGACACTCGCAGCGACCTCTCGCAGCGATTATCGCGCGCGCTACGTGTGTGCGCATGCGCGAGCGTAGAACGAGGGAGAGCGACAAGTTCGTCGCCATTTTGAATGTCTTATGTCGTATTCCTACTGATGTAGTTTAACTTTATTCTCGGGTATCGATCATGTAATTTTTCACATGAAAAGTTTTACGTGAACTCAACGATCTCAACCAATGGAATTAGACTCATTGAGCAACTCATTGATTTCATTGGTTGAAATCGTTGAGTTCACGTGAAACTTTTCACGTGAAACTTTTCACGTGAAAAATTACATGATCGATACCTCGGTTTAACTTTTATTTTTAGAGAATTGGAAAAAGATGGAAAATAAATTAAAGATTAACCGAGAGTGAAGTAAATCTACATTGGAAATAGATATTAGGACGAAGATTAAATTATTAACAATGTACCTGCAGTATTTTATTAACGTGGGTAGAATTGTCAATTTTTTTGATATTTAACACATGTAGAAAAAGATTAAGTAAAAAAACCATATTACGATATTATATAATTGGAAACTTTGCTCGAAATGCGATTCTGCCGGTTGGACTAATCGTCGATCGAGTTAATCGGTGATTAACTTATCGAGCGATATTTGTACTGTTTTATCAATACAGATAGAATAATTAATCTTTTGTCGTTTAAAATATAAGAAGAAAGATTAAATTAGGACGAATTGTGTAGAAATTTTACAACGAGCAAAATTCTGTGATCCTGTTGAATTAAGATTGATAAACTTATTAAGTTCCAGGTAACTCTTATGCTTTTCTGTTTTTAATGCCTGGTCACGCTTATTGAAAACCGAAATGTTTTAAAAACAACGATGCGCAATCGCGGTTAAATATATACATTGTACATACATACCTGACGATTGTTCGTTTCTGAGGAAACGACATCGAAGATACGAAGACTATCGCGATCAGCACACACATAAGTGATCTCGAAATGAAAGCGATCGCAATTACGCTTTTTAATGTTATGCTCGATAAAACACAATCGCAACAATTTTTTTACGCAAGACTCGTTTTTGGATAATAAATACGCACACACGTTCCGCGATTAATGCGTTTGGAAATCTATCAAAATGCGACTCTCACGACTCTACCGAGTTTCGTTCAATCCGGAAATACCTAAACCGGAACCGAAAGGTTAGCGAGAGGGCGTTAGATGCTCAGCGAAATTTTTTTAAATTCGCGCAAACCGCGCACGAAGAAATCGCCCATTTTCCATTGATTTACAACAAAAATTTGACACGTGAACGTAGCCCCGCGCGAATTGTCATTATCGTCATGAAAAATCCCGTCATTATTATAATGGTACAACAGCGACCACACACGCACGCATGCACACGCACACACGTTTTAATATTTATTATATTACACAAAGATGTATATTTTTTCTCTCTTAATCGTATTATTGTATTAATCTTCAAATACAATTCGCCAATTTCTCTACCATTCCGTATTATTAAATAGAGTTTAACCAATATCTCTCTTAATAATTATTATATTAAACCAGGTCACAAAAAAAAGATTGGGTACATCTATCCGACTCGAGAAAGAAGAAAAATACGATAGGACAGACGAAAGCTAGAAAGAAGAACGGAGAAAGAGAGACAGAGATGGAGCGGAGAAAGCGGAAGAAAAAGGAAAAATTAAACTCTAAAAAAAAAAACGAATTAGACTTAAAGTATACGCGCGAAGATCAGGAATAAACAGATACCTAATCCTCTGTCGTTCTCGCTCTAACGACAACGATGCTGCTGTCAATTTATATAGCGACCGTCGCTGCCGCGATTATCTTCCCTTTACGCCTACATTCTCGTTTTTTACTTTACACATTCGTTCTTTCATTTTTTCTTTTTTTTTTTATACAAATTACTTAGGCATCGTGATATTCAGGTTTCTCTCTGCGCTCGTTTTGACGCCTCACGCCTACGCCTCTCACTCGTAACGTGCAATTTACAAGCCGCAAGTATGTCCCATTTATACAAATCGTCAAGATATAATAATAAACGCGACAAAGACAATGCTTGTTATCTCACGGCGCATTATGGTGCACACGACTTTGCGTACGGAATCAGATGGAGAGATTCCTAAAAGATTTTTCTCTTTCTACAGTTTAGGGGATGCAGTAACTGCTCTTAGACTTTATCCACAAGATGAGCCTAAGTGACGATGTATACAACGCTATATTACTGACGTACTACAAAAGTTCTATTGTTCACAGGAACGCACACCACAAATTCCTCCAAAGGTACGCAAGGTCGTGTGCGTTCAACGACGAAAAAAAAGCTGAAGTATATATATCTCGCTCGTCGTTTTCACTCCGGAATTTGTCTCCTTTCTTTCTTCTTTCCTTTCTTTTTGTATCACAAGTAATGATTAATATTACAGTTACTCTTCCTAAGATAAAATTTTGTTTCCCTTTCATACACAATTGTAGATTATAAGCGTTTCGTTTACATTTCAATATCTCTCTTATTACATCTAAGCGATATTTTTTGGCTGCATTCGTCCATTTTATACAAAGACCATCCTTAATTCCGAGGAGTGTCGAGAAAGTCTCACAAAAAGAAAAATTAGGCTTTATGGACTTTTCTTCTAAAGTGTGAACGTGTCATACCTTTTATTACTATTTTTTTAAAACATGATTTAAGCTTCTAAATTAAATGTTCTCAGAGATAGTCTTTTTTTTTTACATTTGTCGCTACGCACTATGTATGTACAAAGAATCTTTCTTACGCTCAGTAATTTTATCTTCATTCTCTGAATATATAGTTACTATTTAAAAATGATTATATCTAATTTATTCTGTGCTATGTAGGAGACGTGACGGCTATTTTCAATATGTACTTAATTTGTGTGGTGTGTGTGTGTATGTGTGTGTGTGTATGTATATATATATATGTATGTATATATATATATTTATGTATATATGTTAATGTATATATATATATTTATATATATATATTTTTTTCTACGAAAATTAATATTATATATATATATATATATATATATGTATATGTGTATATACACACACATGCACAAGCACATCTTTCTATATGATATTATTTTTATACAATTTTCTTGATCTTTGCTAGTTCTCCCTGATGTAGTAAGAGAATTGTTTAATATTCTTACATTTGTCATAGCGAAAACCTGCCTCTTACACTTATAAAATACAATGAGAACGATGATGATAGCAAAGATGACAACAATAAATTTTTATATTAATATATGAAAAAGAAAATTAATATAAAATATACATGTATATAAATCAGCAATAACTATTACAAATTCCGCAATAATGTATAGCTATTAATTTAATCATTAACAATGAATCATATGGGGGACATTGGATCTAAATCACTGGTTTCACGATCGTACAGATGTACTAAAGATGATAAAGTGACAATAAATGTACGCGATACAAAATGTATCACTGAATGCAATGAGATGTGTATTCTTTGTTACATTATATTACATACAGCGGTACTAAAGTCTTACAAGTGTTCTCATTTTAATTATCTCGCTCGATGCGAGTACAAAAATATTTCTCTTTAAGAAATTGTCACTCGTTATAACATGCAAAATTAAATAAGAATTTGCACGATAAAGCAGCTACAAAAAAATATCAATATCAAAATGTAACAAAAAGTAGACTTTACATGGACGACCGTGTGTGTTAAGCTATATATATGCGCTAATGACTTCACGTAGCGATGTAAACAAAAGAAAATAAAACCCATCAATTATAAGGCTACTTTGTCATAAAACATATGTATGTATTATTTTTTTTTTTCAGAAATAATACATGCAAAGTTTTCTAACACTTTAAAGTATAATTATGATGTTTTAATAATACAATAGTCCCTTTATTCTTATTATATGTACAAACAGTTCTTTTTTTACATTCATCAGAGAACACTTGCCTTACATGTTCATGCTGAGCCTTCGCGAAAAAGAGAATATTCAATTTTCGCTTACATTACTGACTTATTCCGTCTTACTATATATATATATATTATATATACGTCCGATTTTTGCTGCCACAATTTTACAGATGTCAATACCATTAAATACAATATGCCCTATTTGTGTATTCCTGCGTACATGATGTTGTTAAGAAAATTTGCAATATTTTTAGATCTTCATAAATATGAGTAAAAAAGCAAACGTCTTTATTTTTGATTATCATTGTTCCTCAATAGCGATCCATTTATTCTAAAAACTCGAAATTTAAAAAAATCTTGCATTTTATATCTGGTTTTTATATTAAGTCGAAAAGGCCACTATTCAAGGCCACACAGGCCAAGAAAATCAAATTAAATTCAATCACGAAGAAAAATACCTATTTCTTCACATTCGTAGTTTTCCTTTTTTTATATTTCTCAGAAACAGTTGACGAGGTTTCCGTTTAAACATCTTGTACATTGGAAGATATTTTTCTCGAGCATATTGATTCTAAAACTTGATATTTGAAAATTACTATAATTGTTTCCGCATTTATACTTTCATGCTCCAGATACATTTACATTTTAAATAATGCAAGAAATAATCAAAACACCTTATGGTCGAACATCTTAATTCATCGTCAAATAAGAAAATCAATTTAAAAGTCCGATTCATCTATTAAAACAGAAAAAATAGAATATCAAATCAACAATATATTATACATTTTAATATTTTAAATTTTATCTATTTATAGTCACGCCGATTAATCTTTTACATCCGTTATGTTTCGATCGCAATGTAACTTTGTTACATTATACACAAATTGATTTTGTCGTATAAGGATGTTTTGCTCCTTTATTAACTAGAACATACCTTACTAACTAGTAAGGCTATCTTCAGTCATAAATGGATTTATATACTTAATCTCTTACATTATTGCCCATTATTCGGTGCATCTAATTAAAGCCGGATCTCAGTGTGATATTATGTGAATACCTACTTCCATATTAGCCTACGCTTATAGACTCACCGAAGTTTCACGTAACTCGATGAAGATTACACTTAGGTATGTACTGATTCGCGTCGAGGTGCCAGCCTTTCGTCAGCGCGCACGGATAATGCGAGACAGCTTTACAGCCACGTTTCACGCAACCAATATTCGCGCCTGTCAAGCCGCAGCAGTCGCATACTGATTTAGCGGCGTCCCACACAGCTTCTTGTAATCCTGTCACTCTGCCACCTGTGAAACACACAATCCCAATTTTCATGTTACATACTACTTACGTGTACAAGTATTATTATATCTGCTGTTTTCTTGCCATTCTACGTGCATTTCCATTTCATTCTGACGTAGACTTACCTGCCATGTATACACCAGCTGCCCATACGGCACATTGCTCGTGAAGCCACACCTCCCACCGTTGTTCCTCCCCGCCAGGATGCAGAGTCATACCCGTAAAAATAGT
The DNA here is from genome assembly GCA_901521435.1 of Crematogaster levior. Taxonomy (NCBI): domain Eukaryota; kingdom Metazoa; phylum Arthropoda; class Insecta; order Hymenoptera; family Formicidae; genus Crematogaster; species Crematogaster levior. The sequence goes on along the minus strand of CABEGB010000587.1, from coordinate 226,052 downwards.
ATTAGTGTTATTTTCAACGGAATTCCGCTTCTTCTTGCCCATCTTCGCGGAGAACTGATCAGCCAGACCTGCGTACCTCAAACTCCTCTTGTTCTTGCCACCTTTCTTTTGTTCCGTCATAATTTCTTGTTCGTCGGCTGATAAAATGCCATCTTCCAATCGGTCTTTGCCGATCAAATATGGTCCAAATAAGTCGCTTAACACGCCGGCTGGAACCTGTCGTAGGCATTTACCATATTATTCGTACTGTTGGTACATCTCACTTCTAACAACACGTTGCATCAAATGTCATTTTTACAAACTTAGTTTCTTTATCGAATATCACATAAAAATCGCAACTACGCTCGACATATGAAAGAATCAGATAAATATATATAGAAAAATGTAATATATAATACAGATAAAGTTTATAAAAATAAAATTTATCAGACAGGAATAACATTTACTTAGCAAATTATGTGTAAATGGTATCGAGTTGCTATCGTACTGAAGCGTTAAGTAATTCGAAAAGGATGTACATTTACCGTGTACGTTCCAGTTGCGATATGCGGTCCAGCCAAATTCGGATGTGGTCTGGACGGATCTCCAGGTATAACAGAATGGGGACCTTGTTTGCAAAATACACAGACCCAAGTCGAGTCCGTAGTGTGCGCATCGTATCGCGAAGACAACGTTGAACTAAAGAGACCTGCTTTACTGACTTTACCTAATATGAACAATTAGAATGAGTGATAAAATGAATTTTCTAAAGATAATAAACCATTGAACTATAGGGATAATTTTCTACCTCGCAGATATACGTACCCCTGTAATCTAAATCGTTTTGATGACTAAGCCTCTTGCTTCGGCCTCCGTTCCCATTGCCGACACTTTTCCGCTTTTCCTTGCTCTTCTCTTCCTCCTCTTCCCGTGGTGCATTAACCACTTGGATACTCAACGGACTGTCTCTTGGCCCCTCCACATGGACCACTGGCCCTCGCGATCTGATCGAACTCGCGTTCGAACCAGAATCATACGCCATCTCCCTCAGGCCGTCAATCTTGGTGTTTTTCTTCGCTTTCTTCGTTTGGTCCTGCTTCTTCGAACCTTTGGATGTCCGTCTCTTTTTCACCTCTTTCAGAGAATCGTCCGTCGTGCCAAAAATGTTTTCCGTCGACCTGGAGATCTTTCTCTTACTACCCTGCATCTTGCCTCTCTTACCCTTTCTCCCTCCCGATAGTTTCGTGTCCACCGTGGAAGAAACATCGATGGGATTACTCTGAACGTTCTGAGAATCTGTCATCGGTAGAATACTGTTCTCGAGACCCTCGAACTTCACTGCCGTACTGTCACCTTGGACCTGCGCGCTCGCGAGTTCCGCTTTTGATTCTTCATTTTTGACCTCGGGATCCGCTTCCACGATTCCGGCGAACATCTTCGCCAGTTCCGACTCGACCTCGACAAAAGGATTCGTCGTCGCCGTCATCGTCATGTTACTCGTGTCCTTTGGACTCACCACTTTTGGGAATTCGGATGACGCGTCTTCGCTGGATTTTCTTCGTATCCTCTGATTTGTCGGTGTTGAATTACTAGCCGTAGTCTCTTCGCTACTACTCCGCCTTCGAATCGGTTGACTTTCTTCCGATCTTTCCTCCGTGATTTCGTCTATTACTGCCTTGTCCGATATTCTCTCCTCCGCTCCTCTAGCGATCTGCTCTTCCGTTTTAACGTCGGCTGCCACTGTGGAACTAGTTGTCTCTTCCAACGACGGATCAATAATCCTCAGTTCCGTCGGTTCCGTGGGCTCAAGTTCCATATCCTCAACCTCCGTTTTCGAATCTTTGCTCAACCTCACAGGTTTTTCCAGTTTTCGTTTCCTACGTTGCTTGGTGTTGTCATTCGAATCGTCATTACTGAATGCCGGCGATACGACCTCGTCCTCCCGAGTCGGTGATTTAGACTTCTGTCTCTCCGGCGACATACTTTTAACGCTGGACGTGTCCTTTTCCTCTATCGGCATTACGATCACCGAACCGATATTCTCGGTACTCCCGAGCTTCTTATTCCCGCCTTCTAATTTCTCTAACAAAGAATCGACGCCCTTTTTGCCTCTTTTTGGCAAGTTCTTAGGTGACCTCACGCTCGTTTCCTCGTGCTTCCTGTCCCTCTCAGAAGAAGATTCTCGTTTAGGACTATCCGTGACGTCTTTTTCCATCTTGGACGTGAGATTGACTATAACAGGTAAGACATTCCTTGGCACTTGCGCGATAACACTCAACGTATCCTTAGCTTTTGCAGAAACTTCGGATTCTTTTTTGTCTGCGACTACCCTCTCTATCGTTACACTAGGCGGCAAATTTATCACTTTCTGCGTAAAATTATCTACATTCATTTCCTTAATCTTATCATGAAGATTCGCGACTCCTTTTAGATTGCTCTCAAAGTTTTTCACCGTTATCTTAGGAGTGGTAACCTCCTTTGTCGATAGTGAGACTGGTTCGCTGACAGAGTTCGGTGTCGGTACGGATGAACTAATTCCGCTGTCCGACGAAGTCTCCCCGTTAAGCGGTATCGGTGGTGAGATTATGTTTCCGTTTCGACTGCCCTTATCCACATTTCTCGCGGTCAAACTAATAGGAATATCCTGAGTTATCCGAGAGTAATTCTCCGGAGTAATCTCCGATGTAGATGAGAGATCTAAGGTGCTCTGAGAACCAGGCGAATTTCTATATTGATTTTGATTTTGCCGATTGTCCACTAACATTTGTAAACTGAACAGGGGATTGCCCGGCGTGTTCGCCGGTGTGACGCTCTTCGAGGGAACCGTGGGTGTATGCCATGTCGGTGGTGCTTGCGTGTGAGCAAGTTGCGGAGTGAGTTGAGATGGTAGATGGGACGCTCGTGCCATGGATGGATGTGTGTAGAATCCAGCTGGACTCAATGTACCACCGGACAATGCTGTCGGGTGGATATTGAGAGCTGAAAACACAATCATCACGATTAATTATATTATATTGCGACGTTGTAAAAAAAAGATTGCCTTAAATATCCTGAAATTAAAATTACCTTGACCCTGCGTCATAGTGAGATGATTCCAGACAGTTTGCGGTGGAGGTGTGCCAACCGGTGGTCGGCTATGACCTGGATACTGTCCTGACATTTCGAAACACGCCCAATTGCTTAATCTCGGATTGTAGGCGGTCGCTAGATCGGTACTTTCTGACTTGTGCGCCTCTTCCTCACTGTATTCTTTCTTGATATTATTACATTTGACATTCGATTGTAAATGTGTCCAAAACGATGCTTTCGATTTACTATCACTTAAACGTGATGGTAATACATGCGTGACGTATTTATCCAAAACATGTACACTTTCTTGCTTCAAGTCGCCGTTTGTTACAACCTTTTCATTTACTTCATCACTACCGACATGCAATTTACTGATGGTCTTCAATAATTCTTTACCCTTGTCTGAATTACATGACAACTGATTTAAATCAGAAAACTTCAATAAACCATAATCTACTGTCTTGTACTTTGCATTATAAAAACTCTGTACATTAGGGGAATGGTCTAATTGTCTTAAAATGGCACTATCTACCGTTTTCTTATCGGCACCTGACGAATGCGGATAATTGCAGAATCGATCGTTCGTCTGATCGTAAGTATGACGTACGATACTTAAGTGTGGTTGTGTAGCTTCTTTCGAATTTACTACTAAATTAAGTGGCTCGTTATCTGTTACAGAAGTTGGGCAACTAGGGTCACAAATTTGTTTATTTTCAATATTGTTCGACGATACTTTCAATCCAGCGACATTTTGCGTGTCGATTGAGTGCTTTGACACACAATTAAATAAACTAATATTTACGTCGTAACAAATTTCTTTTTGCGATTCAGACAAAATTTTGATTTTATCTTTCACGAACGTGGGTTCCGTCGTTTTACTGGTGTTTAACGAGTTGGCGTCTGTCCCCTCACCGAAATCCTTCTGGCAGTTATCCAGCCTATTCTTTTGTTCCTTTTGGTTCCCCGTTTCGGATAGTGATTCGTTAACTGTACCCGTTAACAGTACGTTTGAATTCACTATCCTATCATTGTGTCGTGCTGTTGGTGATAATTTTGCAGAATATATCGAGTTTAAATTAATAGATTCCGTGGTATCTTTCGTTTTGTGATATAAATCATCTATATGTTGCACAGTATTATGTGCTACCAATGCTTGCAGGTCGATCCACTGCATAAAATTGTTCGGTAGCGCCCATTGTGGCGCAACGTCAAATACATGTAGTCCTAGAAATAAAAAAATTAATCATAAATCACTATTTTCATCGTAATTTCCATCACATTACAGAGCAAAACAACATATAATAACATGTAATTAGCATAATAACATTAGCATAATAACACATAACATGTCAGGAAGCAACAGATCGATAGACGATGATACTTGTATCAAGATTTATTTTACAATTGGAAATAAGTGACGCTGCAATTTACAGTGTAACACAGAAACGTTTCTCGCTCTAGTCCTCTATAAAGAACGTTCTACAGAAAAATAACAGCACAATAATTGTATTTTACCATTGCTGGAAACAATAGAAGAGTTGTGACAACTCACACCATACTGTAGGTCTGGACTACTTTTATCTCTCTCATTTGTATCCTGATAATAGTGATAATATCGCTCTATATCCGAAAATTTGTCAATCTTTTCTTCTGGCGATATATGCTTAGACGTTTGCAGAGATTCTGTAATCATAACAGAAGCATTTCTTTAACCATCAGATACATCGCAAGAACTTTATACTACGATTTTCACAATGTTCACACGGACTCGAGCAAGCTGCCAATACACGATATAAGAATGTAGGAATTTATACAGTGAACATGAAATCTAATGTTTTTATTGGTAAAAGAAAAAACTAATCACACAACTATCTTTGACAACGTGCCTTCCGAACAGAATAAACAAAACAGATCGCAACTTAGCAGCTTGCAGCCTGCGGACGTACAGGCTCGTACGAATGAAACGCAGCAAATATTTATGTCGTTTACGTTCTCATTTGTCTAACTTTGAGACACGCAATGAACGCTTCGTAGGGAAAGCGAAGGAGCACCGGTAAGAAACGTGCGATACACTTTTACATCCTTTTATTCTGAAACACAGACACACATACACACACACATACATACACAGAGGCACACGTTTCACGCTTCCACGTTTCGCTTCACTCTTATTCATACGACCCATTGACATCGACTATCAAAACAGCTATTATCCGTTACAGCGTATCGGCGACTCGTCAGTTTTGCACACTCTCGAGCACGGCCGTCGCAGGAGTCCTGCGTTTCTCCACCGACATTGTGGACTTTTTTTTCTTTTTTTTTTCCAAGACATCGCCAAAGTGCGTCAAGCTACCTAGCACCGATTCAACGGCATTTGTCGGGAAAGTAACGTGGCAATCGTGGTATCAATGTCGAACAGGAGAGAGAGAACGAGATAGAGAGGAAGTGATAAAGCAGATCCGTTTGGATCGAAAGGTTGGAGCAGACATCGCGACGGCGATCGTCCCGGAGGCAAAACCTAACGGTCCGCCGCGAGATTGCGGGTCGGCCGAATTGACGAATCCACGTCGTCGTTGTCGTCGCCGTTCCCGCGGATGTCAACGTCGCTACTGGTGACATTCAGCGCGTACGATGAATCGGCTGCGCGCGGCGTGCGTTTCACGGATTCCGCCCGCGCGTACACGCCGTTTAGAGGGTGAGAGAGACACGGAGATATCGAGAGAGAAAGAGAGTGAGAGAGCGAGCGCAGCGCGCACACACGGATGTGATGTGCACGAGAGGCAAAACGACGGCGGTGGCGAGCACGTTTATCCCGCACGTACTTGTACACTTCACGTACACGTACACGTACACCTACTGTACCACTTGCGCGGCCGTACACATCGATAGCGTCGTAGCGCGGACACCTATCCACACCGCGCGAGCAAGACGGAGAAAAAGAGTGATAGAGAGAAAAGAGAGGGGGGGGAGAGAGACAGGTAGACGCAGGGAGGAGGCAGTACCCCGTGCAGCGGGGGGTCCGTGCCGACAGACGTTTCCGAGGGAGCACTGCCGCGTGTCACAGCCGGCCGACGCGTCCGCGGCAAACACTGTGCGAGAAGTCACCGGGTATATCGCGGCGACGAGACGGGTTGACCGGCGTGTCTCGCGCTTTTCACGCCGCGCGCCAGCAGTAGTAACACAGCGAATCCACGAATCACATATACACACACACACACACACACACATACACGACATACACATACACGTAGGCGTGCACGTACGCACACGATGCGCGAAGAATGAATGCACGCACGCACGCACGTACGCACGGCGTCGCGTTGCCGCCGCCGGCAGCGACGACGATCACGGGTAACAGGAGGGAGCGAGAGGGGGGAGGGGAAGACGAAACTGAGCGGCACGCACGATACGCACGCTCTAATGTCGCACCGACATGAACCACGGGCGCACGTCGTATGTGCGCGCGGTGTGTACGCGGTGCATGCCGACGTCGTGCCAACGACAACCGCACAACTGCGCACGAAATAGACGACCCAGCGACGGCGAGATCGCGCCGGAGCGCACCTCTTCAACGTCGCGCGAATCACGCGGGCGCACAATACGATTTCACTGAGTTTTCCCGGCCGACGACGGGGCTCGCCACCGTGCTACTACGACTACGACGACCGTGATGTTGCGTGCCAGTGATCGTCGCCTCTCGCTGGCTCGGCACGGTTCGGTGGGTGAGACACGTACGCGATCGCGATCGCGACAGCAGACTTTTCGCGCACCTACCGCAATGAAGCCCTACCGCCGCGGACACGGGCGAATTTGCGATTTTCGGCCCAAAAATCGTCGGGGCATCAACCAAAGCAGTGTTTCAACAATGGTGGCCGTCTACACAGCGAGCCAGACGGTCGTGCGCCGGCCCGACACCTAGCGGTGGCGGCGCGACTTACGTTTCCGTTTCTCGGGCGAGCCGACGCGCGACGACGCAATGCGATGCGACGCGACGCGATACGACGCGACTGCGATGCGACGAGAGCGGCCAAGTGCGATCCCGATCGACCGCACGATCACACCTTGTTCCCGCACATTTTTCGGGGGGGAAAATATGTTTCTTTGAAGAATAACACGCGAGGAGAAATAACGATATAGGCCGGTATTCATAGTCGGGTCTTAAATTTAAGATCGTCTTAAGTTTATCTTTAGATGCGAATGAGTTCATTGGCTACGAAGTATCTGAAGATGAACTTAAGACGGTCTTAATTATAAAATTCGATTATGAATACCGGCCAGTGTTCTCCCCTAAATGAAATTGAATTTTTCAAGGAATTTTAGCGAAAATATTTCGTATTGCGACGCATTCATGTCCCTAGCTAGCACCAGCAGTAACGTCAATATTATAATTTCCCACTCAATAATATAAATGTAACATACATGTTACGTTGAGTAAGGAAACTATGATATTGATGTAATGTTACTATTAATTAGTATCTGCTAGGTCTCGATCGTTCGAACGACACACTAACGATTCGATCTGAAGTCGTACCTGATCATCCAAAGTTACGATTTTTTCGATAATTGGATATATTCAATGCGAATATCACTACGGCAGTCGTGCCACTACAACAAGTTCGTTTCTCTGTGAAGATAATTAACGTTTTGTATTGCGACGATCGACTTGAAATGCATCTTTGCACGTCAATATGTTTCGAGCATCAGCATTTGAATCCTGTCTTTGCTTTTTTTTCGCTTTTTATTTAAATCTTGCGAGTAAATTTTTCGTTTATAAATTGATAACGTCGACGTTAGAAACTCGTAAAACCACTCACACCCTCGTATCTTTTGTCTCGCAACGCGATGTTCAGAATCTTGCGATGGCAAAAGATCGTTTCCGGCGTTTTTCAATTTCAATTCTTCCTTTTCCCGAGTAACATCTTTCGTTGAATCACCACAATTGCCAGGCTAATCTACTTACTGAACACCAATCAATGGTCCAATTTCCGATACTGCGATACTCAACGAACCGTGAGAAATTGTTCGGGAGAAAGGCCATACTCGACGTTTCACGACAGATTCGTCATCCTGATCGAGAATAACGATTAAGATTGCTCCTTCAATCGTCGCCGGCGCCGTTTCGAGACTGTTATAATCCGGAGTCGCGGCTTCGTGCGGAAAGATGCACGTGTGTGACAGCTGCCGCTTCTCGAATGTTCCGAGGGCGCGAAACGGGCGTAGCACCGTTTTGCGTCGCGTCGCATCAACCGTGTTTCCCGCGGGATATCGATTCCATGCATCTTACCGAGAACCCGTAGAACGATTCCCGCCGGGCAAACATGATTCAATTTCGCGTCAATTCGCGAACAGTCCGACCCGGTTCATCGTCGACCGGCATTTCGTGGGGATGTCTATGCTACGAGGAAAATCAAGCGAGCGTGGCATGCCCCGATTCGAGCTTGATAAACGAAAGCCGGAAAGTCTACCTTTGTACCTGCCGCGGTCGCAAATTGCTGATCCTTCATTCGCATTTTCGTCGAGCATCCTAATCGCTGTTGTTGTTGTCGTCGTTGTTGTAATCGCGATCTTCGTCACGCACCCGATGTAAACAAAACATCGTTATGGCGCAGCCCGCCACTGGTCACATTGAGGTGTGCGTTAGTGTGCGATGTGTTCACGCCACGTGACGCAATAGAGTCGCGAGATTGGAAAGAGCGAAACCATCCGCCATATTTGGTCCATCGGCTACGCGCGAATTTCATTCTCCTTATTCTCCTTTAACCTTCAAAAACTGTTGGAACTGAATTTATATTTTTTTAATGAAACTATTTGGATCCAAATTAATCCACGTGTAATGTAATTTATTGCAAGGACATTAACATTTAAAAAAGTCCAAATTTTGAAAATAAACTATATTATACAGAGTGGCGCACGTAAAACTGATCCCCGAATACAAATTTAGTTTTAAAATAATGTTACTCGACATTGTCGCGTATGAGTTTATCTTCTGGAGCTTGGACAATTGCAATTTATGAATGATAACAAAAGTATGACAGAGGCTAATATTCATAGGCCAGTAGTTTACAGTTTATTCTCATTCAATGTCATCTCAAGTAATGTCTTAGCTCGGATTTAGGGGTAAGGGCCCCAGCACACGAAGTTCCGTTGCGTAAGACGTACCGTAAGAATGGACCAATCATGACAAGTATTTTTGAACGGTAAGGTTGCCATTTTGGAGAATATTTGATCGTGATTGGTCAATTATTACGGTACATCTTACGTTACGATTACGGATATTCGTGTGCTGCGACCCTAAGGCGGGGAGCACAGACTTTTGCATAATGCATAATACATATGCATAAGAAATTCGATTGGTCGAATTTCTTATGCACATGCTAACTGACCAATCAAATTTCTTATGCATATGCGTTATGCGTTATGCAATGGTCTGTGCTCCCCGCTTAAAGGGTCATCCCACACAAAAATACTTAAGAACGTAAGACGTAACCGTAAGGAAATTGACCAATCAGCATTGAGTATTCCAGTTACGGAACAAAATATGGAAGGGTACAGTTAAGTCTGATTGGTGGAATCGTTTACGCTTACGGGTTACGGGTTACAAAAGTGTGTGATAAGCCATTTTACAATAGCAGTAAGTGGTACAGAGTAAGAAGTAAAAAGTACGAAATAGGATTTGCCCATTACTGTCGGTTTTTAATTCATTAAATCTTACTTCTTACTCCTTACTCTGTACTGTTTACTGCCATTGTAAAATAGGCTTTATGCGTCGTCTACAATGGCAGGAAGAGTATAATTATGAGAAGTAAGAGTAAAAAATTGACCAATCGCCACGAGTGATCCTGTAATCGCAGTCAATTATTCTTCTTATATTCGACAGCGATTGGTTAATTTCTTATTCTTACTTCTTATAATTATACTCTTGCTGCTATTGTAGACGACGCATTCAGCTATAAGAAATTGACCAATCACGATCGAATACGAGAAAAATAATCAACTGTGATTGGTCAGTTTCTTACGGCTTAAGGCTCACTACATCTTTTATTATAAACCTGGCCTAAAATGCTATCGTAAAGGCCAGTTGCTGGATGTTGTATGCTGGTAACTTAAGCCGACGGCACACGGTACGATTTTTCGTAGTAGATCGCATACGAATTAGCCACTACGCATGAGAGCGAGAGAGAGCGAGCGTCTTTACCGTGTGCCGTCGGCTTTATTCCGATATTCACTGTAAGGACTGACGATATAACGTCATTCAATCAAGTTTCAAGATCGTTCCGTTATTACTAAGCTGCTTTTTTCACGTTATGGCGCTGCAATAACGAAACGGTGTTCGCAGTACTGCGGCTGTCTAAAAATAAATATAACCTACGAATAGAATACGTGATCGACCAATGTATCATAAAATTTCAGGAATGATAGCAAACTTTCGATAGTAGAATAGGATCCTGTGTTAACGCTTAGTATTATTTTATACTCTTTATTTTCTTCTATAAGACACACTTCTTCCATGGATGCCGCCATCTTTCTACTGCGAATGCTTCACCTCGCAAGCCGCAATGAAAGTAGGAAATGACGACAAAATCTTTGACGTCATATAAACACGAAAGTGCTTTAAAAATTTACTGTTACGTATATCGGAACAGCATTCGCAGTGCTGCCAGTACTGGCAGTGAATATCGGAACGCAGCCTCAGTTTAGGCCATCGCACACAACTTCCATAACTGTAAGCATAAGACGTAACGTAAGAATTAGCCAATGAATGAGCGTATAGACCAATGGAACCTTGACCTATACGCTCATTCATTGGCTAATTCTTACGTTACGTCTTATGCTTACAGTTATGGAAGTTGTGTGCGATGGCCTTTTTGCCGCAGTTGCCATGGTTCTGAGCATGCGCTTACAGTTTAGTGCGTGCGCACAGTGAACGAAAGTCAAAGAGATGTTGGATTCAGTTTTAGCTCAAGAAAAGTATACACTATTCCCCTTCCATTCATATAAATTTTATGGTATTGTGTAAATCGCTTTAAAATTAGTATTTTATTTGAGTCATTCACATATGTGCTAAACTAATTTCATTTCACAATATTTATTGATAACGATACAAACGACACAATTGGAAATGTTTATAAATGATGCCAAACGAAATGAGGTATAGGATGGTAGAGATTAATAAAGTAAGGGAAGCAGAGATTTGTAGTTGTGACCAATCAGCGACCAGAGTCTGTTTCCGTATTTTGTAAAAGTTAAAAGTTAACTTCACGGTTACAGAATAAGTTACCAAATTTCGGAAAATCAGCATGAAAAGCATTAAAATTCTAGTGATGAATTTTACTGGTTCCGAAATAAGTTAATGATTAAGCTTAATCAACCAATCACGGTCAATACTGCTTAATCGTGATTGGTCGATTCGCTTAAATTCTACTGCTTAAGTTTTTTTTATGTGCTCCCGGCTTTACGGCCAGCATGAATTTTAAAGGCTGATTTATGCAGACCAAAACTGGTAATTTTTCGCCGTAAACTGTAAGAAATTGACCAATTATATTCGATTATTCTTCTCACACTCAACTGTGATTGGTCAATTTCTTACAGTTTACGGCATAAATTACCAGTTACGGTCTGTATAAACATGGCTTTAGGCTTTAAGGCTATACGGTTTTAAATATACGAATGGACCTGGGTGTGTTCCTTGTAGCTGCACTATGTTACACTTTGTATTTTTTTTAGCGTTTTCTATTGGAAACACTGGTGCGCACTGTTGTCTATTTCTACCAATGCAGATAAACTTTAATCTCGGTTAACTCACTTATTATTTTTTTCTATTGTTTAAGAATTAAAAAAAAGAAAAAAAAGTTAGAAACTAAAATTAAACCACATATGACTGCAATTTTAAGCGTTTTCAACAAGAAATCAGTATCCAATTACGGTATCGCATTATTTTCTCAATAGAAAACGCTATTAAAATAGAATAAAATAGGCGTATAATTAGACAGAAAACAAAAGAAGAATAAAGAATCATTAACTTAAAATTAAATCTTGACTTTTTTAAGTTAAAATCTTAATTTTTCATTTCCCCGAATTCGATTTCGTTCGAAAAAAATCGCGCGATTAGCCGCCATAATTGAAGTAAACATGGCAGTCGTGCCGCAACTTCGCGCTCGGCAATGCTCGGCGTTGTAGCTCGCGATTTAATATGGCGGCTCCTGTCGTCTGCTCGATTTGACAGTCGCGCATTCGCTCGCTGGTCACGGATTCAGAGTTTCCTCCGGGGTGCCGTCTCACGGTCACTCGCAGGCTGCCAATGCGCGGCGTTTCATTCAGAGAAACACAGCGGTTCTCTCGTTTCCCGCAAGGCGGAATCGTCGAGGCTCGATCATTAATCCGGCCTGGACGACCGCCGTCGTCTGCTGCGTGACGGCTGCGCGAATCGGTGATTCGGGCCGAGATTGCGGTGCGCGCGAGGCTCGCTACTCCCCCGGGAGGAAAAAGTGAGGGGAAAAAGAAAAGAGAGAAATGAACGCCCGGCGTAACTACGCGAACACGCGATGTCGACGCGTCGTCGCCGTTGGGATGGAGGCCGAGGTCCGGGTGTCCCGTAGACGCGTTCGATCGAGTCGCGCGCCCCAGCGGTTTGTTATGGTTTTCGTCGCGTGAAAAAACGTGTCGACGCAGACAGTCCGCGACATCCCGAACGTAGCCAGTGAGACAAGCGTGCGCCGAATCGGGAGGTGGCCCGACCGAGACGTAGAAAACGCGTATGAGGACGCTCGACGAGGATTCGCCGGCCGTGACGTTGAACGGGAAGTCGGGCGGCCGCTCGACGTAGTTTTCGAACGAATCTCCTCCTCGCGAAAGGGAAACGCGAGAACCAACGCGTGGAATTGCGTTGGACGCTTGGCTGCACGCTCAGCCGATTTCGATTCTAGTCCAAACTCCAAAGAGTATCGCTCGCCGATGTCCCGAAGTGCGATTACCTGGTATCACCATGGATATCCTCCCGCATAACTGAACGTTCAACTTAACGGAGAGCGGAACATCGATAGCGGAACATTATGGTCGTGAATACCTGCGGGATGAACGTTGTGGCGCGGTACGTCACGGAAATTACACGCCACGGGTCTGACACTTTTGACAGTCGTTGTAAGTGCAAGCGATATTCTTGAAGCGCGAAGATGTGAGACATTTCTATTGATATTCAATGTACTTCACTTCGTACAGCTGCGAAAGTGATCGCACGTAACTAATACCTAAAAATAATAAACTAATACCTTTTCTATTTGTTGAGAGCTTACCGATGGTTTGAAATATAGGAAGAATATTTTTGACAGTTTTTCTATGATACGCTTCGGCGCGTACTGGACGCGAATAGGGTAAAAGAATTTTTTTTTTTTTTTTACAAGCTGTAGAGAACGTGAGAATTGATCTCCGAGCTGCGGGAAGGCGTAAACATAAAGGGTGTGCTCGCTGATCCTGCGCTACATGCACCAGCGAGTATTATGGAGCAAAGCGAGGGAAATGACGTCTCCAGCGTTTCGAACAAGGTAGAGGTTTCCCCGAAATCGAAGCAGAAGAAAAAGTCCCTCTGTCGCATGCTCATGAACAAGAAGACCAAGGTCGGCTGCTTAGAGTCCTCGTACAAGGATGGGAGTTCGAATAGGAATTCCAAGATAGAGAACTCGCACCACGGATCTCAGACCAGCACCAAGCTATCCCTGTGCTGCGCCATGACCGAACGTAGCAGGACGCCACCCCAGAGCTTGACCGTCAGCAGACTTTCCCCGACGACGTTGAGCCGTACCTCGGTCAAGTCTGAGATAGCTTCCATCAATGAGGATCGTCAAACGGACGTGCTGGTCGAAAGGGAAGAGATGCCTGTTGCAAACGATCAGGCTCAAGCGTTTCAAGAGACTGTAGTCAGAAGGAGTAACATCATAGCTGGGAAGGAGCGTCCTAATACTTATATAGAAGGTGAGCTGTTTGAAATTGTTTGTTATAAAAATTGAATTATTACTGACTTGGATATAAAATTTGTATAATATAAATAAGAACGTGCTGTTATGATAGGAACAAATAGACTAGCACTCTATTCTCCAGATAATTTAGGAATGACTAGAGCGGTAATAAACATTCGATTAACGCTGCTGTAGCATATCAGGATAGTCTCGAGAGCTGCTGCCCTCCCATTTTGAAAACATTGTTTGTAATGAACCGTGCGAATACTAGCTATAAGGCAGTCTCTCCCGATGAGCGTATCGATGCGTATCGTGAGATATTATCGTTATCGTTTTCAGTATCTGAATTTGCTTATCCAGTTCTAAGTAATAAACGCTTTATCATTTGAAACGCGATTGGTGCATCACTTACTACAGCTGCTAATTATTCTAAAATAATGCGGAGGAAAAGTGTTAGAAAAAAATTTCACTTATCTCATATCTAATTTCAACTGAATGACACTCATCTTCTTTCTATGCGTATTGTATAATGTTTGATGATGATGAGATGACCTTGTACATCCCCTCCATTTGTACATTCTAAAGCCGCATATACAGAGCGGAATATAATGCTTCCAGTGTATCGATATAAGCTGTTGTAAGCTGTTGTAGACGTGGAGTTAGTAGTCTTATCTTTTCGACGCCTCTGCGTCATTTCTCTTGGTCGTTGAGATTGCGAGAGTAGTCCACTGAAAATGCCAAATTCGAATAAGAAAAGAAGAAAAAGTTTTCTTAACAAGTTACGTTACGTATTTAAGAGGAAAGACGATGAGTTAGAAAACCAGCTAGATAAGCAGGAAATAGTATTTGATAGTAGGCAAACCGACCATTTGGGAAGTACATCTTGCAGCTCTGATCAAAGGGTGGTTGAATCAAAAGCTATTGGTCGTGAAATTGGTGTAACAGTTCCAACAAGTTCCAACAGTTTGTCTGGAAAGGAAGAGCATGATGATAAGAATTTTTCAGATATGCAGGAAAATTGTAAGAACGTAGTTACTGTAAGAAGTGAAAGTTCCAGGTTACCTAATGTAGATGATGATAGTGAAAAGTATCAAAAGTATAACATTGCAAAAAATGAGCAAAGGAATTCCAAGTTAGGATCGGACAAACATATGGATACAAAAATTGCTTTTCTAAAACAGGATAACGATATAGGCGTATGTTCTCGGTCATCTCCGGGAGGTACTGGGAAAGAGCATCACGATAATGGAACGAAAAGTCCGGACTCTAAAAGCGCAATATTACAATCTCTCAATAATGCTAGCGTTACGAGTGATACGCGCAAATTTTTAGTAAAAGAAACAAAGGCGGTTTCTCAAGAGAGTAGTGAAGATAGTGACTTCTCTGCAGAATCGACAGAAGACTCATTCCAAGACTCTTCAGAAGATGAGAACGAACATCTGATTGAGTCTGAGAAAGGTCGAATAAGCTTTAAGGATGAGTACTTTACAAAGGGGAAATATATCACTTATTTCTTCCTGGAAATGGAACGGCAATTCTACAATCCTACAGATGTTTACAGTATGGTTCAATATCATGATACTGATTGCGAAAAGCCAGAGAAAGAAGGTACAAAACGATATATGAAATTTATATGCTGCTTAAAATTTATAATATATTCTTTGTGTTTTTTTTTTGCTAGTATTTTATATTTTGTTCTTACGGGGTATTGAATTTTTCTCTTTGAAGTATCAACATTATAAAAAAATGATTAAATTGTCAATATATGTTCTGTTTACATATAGTTCTATTGAGGATATATATATATATATATATACAGTTATTTTATGTTTAGATTAGATTAGAAACATAAATGTTAAGTACATACATACAGGCATATGTTTAATGCTGTGGTGTTATTTTGTGCGCAGCTATAATTGTTTGTGTCTTACATATCTCTATTTTTTCATAATTAATTTAGAATACTAGGAAATATGTGTATATATTTAATAGGATGACTTTATGGATTACATGGACTTTACTAATGTTTAAGTCCTAAACATATGGTTATTATCTATGTTGAAGTTGTACGACCACAACTATTTAAAGATAATCTGATAAATTGCTTGATTCGATTTTCAATAACAATAGCTGTTCTAGTTCCAAATATATAATTAGATAATCAAATGTTTTTACTGATGTACATATATTCAATACACATATATTCAATCACAAAGACAAGTTCAAAATATTAATACTAAGCTGAATGTTAAAAATCTCATAAGCTCGCATTACAAGTCTGCACGTTAGTGCTAAGGTTGCAATAGGTGGCAATTGAAGCAATTTGATTTCATTACGGAATGCCGTAATTTCGTTATGAAACTGTTTTCTAGGCACGAAGTATATTCGCTCCATCAATGTATATTCTTTGCTTTCGAAATAATGGATGATTCTCTTTTTTTCTTAATGCAATTACGATGCACGATTTCAATTAATAGAATCTCATGCGTAATTTTAAACTGTTTCAGGTGAAAATTCTTCCTCTGGATCGTTATCGCCGAGTATATCGGGACAATTACGTCGTAGATTGCTTCATAGGAGATCCGCGGATAACTTGATCGTGAACTCACCTACAAACTCTTTGAGACATTCTAGTCCAGACTCTATTAAAAGTGCACCGATCCAGCATAAGCTGCGCTCAACGTCTCACGATGCTCTGTCTAAAAAGAAAGACCGTTACTTTTGTCAAACGACAGGGGCATCTATGGATAGTTTAGCAAAGCAATCATTACTTGCTGCACAAGTACTTAATTTAATTCCTACGCAAAAGGCACGGGCAAGGTACATTTCCTTTTAAGAAAATTATCTAGAGTGATTTATTATCCGATGGCTAACAATTGAATTTTGTAGGAATTTTCTTCACGGAAGAATCGCCGCCAATTCCTTGCTCGGACCAGTAGAGCTTGAGAAAGTATTGCCTAATCGGGAATTGAAAATTTTTATTGGCACGTGGAATATGAATGGCCAGGTTCCGCCAAAGGAATTGAACGATTTTATGTTGCCATCCGACATAGAGACCGTTCCTGATTTGTTAGCTATAGGAACTCAAGAGTCGTGTTCCGAGCGAAACGAGTGGGAAGCTGCTTTGCAAGAGACTCTCGGTCCTTCGCACGTGCTGTTAACTAGCAGTAATCTCGGTACACTTCATCTCGCATTATTTATAAGACGAGATTTGGTTTGGTTCTGCTCCGTTCCGGAAGAGGACAGCTTTTCAACAAGAACCGGAACGGCGTTCAGAACGAAGGGCGCGGTGGCTATAGCTCTCATGATATTCGGCACCAGCTTTCTCTTTGTCACTGCTCATTTGACCGCGCATCAAGATAAGGTAAAAGAACGGATCCACGACATAAAGAGAATCGTTAGAAATCTTGACCTACCCAAAGAGTTACCCACCAGGCATAAAAGCAAAGGTAATGTCAAGTTATAACTTTGCATTTTGTATATTATATATATCGCACATTTTTGTTACAGATGTGACGCAAAATTTCGATTGTGTGTTTTGGTGTGGTGATTTGAACTTTCGTCTAGCTCAACCGAGAGAAGAAGTGATTCAATGGATCACGAATACGTGTTTTCCTCAAGAATCACCGATAAACATGCATAAAGATCAATTGAAAAATACCCTAAACGAAGGCGCGGTGTTACGCGGTTTCGAAGAAGCCCCGATTATGTTTCCTCCTACCTACAAATATGATCCGGGAACACAGAATTTTGATTCCAGCAACAAGCAACGTACACCTGCATATACTGACAGGATTCTCTTCAAAGGGAAAGGTCATACTAGAGGCTACATTAGACGCGTCAGCCATGAGAGTTCTAATTCTCATAAAGATGGAAATATAGAGTGCTTGGTGTACGATTCTGTTCCAAGTATTTGCACCTCAGACCACAAGCCAGTCTGGGGTGTTTTTAAAACCACGTTGAGGCCGGGTATCGATACGTACGTGTCTATTTTTTATTGACGTTTGAAGTGACGATAGTCATATAGCTTAAATCCAATGCATGCACCAGATAACATGCAATCTATATATATACTGCTATTTATTTTTAGAATTCCGCTTGGTGCTGGGCTTTTCAATCGCGAAGTGTATTTGGAAGGTATTAGAAGGCGTGCGGCAGCGATGGATGATTCATTGGGAACTTCAAAAGTTTGTTCGATTCAGTAAAAAAAATTCGAGGCTATTGCGAGTGTATTCATAAAATGGTAATGTATTTTTAGATAAAGATTTGTGTTTCAGTATGTCAAGTGGTATGGTAAGAATGATAGCTTTGTATCGTTCTTATAATAGATACCATGGTTTTTTTGTACGATTTATGTACTCGCTAAGTCTGTCCATTTTTTATAGCGATGGTAAACACTTTTCTAGTAAGATTTGTATAATAGATTATAATTATCAGTGAACACCGTAAAAGTCTAGTCAAGCCAATAAAATAAATTGTTCGTTTAGTGAGAGAAGACTTAGATGAGGATAAAGATTTTATAATATACCGTCGGTATGTTTCCGACATTCGTATTGTGCCACACATAAATAGAGAAATAAAATGTTATTTGGCTTTATGTGGCTGACATTATCAAAAGGTTATAAAAAAATGTTCTTTTTGTAACATTGCAAGTTTTGTTAGATGAATTATTTATAAATAACTCTATATTGCAGTGTTTATCAAAATGTAATTCGACTAATATCTCAGACATAAAAAAAAAATTGCAAAAGCTTACATAGTATTCTAAAATAATTTTATAAATATCAAGACATATACATTTATATAATTTGCTGCTACTAATAGAATAATAATTACGGATCGAATTTTTTTTACAAGATGAATATTTTAGCTTTTATTTAGTTTAACTTAGATGTAATACAAAGTTTAGACCAAATTATCGGGCCAATACGATATTAGAAACTTAATAGCAATATTTAGCTAAATTATTCATTTATTAATTGTTATTGTTTTTATTTTTATTTATTGGGACCATCCATTGTGTCAAGTCTTAAAAAAAGATTTAAAATAGTAGAGTATCTTTTCTCTTAAACGTTATATATATAAAACTACATTAGCAATTAGTTGCTAAATAGCATTGTCGTTTCAAACCGTGTTATGTTATCGGTTTTGAATAGTCTATGGTGTTAAAAAATTATACTCCTTGGTAATGCTCTATAGCATTGAAAAAGAATGGAAATAATGGAGAAAAGATCATAGGAGATGTCCTACTTCTACTTTATTGTAGGTATTGATAATAACGGCAAGTCATAGCTAATTATAAAACCCCAAACACAATATTGTTACACAATAATATATGCACAAATGAGGTGTTTATACCAGTATTAAATCTATACTAAAAATAATTTTATAAATGTATAATATGATATAAATTATAGTCACGTTATATAATTTTTAACTTAATTATGTTTGACTTCTATTTATACTATTTATTTAGTTATAAATATTGAAGTGATTACACGATTTTTTAAGTGCAAATGCATATTTTTTAATTCGATTATGATTTTATTATGTCTTTATGATGAATTTATTTCGCTATTATTTTTTTATTATATCCTACACTATTTTCAAAAATTTTATCTAATAAAATAGACACAATATGTCATGTATCTAGGGAATGTTGTATATTCCTCTCTTCTCTTTATAATATACTATATATTGGAAAAAGAAACAGTAGCAAAGACTGCTGCTTGACAAAAGATGCAAAATATGCAAATTATTAATAAGATAATGTAATTATATTTACATGTTGAGATGAATAATATGAACAAACTGCATATAAAAATTAAGCTCCACAACAAAATACTTGGAGTGGTGTTTAATACGCTTAAAAAGTTCCATTGAATATATTACAGAACATGTATGTAAATGTTTACTAGAGAAGAAAGTACTTATATACTTAATTAAAACGTAACGTATTAAAAAAAGACAGATACGATGTGCTACATGTTAGGCGATAAGTGATATTGAATTGTAAGTATTTTAAGAAAGATGTGATTCAATGATTTATCACTTGTATTATAAAAAATATATTCGATTATACGAGCAAAACATTCAAAGTTACATTTATGGAGTACGCGCTCCAAATAAATAATCAAAAGAAGTTTCAAATTGGAAAAATACTTCTATGTGTCTTCATAGAGACATTTTGTGTCATGCATCAAGTGCATATCTTAGTGACTTGTGATAACTTCTTCTTTGTAATTGCGTAGATAGGTTGCCAAACGAGGTGCCTAAGAATATCCTTTACTGTTTCTAACTCTTCTACAATGAAGCGAGACTAACAAAAAAAAAACTGTCGGAGTCAAGATCTTTAAGTCTGCCGAGCAGGTTGCCTTAATCATGCCTTACTTAAATCGTTACATATGTAATTATGTACTCTCGATCTCTGTATGCGCGTACAATTATCTTGAGATTATACTTTATTCAAATTTTCGCTTCGAATCAGGAAAGATAGGAAAAATGTGGTACAATAAGTAATCTATGTTGCAGTCATTTGAATAAAAATTCTTGGAAAGAGAATATATATTAATAAATATGATTTGGCTTGTAATATGTTGATTATTTTACCTCAAATACATCAATCAAAGAAGCAGAGGAGTATTGCAAAGCTCTCATATGCAATCGCGCACAACATAGATTATTCATTGCTTTTATCTATATAAAACTTATGAATTTGCTTCGATCAGCGTTTGTTAAGTAAAAATAGTTTGATGCACATGCACAGTAAGATTCTTTTTTTGGGATATCTCATTCTTGTGTAGCGTATGATCTGAATAATGCTACCTGCCCCTTTTACAGCTATCTTGAAACTCTTGTACTGTGATACATTTTCAAACGTACAAGGTCCGGTTGGTAGTTGGATGTCTGACGATCTTTTCCCACTTATTGTAAAGAGATGGAACAATCTAAAGTAATAACAAAAATCCATTAATTTTATGAATTGGGTTAAAATTAAGGAAATGAACACCTGTATATCTAACTACTCACAGTTTTTCAATAAATTTTTTATTTATTCCAGTAAACTTTGATCTAAATTTAATTCTTGAGTATGTTGCCAATACATTATGTGTCAGTTAAAAATATTGTAGAGACTATCTTTTTCTTGAGATAAACTATTCATACCAGAAAATTCGAGAAGCAGATCAAAATCGATCGTTTTCACACGGGATCGTGTCCTCTTGAAACATCACTCCTTCATATTTCACTTGTTACTTTGGACTTTGTCACTCCTTTACAAGAAGTGTTTACCGAAAATATCGTCGGATCCCGTCACCGGATTCTGTACATAGCGATGTCCTGTTATCAGAATACAGCGTACATCTAATTAAAATAAAAATAAAATGATTAGCGACTCGAAAGCGCACAGGTGGCACGACGCAAAAGTCGCAACAAGCGCAAGGTGTACGAACTCTCCTTTATCGCGCCGAAAAAGAATGCACTAAACGCCTATTCTGGCGAGAATTGAATTCTCGTTGGCGATCGGCCAAAGGCCAAAGGTCGGCCAATGACAGGAATTCTATTTAAATGTACTCTGACTATTGTTCAGCATGTACTTGTATACGTTTAAATAAACTGTTCAAACCCACACCCCGTCGAATCCGCAAACTCCCCTTCACTCTTCCGCTCCGGATCCGTCTCGAACTACGCGCGCGGCTTCGAGCATTTTCAAATTTCCCGCTCAGCCATGGATAAACGTGTGTACCTAGTAGTGAGTGCTCCGCTTTGCCGACGGACCCGGACGCAGCTCTGTCGAGATCGATAAGAGGAAAGGAGAAACAATAACGTGATCTGCGATGCTAGACGCGGTCGGGATCTTAGGATCTCATCTACATATCGCGAGCTTTTATCTTTTCGCTCATCTACGACTGGCGAGTACCTCCCTCTCCCCTCATCCCTACTCTCCCCACCGTTGTACATGAGTGAAGAGAGTAACCGATTACTTGACATATATGCGACTCAAGTAACATTGACGTTTTTCTCTTGCGGGGTACGTCCCAGCTGTGAGCAAGAGAGAGAATTCTTGTAGAGATCAGCCAAGATCCCCGTTTTCTTGCCGCTTTCTCAGTGTCATATTGAAGCGAGAAATTATGCAAGTCTTGTTTGCGCGTCGAGATGAATCGATTGTGTCTCCGGCGCTTGCGACGGCTATATATCTTTCTCTTTTTAATTAATGAGGGCGTACATATGTACGGTACAATTCGATTGAAGTGCATTAAAAGAACCAATGAAAATGGATTTCACGATATAAGACTTATTAATTTGTTATCGATCTACGAAGCAAGTTTTCGCAAGCTTTCTCTCAAGTCTTAGGGCAACTGATTAACTTGTGAACCCAGATAGAACAACTGATCCTTTTGATTTCAAAAAGAATTCACTTTCTTGAGTTCTTTTCGAATTCGCGTAATCTGTTCGAAATGAAACTAAAAAAGAATTCCTTTTCATTGTGAATTCTTATGGACTCGAAAAGGAATCCTTTTTGAATCTAAAAAAGAACTCACAAATGGTGACATAAAAGTGAAGTCTTTTGGAATGCTGAAAATACTTTTAGAATAGAAATGGGATGGAAAAAGAATTCATTTTGTAAATCGGTGACCAAAAAAGAATTCTTTTCGAATTCTCTGTGCTATCTGGGAAGTAACACTTTTACGACCTTTCATTAATATAGACAGAATTATCAATTTTTTTGTTTGATGTGTGAGAAGAAAGTCTAGATTAAAACGAAGTTTTGTTTTAGGCCACTTCGATTAATCACTTAATCGGTGATACTATTTTATAATGTGGATTTTATTAAATTATTAATGCATGAGGAAAAAGGATTAGATTAGGAATAAATTATATTAGAATTTTTGCTTTAAGCGCCTCTGCTAGTTAATCGTTAATTAATCGACCATTAGTTCATCAAGCAAACTGTACAAGAATACCTGTATTTATTTTGTTAACAATTACTTTAATACACGGAGAGGAAGATTAGATAGGTCGAATTGTCGAATTAATTGATTAATGCTTTCCATTTAGCGACACAAGTCGACACAAGTATCATTCTATCTTATTTATGAATGTTAAAAAAAGATAGAATGATGCTTGCGTCGATTTGTGTCACTAAATGGAAAGCACCGTAAGTTGAAGTTTAGTCGAAATCAGTTTTATGAACAGAATGGTGAAAATTTGAAAGTTATCTTGAGCGCGCGGAATTATCTTTATCTCGGCTCGGCCCATCGCGCTGCATCGAGTGGACCATCTATACGAATTTGTTCGTGGGACACGGAGAACGTCGCACGCGCGCGCGCGTGTACACGAGTATGTGCGTGTAGCCGCGCTGGTACGAGCGCAACCGCGCAGCCGAGCCGCCGCACTCGCCGCCATTTTGTTTATTTTCGCGTGACAGAGAGATCCGTGAGAGGCGATCGCGACGTACGGGATCGGCCCGCGCGTATTCGTTCGTGCTGTTCGAGTAACGTCCGGCTTCACGGGCTGGAAAGAGAGAGAGACAGAGAGGAAGGGAAGGAGGACCCACTGCGAAGGACAACGGTACAGGTGGGTTCGCTCGCAGCCGGAAGTCGCAGTCGAGTCGATCGAGAATCAGTGTGAACCCGATCGAGATCCGTGGCGGCGACTAAGTAGCTACGAGAGAGGAAGAGTGAGAGAGAAGAGCGAAAGAGAGAGAGAGAGAGAAACAGAGTGCGAGTGAGGGGGAGAAAAAGAACGCGAAGTGAGTAACGGAGCAACATTGTTCGCGATCGTCATTCTCGTACATAGTCTTCGACGTAATCGGTGATCGTGTCGTCGCTGAGCGCCGGTAAGCGCGCAGCGGAAACAGTTTTTCACGGATCGGCCGTGCGCGCGAGGAAGGGGGTCAGAGGAGGAAGTGGAGAGGAGGAGGTCGGTGCGCGAGGCGCCGCGCCGGAACGAGAGGCGAAACGGCCGTCGTTGTCGTTGCCGCCACCGCCGCCACCACTAACACCATCACCGTCACCAACACCACCGTCGCCGCCGCCGTTAGCAGTGGCAGCAGCAAAACCACCGCGGACGTCGTCACGGACGAGGTCGCCGTCATTGGTCGCTACCGCCACCGCCGCGAACGTAGCCGCTATCGCAGCCGCGGCGACATTCGCGCGAAGGGAGTACGTGTACTACGAGTAGCACGGGTACTCGAGTCGCGTACCTAGCGATTTAATAACACAAGGGTGGAATATATGCTGTGGGCGTCCCCCGTGCGAGTGGGGGCACTTGATGGCCGCAGAAATTGGGCGAACTGCGAGCAAACATCTATCGACGGAGTGCGGTAAAGCGACGTCGTTGTCGAGTCCCGGTAGCGACGTAGGCTTCGATAGTAGCCGGGTGATCGTGGGAACGGAACAGCAGCAACAAGAGCAGCAGTTGCAGCAATCGTTGCATTACCAGCAACGGCAATCGCCACCGCCGCCGTCACAGCAGCAACAACAACCTCCGCAACAGGATCGGACATCGTCGACCACGGTACAGGTCAAGAAGGCACCTCGCGTCGTTTACCGAAATCGCCGCGAACAGTACGCGACCGCGCAGTCACCAGCGAGAAACAATCAGCAGCAGCAGCAGCCACCGATCGACGCGGACAACGTAACCTCGACGGCGGAGGCCGTCACCGAGGTACCCGGCGCCATCAAGACGACCATCAACATCGGCTTCGCGATGAACCACGAGAACGACCAGGAAAACCTCAAGCAGCTCAGCCTTGCGCCTGTTCAGGTTATCACCTCGCGACCTCTTCGGCTCTCCGAGGTCGAGGAGATGGACACGCAGGAGGGTGAGTGCATCTTGCGTTCTATCTCTAGAATCTATCTCTCTTTGTCTGTATCCTACTTTTCTAGCTATTTAGCTCTATATATGTGTATATATATGTATATATAGCTATGTAGTGTATATAATGTATATATGTATATATATATATCTCTCTCTCTCTGCTTGCTCTGAACGCAAGTGTGAGCTTTCAATGAGGAAGAGAGAGAGAGGGGGAAGAGAGAAGGCTCTCTTTGTCGATGTTTCTCGCCAACTTTCTTTGAATTTTCTTTCCTTTTTCCCATCCGATGGTAACCGTATGTTTGCGGAATCGTTTTTATATTTAGAAAAGGACACGGTGCAAAACTTTTTCGCATCTGTGAGATTGTTATACGGAACAATCTGGAGCAATTTATTTCGCGCGTTACCGTTGCTTCTGCCAGCAACGGTGACTTAATGTCCAGGCACTCGCTATATTGGATATCCATGATGTTAATTCGCTGCCAACATTCGTTTGATTGTTGATTCTCACTTGAATTTATGTATACGAAAACGAGATTCGTGTCACTGACATTAATATTAAAAAAAAGTAATAAAAAAATATATATATATATAACGAAAGATATACATTTACACTTATTTTAGTACAATTATTTGAAAAAAAGAAAAAACATTTTTTGTATGATTACAAAGAAGGTCGCGCAACTTTTATAAATTATAGCCGTGGTACACATTAAATATATTATGCAAATCGTACTAAACTGTTATTATTTTTCACATTCTCGAACTTTCCTCGTATTTTGTTCAAGGAGTACCGCCGTCCTTTTGCACAAAATACCACAAATGCAAATCTTGGAAATAGCACACTGTGACAAATCAAATATATCTGATTGTAGATAGATAATATAGAACGAGATATTACGTCATAGTTTCATTATCAGAAATTTTCGTGGATATATAAATGTAATCACTGCTGATAAAGATTAATGTACTACGGTTGCTGAACTTGCTTGGTAGTCGCTATTTGATCGGTAGTCGCTATTTGGCAGTCTTTTCCGTGATACACATATAAATTGGCGATATCCTGGTGATTCTGTATATTTTTATATAATATTGAATTTAGAGAAACAAATATGTACTTACAATTAGTGCAGCTGCGAAGTGTGAATATTAACCTATAACTTCATAATTTTCATCCGGTGATTCAATTCAATTGTTTTCTCTTTATCCTTTTTTCTACTGTAATTATTATTTATCATCAAAACGTTCCACATGAGGTGTTCTATAAATTGCAATTTTGATGCTCTTATAAAAAAGATCTTTCAGAATTGCCCTGCTCCCGTAGGTAAAATAATTGTTTCCTATCAGTATTAAATTATATTGTAGTTATTTGTATAAAAATATGATATATTTCCATGTATAATTCGATATATAAAAGTATGGCAGACGTATGTTACAAATTGTTTAATTAATAAAATTAATAAATTGTAAAAGCGTTTATCATTTATCGAATACTGTGAAAAATAAGGTTAACTTTTTATTTTTATTATTTTGTATGCAAGTCTTTTTCTATTAAAATATTTGTTAGCTTTATATGTTTGATTATTAAAAAAATAAACATTAACTTTTGTAGAAACCCCAAATGATGGTGGGGGAGACGGAACTGACAACCGTCCTATAAATGGTGAACCAGAATTAGCATGTATAGTTCAGGATCAAGAAATGGAGGAAGGTATGATGATTCTGTTATGTACTACTAGGTTCTTTGTTTAAGTCATTTTATGATTTAGAAATCTTACGATATATGTAATATTTTTATTTTTCTAATAAATATGTAAAATTTATATTTTCTTTGTTCTTGTTAATATAGAAAAACTTAAGAAATTTGGGCTTTTCAGGTAGCCTTAATTTTATTTTTGCCTAATTGATGATCATGTTTATATATATATTATTTTTATTTTTATACATTCTATAAATTCTGTATTCCTCCTCTCGTTTATTAGATGAAGCCAGATCGGAGGCTACTTTTCGATACACTGTCGAGAATATATCCAAGATGAAGGACTCACAGTTATCGCCTGCTTGTTATGTCCGCAATTTACCATGGAAAATAATGGTGATGCCACGATCAAGTCAAACACAAGAGAGACAGCCACAAAGATCTCTTGGATTTTTCCTTCAGTGTAATGGAGAGAGCGAGTCCACATCTTGGAGTTGTTACGCTGTTGCTGAACTGCGTCTTCTTTCTTGTAAAGAAGGACAAGAAGCATTTAGCAGAAGTAAATGTGACTTTGTTCTTTTATTCGTTTATTCATTATATTAGTCGGTCTTTCTAATTTTATGAAGCCATACATATTCTTTTAATAATGTATTATATTTTTATAGAAATTCAACATCTCTTCTACAGTAAAGAGAATGATTGGGGTTTTAGTCATTTTATGACATGGCAAGATGTTTTGGATCCTGATAGAGGTTTCATAAAAGATGATTCAATCACGCTTGAGGTAACGTCTTTATTAACATTTTTAGTGGTACTTATAATGATTTTTTTCTAATATTTTTTTATTCTGTTTAGTTTCATTTGTGATGCTTTAGTAATTGTTAAATTAATTTAACTTTTTTGTAATGGAATTTTATAATTATGATTACATATGTGTACACAGTTTGTATAATTTTTAAATGTATTTAAATATGTAACAAAAGATTTCTTGATATATTAAGATGTATAGATATCTCCTTAAACTAAATTTTGGAAAAATTGACACATTTTAATTGTCAAATATATGAATAATATTCAATTTCATGAAAAACTAAGAAGCGAATTTTCTGTCATAATTTTTGTCCTAAAATATTATTTTAGGTTAAGACAGTCTTATACAATTTTTAATTTGCAAGATCATGTTTGGCTTTGTGGGAGTTATTCTTGAGATTAAGTGACACAATATGAATGACGATGTAGTAATCAATGTGTTAAGAAGCACTGCTAATTTTATAAGATTCTTACATATTTATATTCTTGTAATGTTTCTTCTAACCTAGGTTCATGTAGTGGCTGATGCACCTCATGGAGTTAGTTGGGACAGTAAAAAACATACGGGATATGTAGGCTTGAAAAATCAGGGTGCTACATGTTATATGAATTCTTTATTGCAAACTCTCTATTTTACAAATCAGGTTGGTAAAGTCAGTCACTTTTTATAAATTATCTGACATTTTTATTAATTTATCTTTGTTCGTTTTTTAGTTGCGAAAGGCAGTATACAAAATGCCAACAGAGAGCGACGATTCGAGCAAGAGTGTCGCATTAGCCTTACAGAGGGTTTTTCATGAGTTACAGTTTTCCGACAAGCCTGTCGGTACAAAGAAATTAACTAAAAGTTTTGGTTGGGAAACGCTGGATTCTTTCATGCAGCATGATGTACAGGAATTTCTACGAGTGGTAAATATATTTTGCACTTTATTATAAACTTATGTGTTAGGCTATAAAATGCTTATTAAATTTTTAATATAGATATATAATGTAGATATATGTGTACATACGTATACGTACACACACATATACACATAAATTAATTTCGTGAAAATTTAGCTATTAGATAAACTGGAGAGTAAAATGAAGGGAACATGCGTGGAAGGTACAGTGCCAAAATTGTTTGAGGGAAAAATGGTTTCTTTTATCAAATGTAAAAATATAGACTACAAATCCACAAGAGTTGAAACATTTTATGATATACAGTTAAATATAAAAGGCAAGAAGAACAGTAAGTGTCAAAAATCGTATGTTTTTATGTATGTTACTTAAATAAGAAGAAACTAATAGATTTTTGTATTTCAGTTTATGAGTCTTTTAGCGATTATGTGAGTACGGAAAGTCTCGATGGCGATAATAAATACGACGCGGGAGAGCATGGATTACAAGAAGCGGAAAAAGGCGTTATCTTTTCATCTTTTCCACCGGTTTTACACCTACATCTAATGCGTTTTCAGTATGACCCAGTTACAGACTGTTCAGTCAAATTTAATGACAGGTAAGAAATTGAAATGTATTAACTCGCTTATTTTACTAATATAAGTTTTTTTATTTACAAATTTATAAAAGAAATACAAATTTCTATGAAGGTAAAAATATAAATATGATTTTACTTTTTAACATAAAAATAGTTATGCAAATTTATTTTTAAAGGTTTGAGTTTTATGAAAAAATTAGTCTCGGTAAATACCTGCAAAATAAAGAAGCAACAAGTGCAGATTACACGTTGCATGCTGTTCTGGTTCACAGTGGCGATAATCATGGAGGACATTATGTTGTATTTATTAATCCCGCTGGTGATGGCAAGGTAAGTAAAAGATTTGATGTTAATATTTAATATCTTATGAATTATACATATATTTAAACATTTTTTACATTCTCTATATATTTTGGCCTATGTATTATCGTAAATCTGTCTTTTTTTTACATTATAACTAATCTGAATTGGCTTTCTTCAATCATATTTTTTGCATTTATTTTTGTATTTTATAATAAAGTTCAAAAAGGAATATAATTGTAATTATACAGGATAATCGTGTGATATTTTATTTGTACATTTCAAAATAAGAATTATATGATTTAATTATATTATTATGTTGCAAAATTTTCCTGAACCGTTTTGATCTGTTCTGTAACAGTGGTGTAAGTTCGACGACGATGTTGTCTCACGATGTACAAAGCAGGAAGCTATCGAACATAACTACGGTGGTCAAGACGAGGACATGTCTATGGCTGTGAAACATTGCACTAACGCTTATATGTTGGTTTACATAAGAAATTCAGAGCTGGAAAACGTCTTGCAAGAGGTCAAGGAAGAGGATATACCTCAAGAGGTCAGAAACGTCCTTCAAAGAGAGCTTTCCCAGGAGTTGAGCGACCTTGAACGTGACAAAGACGCGACTGACTCGATTAAAGACTCTCATACAGAGACGGCGACTCTTCGTCCGTGCACTCAAAATCCTCGAAATCCAAATCTCTATATTCATGATTTTTAACCGACAAACGAGTCGATGGTGAAATAGGTATAAGGAATTTGTAAATTGCTTACGTTGCTTCTCAATCAAACTCTTCCCGAAGTTTTGATGTTGATCTACTGAGCTTGTTTATAGCATAGATTTGTCAAATTCGCACATCACATTGTAATTATATATACATATGAGAAAAAAGTCGAGGCGATTTTCTGTCCTCGTTCTGATATTTTGGCTACCACACATTGATAGTTTAATTTTTTAGATTGTATATGTGTGTACAAATTAGAAAATTTATTTAATGAAAATATTCTATTATTCGTTTCTTTTTGAGTAGTTGTTACTAACTTTGTTTTGAATTTTCTTAACAGAGATTTACATTGACATCAGCCTTGAGCTGCTACCAGTAAATGTTAACATTATATAAATTATATCTACTTCTAAGTACAATGTTGGATTCAGAATAGTGTAATACTTGATCCAAAGTATTAAAGATGCATTATCAGATTAATTGATTTTTTTACATATTTGATTATGCTTCGAAGTAAGATGAGTCATTTAATATCGGGAAAGATACAAAAGATGACACATGTGACTGATTATGGATGTATGTTACGGAACTATGGAACTATATAATTCATGTCATATAGAGATTTGTTTTATATATTGACATTTTTTTTGACAGAGGATTTTTTTCGGTACGGACGCTCGAGGCATACATGAAAATCATGTGATTTTTTTTTATTTATTCTTAACTCATAATTTTATATTAATAACGCAAGAAATTAAAGAAAAAGATCCATGATTAATAATGCGTGTTGCATTTTTGTCACTTTTATCGGAAATATTTATCCAGGATAGTGGAATTTGAAGTCTGCTCGTCAGACTAATATCGTGATGAGCCTTAGAATTATTTTGGGAATGTTTATTGTAACAAACATTGTATAATACTATATAACAAATTTAATCATTGTATTGTAGTCGAAATCGTGAATGAAAAATGAACAAACATATCTCAAGAAGGGATTGGATATGTGTGAATAATTATATAAGAGAATTAGGAGAAAACAAAAACAGCAGAGTTATTAGTGAGAATATACTAAGTATCGATTCGAACTAACAAGATTTTGTTAGTTCTTGCAATACATACGAAAAAGAGAAAAAATAATCGATAAGTAGCACTTGTGTCAGAAACATCAGCTTCCTTGAAATGTCTTCTTTAGCGTGTTTGCTATTTAACTGGATTGTTTAGTGAGTGAGACATAATGTGATTTATATTATACTCACCTTCGCAGTTTTCATCAACTAATATTTAAAATCGATACAATAATGAGTAAAATAAGAACTTCGTGTTTCAACAGAGGATGCAATCACTTAAGCAAATCGTTGATTCATTAAATTCTCTTCATGTTAATAGTAATTATGATCATTGACAGATACTATCTATTTATTTGTTGTTACATATGAATAATTAGAGAGAAGGAGAGAGAAAGAGAGAAAAAGAAATGAGAGAACGCTAAAATATCATCGATAGAGTAAATACTTTATAATAGCTTTAATCGTGAGATACCTTTAAATGCTATATCACTATTTTATATATAAAAATAAAGAAAAAAAGGGATAACGAATAAATTGTTGAATACTAGAAAATTTCAAAAGCGGAAACCGCGTTAATTTTATTTATTTTTACCGTTATTCTTATCTATCTTAGATTCAAGTAGTAGAGATAAATCCAAGTTACAAAGCATCTCCACACTACTATAGTTACACATTACATTGTTATAATTATTTGGCATGGGTGGTGGTTACATAATAATTTTAAATTTAGATATGTATTTTATATGCATGTACAATGGTTAAGGTATATTTTGTTTCGCAAAGATTTATTAATTATATATTTCTATATACTCAAATAATTACCTTTTTTAAATATTTTTGAGACGGTGACGCATTATATAGTAAAGTAAGATTATTATAGGATTTAGATATCGTATTTGTACACTACATTTATGTTATCAATTTATTATATTTAATTACTAATACTATATATATTTACTGTGTGCTTGTATTTATTAGCCAGGAAGAGATAACTGGGAACCATCACTCACCGCCAAATAATTTTCATTGTGTAATTGTTTGACTTGGTAGTCGATATAGCGGCAGATGAACAAAATTAAAATTACAAAAAGGAAAATGTACCGTCATTCTTTTGATGTTTCGAATACAATCTGTTTCTCGAATCTCAAAAGCATGATACTGAGAGAAATAATAATCTTTTTCTAAAAAGAAAAAGAATTCAAATCGCATAAATTAAAAAGACAGTCGAGGAAAAATTATTAATGAGAACGAAAATGAGTACACACGTGGATAATTTTAATTTTGTTGGTCTAGCTGGTGGAGAGGCTGCAAGAGGAGAAGAGGCTGGAACAAATAAGAAGAAAGGAGAGAACGGAAGCATACTTGTACATGACCGTCAATGTCCTTCTCGAGGATAGCTTTGACGGTCACCAAGGAAATGATCTCTACGATCCAGAGCACGCTTTATATCGTGTATTTCGCGTACGTAAGCAGGCCACTGTGCACGAGTTTCTCGAGCTACTGAGCGATAGTCTGGTAAGTGAGTTTGATAAAGACAAATTATGCGTTCATTATTTCTTCTAAAACGCCGTTATTTAAAGGTTGATTTTGTGCTTGTATGTCAAAATTTATTTACAAAGTAAATCGAGTGATGCATTATCTAAATATTTTATTATTTATTATTTCATACTTTAAGTGTTATTATAAGTTTATAATATACAGTGTTTTATTAGACTGTACAGTGTCTTATTAGACTATTTTCATCACGGTAGGTAATAAAACTTGAAAAGATTATGACGTTAGTATTTCCTGTTTGATGTGAACAGGAGATAATATTCTATTTTATACGAAATAATAGGGTAAATAATATTGAAAAATTGATTTTAAAACTAGCCCTTATTTTTAATATTTTAGAACTTAAAATTGATATGAAGATAATTAAAATGTTTAATATTATCAAATTTATTCTACAGAAATATCCTATAGAGCAGATTCGCATTTGGCCCTTCAGTACACGTTCCAATCAAACCTGTAGACCTACGTTAATCGAACCAGACGCTGATCTTCAAAAGCCCATCATTGACTGCGCGGAAAATCACAATCCGTGGAACGTATTTGTTGAGCTTGTACCTCCAGACTCTGACATGACAGCGTTACCACCTTTCGATAAGGACACTGATGTCTTACTCTTTTTTAAACTCTACGATCCCAAAAATAAGAAAATTCATTACTGCGGTCATCATTACATGCCTGTTGTAGCTAAAGTCCGTAAGTTGAAATTTATATTTGTATATAATATATTGTAAGTATATTGATATACTAGAGAGGATATCATATCTAAAATTATATCTAAAATGTTAAAAAATATCTGCTGTGTGTGTGTATGTGCGCGCGTATATATATATATATATATATATATATATATATATATATAATAAATTTTACAGAGGAGCTCATACCAATTTTAAATGAACGTGCCGGATTTCCACCAGACACAGAGCTTGCTTTATATGAGGAAATTAAACCAAATTTAGTTGAGAAAATAGATAACTTATCGGAACCTTTGGAAAAAGTTCTAGAGGAATTAATGGACGGTGACATCATCGTATTTCAAAAGGAAGGAGACAATGAGATGTATGAACTTCCAACGTGTCGAGAATATTTTAAGTAAGTAGCCTGAACACTTTAACTTCCATTTCTTATCGCCAATATATCTTGAGAATCTTGTTTTTGTAGATCTACAATACTGCAACACGTTTGTTAATTTAACGCGATTTGCATTTCAGAGATCTATTCTATAGGGTAGAAGTAACGTTTTGTGATAAGTTGATCCCAAACGATCCAGGTTTTACTATGGAACTTTCGTTAAGAATGACATATGATCAAATGGCAAAGGCTGTAGCGCAACGAGTCGGCACAGACCCGTATCTTTTACAATTCTTTAAATGTCAAAAGTAAGAATTGATATTTCTACTTGCTTCTTGATATCAATGTTACATATAAAAAATGGGTCAAGTTTTTTTTGACAAGGTTTCGATTAATTTAAGATGCTTTGGGGACGAAGAAAAGGATTTTATTTCGAAATTTTTTTTGCAGTTACAAAGATTCTCCTGGCCATCCTTTAAAGTGTACATTTGACGGCACGCTCAAAGAACTGGTCGCATACTGCAAAACGAAAGTAAAAAAATTATTTTACCAACAGCTCAGTATTAGGGTAAACGAGCTAGAAAACAAGAAACAGTTCAAGTGCATATGGGTAGGACCATCACTCAAGGAGGAGAAGGAGATGATTCTTTATCCAAATAAAAATGGCACTGTTGCTAATTTACTCGAGGAGGCTAAAAAGCAGGTAGAATTATCGGAAAATGGATCGGGAAAACTGAGGATATTAGAAATGACTTGCAACAAACTATCCCCTGGCCCTGTGGACGATACACCATTAGATCACTTAAACACATCAGGCACCAAGTTGTATAGGATAGAAGAAATACCGGTTGACGAAGTGAATCTAGCAGAAGGCGAAATGCTGGTTCCTGTTGCGCATTTTCATAAAGAGGTTTTCTCAACGTTCGGTATACCCTTCTTCTTCAAAATCAAGCACGTAAGTGATGTTTCGAATTTAAATCAATGCATAATGCAACGAAGCATTAATAATTGTTATGTTTTTAGGGTGAACCTTTTTCCAAGATGAAGGACAGGTTGTTTAAAAAATTAGGAGTTCAGGAGAAAGAGTTCGAAAAGGTATGTATCCTTAACTAATCTTTTTTTGATCTTTTATGAGAATTCATAAAAAAACTTTGAAGTTTAAGTTCGCGGTGGTGACTATGGGGAAGCCACAGTTTATTATTGACTCGCCGGACTCTTGTATCAAAATTGAGGATTTCCTTCCTAGATACACCAGTCAGAGTAAGTATAAAAAAGAAAAAAAGAGAACATTTATCTTTTCTTTTTAAATGTATAACCAGTAAAACAAGCGTCGAATCGCATGGTCACTATATTCGATATATAGTGCATTGCCGATACGATGCTGGTGAAGAATAAATTTAGTAGTCTATCTACTTTCATATGCAGGCACATCGCCACACAGGCCTTGGCTTGGTTTGGAACACGTCAACAAAGCGCCAAAACGCTCTCGTATCAACTACCTCGAAAAGGCCATTAAGATTTACAATTAAATTTCCACCACACGAAGAATAAATTAATTAGGCAGCCACTCATAATTTATACGATTCTGTATAGTAAGGGAGCGACATCTGATATATTGAAGGTTGGAAAAATGCATTCAATGTATTCGTTTCTTCAGCCAGATTAAATATGCGATTTTAATACTGCAAGAACATCAGAGGTAAATGCTTAGTTATACGATGGATTAAAAACTATCGTGAAATGTGCAGTGCTATCTTATGCATCATGGAAGAGCGATGATATAGTTCCTCGATTCGAATTTGTAAAGATTTTATGTAACGGCCCGATAGCTTATTTTGGCGTCACTCAGTACGGATCATGGTGTTTCTTAAATCATGGTACGGATTTTCGCCTAGATTTCGAAAACATTTGATTATAAAATGCACGTATTGTATCTAATATTGTCCGATAATTATCTTTAATAAACCGTTTCTTTCTTTTTTTTTTAATTTTATTAGGAAACAGACTTTAAAAATTCCGATTCTTACCCTATCGTATAAAAGTTATACATCTCAATAAGTGTCGTATGTTCTGCATGATGTAATATTTAACGTTTAATAATGGCAAAAAAAATCGCTCATCTTTTATATCGTTATCTGCAAGATGTTTGAAATGTAGATTCTTGCCATTAATAAAAAGAGCAGTGCTAAATTTTTAATTTCTATTAAATACGTTAAGATTTTGTTCAAATTTTAAGAAATTTAATTTAATTTGAAAAAACCTCTAGGTGTTTTTCAAATTAAACAAAATCCATAGGGTAATGCTGCTGTTATTTTATCGCGTCATAAAAATGGAGAAGAAGGAGCATAAATAAAATTTCTCTAAATTGCCTTTCAAACATTCTGGAACATTTTTCTTGCATTTGAGCGAAATTTTTTTTGTTATTTTCCATTATATGTTTTATGTCGAAACTGAAATTTTACAAGTATAAATGTATGAAGCAAAAGATCGGCGAAACGAGTGACGCTTAATCTAGATGAAAAAAATTTTCTGTGAGATGCAAACATTTATCGTTATTATATTCGCGGCTTTTCTTTTTTTTTTAATTTTAGAGCAGTATGAGCAAAACTGCCGTTCTGCTTTTAGGGAGTGATGTAAAAATTAACGATTCAATTAAGAAATAATATTTCTATCTGATCGTAAATCAACATTATTTCTCTATTTTATATTTATAATTTGTAACACAGCAAGAGTAGTAGGCGAATCACTCATCAAGATAACCTGCGTGCAAGATCTGTCGTTTGCGAATCCTTATTTATCGTTTTCTACACTTTACTGTGATCAACTCAACTTAGCCAACAACATGTATTTAAACAACACCACGCCGATTCTCGAATATTTGAAATAATATAATTGTAAAATGTCGAGGATGCTGAGCTTTCTACATGGATTATTTAATAAATTTCTTTTTAAGTTGAGGAACTGTCTACCATGGTCATCTTAAGATTTTAATGAGATCGGTAAAGTTCGTAAAATTTAAACGTTAAATTGGGTTAAACTATTTTGAATGTTTAAAATTATCGAATTACAGACTACGAAAACATCGCAAGAGAATCATTTCGAGGACGTACGAGAGTGAGAGAAGTTTGCAGTACGGAAATGGGAATATATACATAAACATGAATTATATGCTACACATATTTTGAAATTGTGCGACAATTCACCGAAGATAATGACGCTTTGCGCTATCTGATTAATAATATAACCGAAAAAAACCTATGCAACACATAATGATTCTTGAAGAAAGCATAAATTAAGCGAGAGCGTGACACACAAAGTGTTTTATAAGAAAGAAAAAGAGACATTAAATGTGGGGAGGCTGTACAGATTGTTCGGTGGCATATAATCTCAATATTATGTATCTAAAGAAAGCTATTCCAAATTTTGTGAACATCAAACGTTCCTTTTTTGCTACTCATGTTTATTGCATATTATTTACTTGAATCTATTCGGAATAATTTATTGACACATTAAATATGTTATTGAAATAAATGGAGGGAGAGAGAAAGAGAATGTGTGCATGTGTGCATATGTGTGTTATGATAAATTTCAAATTGAGTAAAGAGCATCATGGGTCTGATTATTAAAGAGATATCTCCCACGAACACAATCGGGATGATATGTCTAAAGGTTGGTGTTTACATTATCGTATTACATTATAACCGCGTATGTTCCTGACTGCATTTTTTTTAGCATTATCCTTTTTAAGTAAACAAGGGGAACTGGGTCATTTTACAAAAGTCTGTACTAAATTACAAGTGGAAAATATAATCTCTCATCTCTCATGGTAGAAGCGACAGTAATGATATTTTATCCTTAAAAAAAAGAACAAGAAAAAAGCGAGGCAGAATTGTTGCAAGCATTAACGTAGCGAACGATGATAAAAAT
Source organism: Crematogaster levior (assembly GCA_901521435.1). NCBI lineage: Eukaryota > Metazoa > Arthropoda > Insecta > Hymenoptera > Formicidae > Crematogaster > Crematogaster levior. The sequence goes on along the minus strand of CABEGB010000587.1, from coordinate 188,610 downwards.
ACAAGAAACACAAGAATTACACATTTTATTTATATACATATACATATATATATATATATGTACGTATATATGTATATATATTTCATTGTTAAGCCAGGTCTAGACTTATGTCGTATCACTGTATTGTATCATGATCTCATCTCAAGTGTGAACGGAGCGCCGTATATCGTGATAGAGACGATTATGATATGAAACAGTGATAAGACACAAGTCTCAAGACCAGACTTATCACGATGTCCCGTTCACATCTGAGATCATGATACGGTGATATATATATGATACGACCCAAGTCTGGATCCAGCTTTAGGTTCGTCGGAGATTGTTGCTAACGGCAATCCTGAAGTCGAAGCTAGTCCACGAGACGATGATTAACGACAAAGAATACACCTTTTTTGCAAAGGAAAATAAAGGAAAAGTAATCGTGTTAGATTTATCTGACTACGAAGTCGCATTTAAGTTAATTATATTGTTGATAACATCGACGATTGTAAGAAGAAAACAAGCCGAAACGATTCGGCGTACGACCGCTATATAATAATAGATTGTACACCAGATACTTTTTGTGTTTTTGTAGAGCTGACCCCTATAATGAAAACTGCTCAACACTGCGATTGTAAATCTGAATTGATAATTTATTCCTAGGGAGACGAAACAATTAATTGCGATGCAGGTATGCGTAAAGAGGAATGGTAATAAAAGCAATACAACTGGAGGCATCGTTATTTTTAAACATCACGTCGTTGTTTTTCAGCGAGAAGAGGTGCCTCTTAAAACTTTGTTTATACTATCGACGATACGCGTGGCATCAACGAGAATATAAGAAAATAATTTAAATGTGGCAATAAAGACGAAGAATCGAATTCACATGGTATCAGCGGATTAAGAAGAGAAACAGATGATGAAAAAGCTTCCGCATTCTTGTAATCTCGTAAATGTAGGGCTAAACACGTTTGAATAGATTTAATTTTTAGTTTAGATCTAATTTTAGTTTTAAATTTACGTTTTCGTCGAAGAAGTACAGTGTTGTACGCAAGCGTATCATTAGCCGACTTTCTCCAACGTTGTATCAAAACATTCTTACGGCCGACCAACTTCCTTTCGCCTAAGTACGAGAAGAGGTCTAAGAACTCGTATTACGTTGTCCCTGGTTCACGATACAAATAACAGATTAAGAAATTGAACGTTAAAATTAGTTGCGCGACAACACTCGTGCGTCAGTGATAAGAGAAGTTACGTACTCACCATTCATTTTTTTAAAAGTTATTTGTGGCTTATTTCCATTTAAATTGTACAACTGATATGTGATCTGACACATCGTCCTCGATGTTTAAACGCAATACGAAGAGCACTTTTCAGATATTGAAGAGTACATATATCCAAGTTGCAATTATTGATAATCGTATCATATTGAACGTTGCCAGAAAAAGTCACAAAGAAAGAAACGTTAAAATGAACATCCTATTTTTTTACATATTTATATCCTTACATTTTTATAGACAAGTGGATTGTTATAAAAAGTCATTTTAGCAAACTCGAAAACATTGAAATTTAAGTTATCTTCATTTTATTTCTTTTCGAGCATAAGACATAAACTTAAGCATAATAGTAAATGAAGATTCAAAAAATTTAAAAACAAAACAATAGGACTAGTGAACCCAAGCCGGATATTCGTGCTAAATATACATAAGTAAAATAAAAATAAATATAGAAACGAATTTGTTGAATCTTAATTAACGTTTATGAAACGTTTTGCGCAAGTCCCCGCATGAAGAATTATGCAAAACTTTTCGCCTTCGATCACCCTTCACCGAATGTCATCTGGATTAATAGAATTACTAGTAAAACGTTACTTTCACTTCGGCGGGAGAGCATAATTGCTATATCGTACTGTTCTGCTCTTGTCAGCTTTTCTCGGCTATCAAGTGCGCCGCAGTCTGTACGCACCATCGATCCGTGATTGCACGTTATACTACGCTGGTGACTATTTAGAAGGAAATAACGACCTTCTCCGACGCTTGTCCATTGTGTTGTTCTATTGGTTCTACGTGTCCGTTGCATTTCGAGTAAACGCCTATTCTGTGATGAAAAAGACGGGAACGACGTCGCCTTATGAGAATGTTACATTATCAGAATGATAGAATTTCTTTCTCAATTCTTCGTTCGCGAGTGTCTTTGGACGGAGCTATCGTCAGATACGATAATCGTGTACATACCTCACAATATCTTATAATTCTTCTACTGTCCACTTCATTAATTCCAATTTATGAATTTTTTTTCTGTTCTTTTTCCTCTGGATGGATATGTTTCGTTATCGTTTCTGTTCTTTTTTTATTTTAATCTATATTCTTTTTTCTTTTTGTTTTTTAAATCTTTAGATAGGTTTTTCGTTTCCGTTCTCTTTTCTTTAAATTTCAATAAGTCTTAAACTCTTTTTTTCTTTTTTGTCTCTTTCTTCCCTTAAAATAGATATTTTTCTTTATATTGTTTCTATTTTTTTTAATCCGTTCGTTTTTGTGTCTTTTTCTTTAGATAAATACTTGTCATGTATACAGTTTCTGTTCTTTTTTTTTTAATTTTAATCCAAGCATCTTTCTTCCTGCTTCTTTCTTTTTACCCCATTTATCATTCTATCATGCACGTGACTTTTTTTAATTCTTTCGTTACAACAGGACTGAAAGTCATTATAAAAAAAGCGCATTGCGCTGTGTATATTCTGTCACAGTGAAAAATTTCTTTTGCTACGATGTTCGTACAATGATTTATTGCAAATAATCACAAACGGCATTACCCAAACAAGAATAACAAATATAGTTGACATTATAGTAGCGAAAGGATTTCTGCGAGACGTTTTTCCATTTTGTTGCGATTATCGTCATACATTTATTACGCAATTTCGAGCTGTGAATTCATAAACAAGTTATTATCGGTGCGACAACAAAAACATCAAAAACCCATACAGCACAAACATTGCCGTTATATCACGGCAATGTTGTCGTAACAAAATAATAAAATAACATTGTAACAAAATAACATTGCGCAATGTTGTCGCAATATAACTGCAATGTTTGTACTGTATGACAAAGAAAGAAGGAGGAATCTTCACATCTCTTCTCGGTTCTTCGTTGGATCGAGGGAGAAAAAACGGAAAAATTTTTGAAAGCTTCTACTTTAATTAAATCACAAGATATCCCTGACAGATAAAAAAACGTCAGTTTGCAAAGTTGAACAAGGTCTTCGAATCGATGTACTCTGACATCGCTAAAGGCGAATAAGATCTGGGTAAGTAACAAGATAGGAAAAACAGGCGTGATGGGGGAAAGCATTCAGAAGTTGATATAGCTTGATAAAAAAAACGCTGACTGGACTGGCCGGTTTAGACGCGCGGAGAAAAAGTCACCGATCGTACATTCGCTTTCAAATCACGTGTTTTGCTTTCACGAGACTGTCACTCGAAACGACTCTCCTTGTGTATCATTATGTCGCACGCGTTACATGATCCTCTTCTTTTTTTTTGTTTTCTCAGTCTGTTGTTTTCGCGTGCGATGATCCCGACGAAGCATTTCTCGCGAAGAACTCGGCAAACAGTTAACTAAACATTGCGTCAATGTTACATAATTTTTCACTCAACAATGTAACGTTATGTACATGTGTTATATTACACTTACATTGTCGACTGAAATTATAATATTGATGTAATGTTTACTTACTGTTAGTTTGTGGGAAGATGAAAATTTCGTCAGCCGTGAACTTAAAAAAAGAAATAAAAATTAGCAGAAAATGGTGTTTTATCGAAAAGGTCAGCGATGCATTGCGTAGCGATAACAACGGTTAAAATATATATTTATCGTGTGTGTGTCTTGAAAAAATTTATACCTAGCAAACGCCACACTAACATTTACATAACATCAATGTTATAATTTCCCACTCAACAATGTAACTGTGATATAACACACGCGTTACATTGCATTTATATTGTTGAGTGGGAAATTATGATATTGATGTTATGTTAATGTTAGTGTTTGTTGCTTCGTTGACTTTTCCGATAGAACACCAATTTTCTGCTAATTTTTATTTCTTTTTTTAACACATTGTTGGTATTGTATCTCTTTCAAAGATACGGTCAATTCTTAAACAAGAAAGTTTTCTCTCGTTACTCATGTTTACCTTTACTTTTATTTCGATTCTAGTTTTAAGAATTCCACATTTTTACCTACAATTTTACCGGCAATTTTACTCAGAATTTATATCATGTCACCGGCTATTATTTCGTAATTGGATGTGGAAGTGAAACAATATAAACTTTTTTATAATGGTTTAATATAAATAAATATTTCTTTTTGTTTCACTGACGCGAAACAAAAGCGCATCGATCACGAGTTAACTCGTGACCGGTCAACAATGTGTTAAGTTCGCGTGAGGGTAAAAATGTGGAAATCTTAAAACTGGAATCGAAATAAAAATAAAGATAAACATGAATAACGAGAGAAAACTTTCTTGTTTAAGAATTAAGACCATATCTTTGAAAGAGATACAATACCAACATTGCAGCATACTTAAGGAAATACTTCCGTTCGATATCAATAATAACATTTGAAAGAATTACAAAGGTCACCTAATCGAGCTAAAATAAAAATGTCATTTATATATTATAAAACTATATGAATATATGATTAAGATTTATTCCAAATAAATATATATAAACGTTTCGACCTCACTGGGTCTTCCTCAATACTGCAGCAATAAACTTGCAACGTTATACTATAATATTATTGGAATATTCCGTGCCGTATTGTATTGAAAACATAAAGTAAACAAGAAAATGCTCTTTTCCGAAATTTGAAAACATTTCTACTGAGTTTGAAGATCTAAACATCAGTCCAAGGAATTCTGAAGAACAAATCTTTCAACAACAAATCTCTCCAACACCTTGAACGTTATAATTGGTGCGCGCGCGACATCCGAGTCACGTGATCGAACACGAATCGCAGACGTCTCGCGCCTGCGCGTCGTACCGCGTTCACGCGTACGACCGGACGGACCGAGCGTTCGTGCGTCGGTTGTGCCAACGGAAATTGAGGGGGATCTCCGTCAAGTTCAACCTCGCACGAGGTAAACCATAGACTTAATAGACGGAGCCTAAGCTGCCTAAATGGGCAAGGGGGGTAGTGATCTTTGCCGTAAGGGGAACGCAGTAGGTGAACAGTAACTTCGGTTAAACTCGGTGGAACTCGGTAAAATTCGACAATTTTGCTGTAAGCTGATTCGCTGATACAGCGAAATACAGCCGAATATTTCCGAGTCGCGCCGACGAAACTTTCCGAAGTGTTCGCCTATCACATGCTTTTTGTAAAAGGCTCCGTCTATTAAGTCTATGAGGTAAACGCCTGTTAGCCGTCGTCTACAATGAGATTTTAAGCCTTAAGCTGTAAGAAATTGACCAATCACAGTTCAATTTGAGAAGAATAAGCGAATATGATTGGTTAATTTCTTATGGCTTAAGGCTTAAAATCTCATTGTAGACGACGGCTAAGGACGTGCAGAACTGTATACTGTGTACAAAAACACACGGTCGATCTGATCGCCGTGACTGTTGCTAAACATCACACACGCACATACATCACGTGCGTGGCATAAGATGGCCGGGAATTGGTCGAGTTTGAATCGGCGCGGTTTTCAATTGGTCGAAAACCTGCTGCGCGCCCGGAGCCGACGTATAAAGGATTTTGCCGGTCAAGGACGCGTCGCAGACGCTTACGGCCCTCCGCATAGCCGAAGCTATCATCGCTCGACCACGTGTTGCATACCGGAACGAGTGAGTACTTTTGAGTAATCGTCATTGATGACACTTTTGTCCACGATCGCGGCGTAACGATGTGCAATGTTGCTCGCGATTGGGCGCGTGTGTGTGTGTATTACTTTTTGAATCTAAGTTTGTATTCCAAAACGTCTTATTTGAGGAAAATTTTACTCAATACTCTACTCTACTACTTCTACTCTATAGCTCACGTCACATATACTATAGAAATTGAGTAAAATTTTCCTCAAATAAGGTTGCATTTCAAAACGTCTTATTTGAGGAAAATTTTACTCAATACCCTATAGCTCACGTCACATATACTATAGAAATTGAGTAAAATTTTCCTCAAATAAGGTTGCATCCCAAAACGTCTTATTTGAGGAAAATTTTACTCAATTTCTTTAGTATATGTGACGTGAGCTATAGAGTATTGGGTAAAATTTTCCTCAAATAAGACGTTTTGGAATGCAACCTAAGAGTGCAGAAAAATCCGCTTTTGCGGAAAAAACTGTAGTTTTCGAAGATGATCCTCGAGATGATCCTCTATGGGTACTTGTGTGAAATCAACGTATCATTGAAACGGTTCAACGCTCTGTTTATCGTGACTTCTGATAGCTCGAGAACGAATGTTACAAATGCTTCTTGATTACACTTGATTAACATTTTGCCAGTGCCGTAACTGACCTGAAGAAATGGGAGGGTCCTTGTTCCCCCGACCATGAAAAGGAGCAACAGTTTATATCAGTTATTAAATAAAATAGAATTTTCAGAGATCTAACACAGAAATTCATTCTTTCTTTAAATTAATATTAACATAAATATTGCTAAATGTCATTATGCGATGACAGATTGTGATGTAAAGAGTTCTAAAAAAAATTAATATATAAATTTGTAATAATAATAAATATATATATATATATATAACTTTAAATTTAAAATAAAAAAGAATAATGCAGGCTTAGCCGATTTACACTTTACTTTCTTTCTTTGAACAGTTTCTTCATTTAAATTGAACTTTGGTCAAACTGAACTTTCGCACGTATTGAAATAGTTTTAGTCTTTGATATAAAGTTTCGATGAATGCACTTGAATTAGATTGGAGTAGATTTTTTCTTTGTTCTTATAATATCGTACTCGATTTTTTTTTTTTTTTTCATCGTCATTAAGATAACATTAAGATAATCTCACAAATATAGAATTATATCTACAGTATCTATATTATTTTATATTTATCTTATCTACCTGTTATGTGTTTTGTAAGATTTGTGTAACATTACGTATCTTTACTGTCGTATAAAAATCAGGAAGTCATTTACAATATTTTTTCTTTGTTAATTTTTCCGGGACATAATTTTAATTTACTACGAATCTCTCTCTTTCCCTCTCATCTTATTTTTCTTCACGTCGCGTGACATATTTATTACGCAGAGAAATTGTTTATCCATTATTTGCAACATCGATGAACAAATCATGATCAATTAATGTTTTACGCTATTTCGACGTAAGCACGAATGTTTATCAATTTAATTACACCACGCGTGGGGTAATGGGGTTATCAATAGAAGTATGAACTGTAGGGAGGTATGAGGACGTATGAGCTAATTCACATACGTCTATAATATTTGGCATATCGCAGTCGAAGCAGCACACTTGCCTTCCTCGACACATTCTATTGTACAATTCCATTTCCAAGTAGATTTCCAAGTAGATTTATCGCAAGATACGGCGTCAGATTGAGAAAAAAATATTTTGTAAACGCAAAAATTTTAATAACAATTATTACTTAAATAATTTTATAACTTATATGTATAATAATATTATATAATATTAATAGATATTAATACTTATATATAATTATATATATAAATTATTAAAATTATTTTATTAATATATATGATAATATAGTATATATAAATAATAATATTATAAATATATTGAAAACAAATAAATGATTTATAAATCTAGAAATGATTAAAATCGGTTACTAAAGATATAAATTAAAGTTATAATTGTTGACAGGGCATGGCAGCGATACTCCATGAGAATATTTGGGAGAGCGATCCCGAGCTCTTCGACTTGATGAAGAAGGAGAAGAAACGCCAGCAATCGGGTCTGGAGATGATCGCGAGTGAAAACTTCACATCTCTCAGTGTACTTCAATGCCTGAGTTCATGTTTACATAACAAGTACAGTGAAGGATTGCCTGGTCAAAGGTGAGATTACTTTTTTATACCGCATTCCTCTTACGAGCATTCACTTCAAGAATGACTACTTTTCCACTATTATTGTGCAGGTATTACGGTGGAAACGAATTCATCGACGAGATTGACTGAGATTGAATTGAATGCGCAGAAACGCGCCTTGGAAGCCTTCAATTTGGATTCTGAGCAATGGGGCTGCAACGTACAACCCTATTCGGGAAGCCCAGCGAATTTCGCGGTGTATACAGGCCTGGCGAAGCCTCATGGACGTATAATGGGTCTGGATCTACCCGATGGTGGCCATCTCACTCATGGTAAATATGAATAAATCGAAGAAACTGCATACATGTAGGTTGTTCTGTTTAAACTGTGTTTGTGCGCTAGGTTTTTTCACGGCGACCAAGAAGATCTCCGCTACATCCATTTTCTTCGAATCAATGCCGTACAAAGTTGATCCTACGACCGGCTTGATCGACTACGATGGACTCGCGAAACAGGCGAGATTGTTTAAGCCGAAAATCATCATCGCTGGAGTCTCCTGCTATAGCAGATGTTTAAACTACAAACGTTTTCGTGAAATTGCCGACGAGAATAACGCGTATCTCTTCAGCGACATGGCTCACGTTTCCGGACTGGTCGCCGCCGGATTAATATCCAGTCCTTTCGAATTTAGTGACGTTGTCTCGACAACAACACATAAAACCTTACGGTATAGAATCATTCCCTAATAATTATGAGTATATCTCTTATTATTAGTGATTAAAATAATGACAAGATGCTTTCTCTATTTAATTCTCAGAGGCCCGCGCGCTGGCGTTATTTTCTTCCGAAAAGGCGTCCGAAACATCACGAAGGATGGCACAAAGATTATGTACGACTTAGAGAATAGAATAAATCAAGCGGTCTTTCCGGGTCTTCAGGGTGGACCTCATAATAACGCTATCGCTGCTATAGCTACCACTATGAAACAAGTGAAGACACCAGAATTCCTCGAGTATCAGAAGCAAGTGGTGGTTAACACGAAGAGATTGTGCGCCGGTTTGCAAGAGCGCGGTTATAACATCAGTACCAATGGCACCGACGTCCATATGCTACTGGTAGATCTACGATCTACAGGCATAACCGGTTCGAAGGCAGAGAAGATCTTGGAAGATATTTCTATTGCCTGTAATAAAAACACTGTTCCCGGTGACAAAAGTGCGTTTAATCCTAGTGGTATCCGTTTAGGAACGCCCGCGCTCACTACTCGTGGCTTAATCGAGGAAGACATCGATAAAGTTGTGGATTTTATAGACAGAGGTATTACAAATATTTGAACCTCATAAGAATTCGTTAGTGGTTAGTGACTTCGATTGTTAAATCACTAAAGAATACTATAGTGATTTGTATTTCTTACTTATAACATTTTTATATGATGAGGAATAGTTTCTGAGCACTAACGAATCAAACATTGTAACTTAAATACGTATAGCACATAATGGTACTAATAATAAATTCAATACTATTTCCTTACAGGGTTACAACTTTCTAAGGAAGTGACTGCTATTTCCGGACCGAAATTGGTTGAGTTCAAGAGAGTATTAAATACCGATGAGAATATTAAAGCAAAGGTCGCGGCTCTAAAGGAGGAAGTGGAAACTTTCTCGAGGCAATTTTCGATTCCTGGTTACGAAATATATTAAGTACATATTTAATATTTAATTTAATATTTAATATTTAATTTTAATGTTCCAATTAAAATTTTTATCGCTAATTGTAGGTTTTTAAATTATTGTTATATTTTTCTATCAAGTGATCTGTATTATTCATGTATCTAAATTCATGAAATTCAACAACGCGGCGCACTCGGAATCATGTCTATTAGAAAGTATTGCCTTACTGTTATGTAATTCTTTTATAATAAAAAAATAGATTACATGACAGGTACAAAATCAATGTACCATATAAATCTATCAGTTTTATAATGTGTCCTCCAAACTCCATTTATAATATATAAAAAATTGCAAGTTAAAGAAGTGATTATAGAAAAAGAAAATTTGCACTTAATTTACACAATCATTTTAAGTAAGATGATTATAATAATCAGATATGTTTCTGACTTGCTTTCTATAAATTGTTATTTATTTGATGATGAAAAATTACTTATTACTTTCAATATTATTTATATGTCCTGGGGTAGCACGACAAATACATGAAGTTAATGGATACATTCACAGTTAATGAATGTTGGGTTCAATCCCTCGCCTCACATGAAGTTTGTTAGAAAATTAAAGGTTGTGTGGTGATAATAATAATCCACTTTGGAATATTTCAATATAAAATATTATATATATCTTTTCTATGATTAGTCTGAGACGATACTTTTAAACGTAATAATAATACGTGACTAATGATAACTTAAGGTTGCACTTCGATGTTTATTGTCAGTACTGAAATCTATAGTTTACATCACGTATCATATTTCAGTACTAGGTAAATATTATAGTACATAACAGCTTTTGTAGTACGTTCAAACAAATCTACGATCTACGTGCGTCATACAATAGATTTTTAGTACTGGCATATTGAATATTGAAATGCAGCCAGAGTTCGGTACATTTAATTGGGCTTCATAATAATCCTCTGACTTTATCAGGCCTTCTAATTTTCCAAGAACTTTTCAGAACAAGTACCGTGTCACAAGATCATGCTACATTGACTGAAAATTGTTCACGGTCGCACACGGTCTTGGCATTCGTTCATGAATCCTCGATATACCAATTCAAAAATTTCAAATTCCAGCCGAAAGCCATGCGTTACCATCGTCGAACATGAGAAAGTATTACGTGCGTGCGTATGTGGCATGTAGGATTGATGATGGTATTATGGTGCTGGTACTATGATTGTGGGGTATTGATAAGAGAATGTCTGCTTCTGTTTCCCCTCCATGTTTCATTGAATTGACGAGAGCGTAGTTGTAACGCTTGTCATGTTGAAAATGGACAATCATCGCCTTTATGCGTTGTATAGTCAGGTCGCGGGTCAACTGTTTCAACACTTTCGATATTTTATCAATTGGGTTTTATATCGTACGTAGAACTTCGTTCGTTATTAAAATGCTTTCAAGTTCACAATGATGCGCTAAGTACATTTCATTCTGTGTTAATTAAGTTAACAGTTAGTTAGGCACAAATGTTCGAATTTGTACGTAACAACAAGGATGAGTTTGATCAAATTCTGATCAATTTAATTGATGATGAGTCATGTTCGAATAAAATTTTAGTCATATAAATATAAGACGCACATACATACATACATCACATGTATTTTATATATATCCGTTCTCATTCTTAAGTGGCTTGTTTTCTATTTATATAACATAACATATTGAACATAAAATAAACTTTAAATTCTTTCTAATAAGTGTGTTTTAATCCATTAATTTTGTTGTATATTTCACTTAACATATCACTTGTAATTGTTTATAATCACTGATTTTGTCACTTCCTTATAATATACACTGTTTTCACATTGATCCGCGGAAATTTTAACACTTTTATTATTTTTGCTTGACGTTTTCAACATAAATCGTATGAATATTATCGAGATAAAAAATATTTCATAAAAAATATCACGTGATTTAGAAATAAATGTCATGAGCATCGATAAATCCATTGTATTGTGAAATAGTAAGTATTTTTAATTAGGAACATAATGACAGAGACATATTTGCACGGTTCACTCAACTCATATACAGTTATTAAATTAAGTAGTAGCGGATACAAAGGAGTTGCTATTAGAGTAAGATGTCAAGTAACGCAACCGTTATTTGTTATTATTATTTTTCAAGTAATTTATACAAATATAATACCTAGTTAATAATCTTCAAAAGACTAATCTCACACATTCCAAAGTATTAAAATCAAACAATTAATATTATATAATTTTCATGAAATTAATATACATTATTTAATTTTTTTACAAAAACTTCATTAAAAAGTAAAGAATTTTTCATTATCTTATAATGTAAGTATCAAATGCTTGATACTTGCATGATTTACAATTATTACATATTAATATAACAATTTTGCTTTAAATAATTCTGATAACGTAATAAACAATAAAATATAATGAAGGATACTCAATATACTTACATGTATACTTACACACATTTTCTATAGAGAGGTATATTTATTACAAAGCTAAATTTATTAGTCGAATGTTGTCTATGGTTTTCATTTTAATACATAGCGATATTATATTATCTTTATTATTATTAATTAATGCTGTGAAGATTTTTATTACATAGTGCATGATGGTCGTTTTATTTTCTTAGTTAAATATATGAATTTGTATTTTTCTATTGTTTCAAACGATCACTCATATCAGCATAGAGTCCAATAAATAAATATATCGCTCGTTGCTCTGCGTATAATTCTCTTTCTCGATGCCTCAGCAACAAGCAGTCTCAGTAAGCAGTTCTTTTTTTTTGGAAGCTACAATTATGTCACATTTATTTGTCCATATGCATTTTAGTTTATATAAAATAAATTTTCGACCAGCAGTTACACGCAGGTATATATTCATGTGGTTATATACGCGATATACAGATCGTAGTAAATGGCAAGGATTTTATTCAAAGTCCAAGTATAATTGCTGAATTCATAACAGCATACATAGAATGAAAATATTTACTTTTATTAGAAAGTTAACTCATTCTCTTTCAAATTTTTACATACAAATCGATAATTATTACACATTTTCGAATGTTATGCAATCAAGACTTTTTATTTAAAAGCATGTGTCTCATTATTGCACATGTGTATCTTATTTGACTAAAAAGAGTATAGAAAGTATTAGATATGTATAAAACAATCAAGATGCCTATCTGAATTCTACTATTGTGAATTCAGTGTACATAACTTACAACTTTGATAAATTCCCGTAAGAAGTTGTCCCACGTACTCTCAGGGTTCTACATAGCTCAGAATTACTATTTCTTCAAATAATAGTAATTCTTTTAGCTTTTTCTTTTGCCGTAAACATAACGTCCACAATTTGAAAATTTCATTGTTGGTTAACACAGATGCAGTCAATGAAAGTATTTGGGTCGAAGAATAATATATAAAAGTTCGATATTCAGCATCACACTGCACAGTGTTGCCTCACCTTTAATCAATCAAGTTCTTGCGCGGCGTGCGACGTTGAAGCTGTATTTCGTTGTTCGTCATCCGAATCATCGTCTTCCAGACCATTGAAAAACGATTGCAAAAACGAACCAAATACTGCCTGATTACGTGGACGCGGAGGTACAATATTGAAAAAAAGTTGGCCTATTTTATCTAAGTACTGTCGATAGCATGGATCTCTGTTTAAAGATATCTGGTACTGTTCACAAAGAATCGTGAACACCGCTAGTTTACCACTGCAAAATCGACAGAAATTGGAAGATGTATTTATATAATTAAAAATGTATCTCTCATATAGAATATGGCGTACCTGTCAATGGTTTTGAGTAGAAAAAATAAGAAGTTTAATAAAGGAAGAAGATATGGTGGGCCACTATTTATTTTTGGATGCCTTGAAGTATAAGAATTAAAGGCCTCTTGTGCCGTTGCTTTGTTTTGTAAACAAAGATACCTAAAAGGTTGAATTTTATATTATTTATATTAATTAAATTTATATAAATAATTTTATATAAAATTAAGTATAAAAATCTTTTAGATAACTTTTAGAAAGCTTTGAAAATCTTCTGAAAATCTCCTTATGCCTAAATCCTTTATATTATTATATTTGTTTGTCCTTAGTACGCTATGTTTAAGATTTCCAATGTTAAAAATTGATTAGCTTACTGTAAAACCGCTTGAGCTATAAAGAGGTCTATTTCACTCATATATCCACGCTGCTCATGAAGTTCAACCAACATCGCGGCACATCCGGAACCATCTCTACTATGTATAAAGTGTTGCCTTGCCATTATGTAATTCTTTTCTGATCAAAAAATAGATCCATTATGTATAGCTCGTTCCAAGACAAACGCAATAAAACTCTTGATAAAATTACCTCTCCAAAAGACCTGAGCTATCTTCTGGTGCAAATCTGGATGGCCAGTCTTGTAATCCGTACCCTTTACGCTCCACTTGAGTGCCGACTGCACAAACATTTCCCTCTCTGGAGACGTAGGGCTCATTAAACTGAACAAGCTTGTGATCTTCTCGAAGAAGCCTTGCGCAGGTACCGTTCCGGATTGCGTTAAAACATTGACAAATAGAATCCCTAAGTCGGCTCCACTCGCGTGCTACAAGAAACGCGCACAAGTCGGTTATTAATTACGATTTACTTGAGAGACAAGCGGGGCAGCTGCGGGCAGATTCGACCTCGTGAAAATCGTGCTCGAGAGAAACACGAGGGATCTTCATCGAAACACTCGCGGCGCGCAGACGATTACCTGCTCGTGCTGTAACAGAAGCATCGACCCGTTGTAGAGCAATTCCAGGAGCTCCGAGTATTTCCTCTGGCCGAGGTATCTGTAAGCGTAGGAGAGGTTAGAGGCTACGGGATTTTTAAGGGTACGGAGGCGCGCCTCGACGGCGCGAGGCCGTCCGCTCGGCCGGCTCTCACCTGAAATACAAAGTTCGATACATCTGATGGGCCTCATAGTAGTTTTCGGAATTTATCGACGCCTCCAATTTCGCTAGAACTCGATGGATACCGTGACTGTACCGCGAGGCCATGTTGACACTATTTGGGAACCTCGCGGCCGCACGCGCGCGCGGTTGGCATCAGTGTGCGCTTTCCCCCGCGTTCCTCGCGCGTACGATTTAAATTCGAAAGCCCACGCGTCACGATCGCCGAGCACGGGCGATTTACGTGCGCGCACGTATGACGCGCGCGTCGGATTGATCTGGGGATGGGCTCGACGCGAGCTAAAAATGGACAATCATCGCTCGTCGTCACGTTTTAATCTCATGCGCCGCGCGGCCAACTATTTCAGTACTTTCGGCACTCTTATCGATTGGCTATCCGTAGAGCTTTGCACCGTTAAGCTACTCTCACAGGTTCACAATGTTGCGCTAAGTTTCATATTTCGTAACTGCGCGTTAATGGAGATAATTATCTGGGTGATGACATAAATGTTGGGATTTGCGTGACGAAGGTGACTCTGATCGAACTCTGATTGGTTTTTAATTCATGATTAATTATCAAGTGGCACTTGTACGTGTTGTTTTGCTAGTAGCAGATAGAAATGAGATAGAGCAATCTCTTATTGCTCGAGACATGGGAAAGAAGATTAGATTGGGAGCAACGAATTGTATAGTTAGATTTAGTCGCAGACTAAGTTAACAAGTGGTTAATGTCCATTTTGTTGACGTAGATGAAAGTAATTTTTTGTTGCTTAACGTGAGAAAAAAAGAATTGTATTAGAGACGGCAAGTTATATTTTGAAATTTTTGCTGCGAGCAATTCTGTTGATAGTTGAGGTTAAGGGTAGTTAACTTGTCGAATAATGTTTGTTAACGTGGATAGAATTATTAATTTTTTGCCGCTTAATGTAGAAAAAAGAGATTACACTAGAGACAATGAGTTATATAAAACTCGAAAATTTTCCTAATTAAGTTTTCTAATTAAGTTAATCGGAGAGAAAATAATTGTGCTTCTAAAAAATATATATCTAGAAAGACGAGTTATATAAAACTCAAAAATTTTCCTAATTAAGTTTTCTAATTAAGTTAATCGGAGAGAAAATAATTGTGCTTTTAAAAAAAATATATATAGAGACAACGAGTTATATAAAACTCGAAAATTTTCCTAATTAAGTTTTCTAATTAAATTAATCGGAGAGAAAATAATTGTGCTTCTAAAAAAAATATATCTAGAAAGACGAGTTGTATAAAACTCAAAAATTTTCCTAATTAAGTTTTCTAATTAAGTTAATCGGAGAGAAAATAACTGTGCTTCTAAAAAAAATATATAGAGAGACAACGAGTTATAAAACTCGAAAATTTTCCTAATTAAGTTTTCTAATTAAGTTAATCGGAGAGAAAATAATTGTGCTTCTAAAAAAAATATATATAAAGACAACGAGTTATATAAAACTCGAAAATTTTCCTAATTAAGTTTTCTAATTAAGTTAATTGGAGAGAAAATAATTGTGCTTCTAAAAAAAATATATACAAAAAACCATTGCTGCAATGTTGCTGGAATATTCTGTGCTATCGCAAAAATTTATATTGCGATATATTGCGATATATCGATCAGATCTAAGGAGATTCCAAGATGACAATTGATTGACATTGATGTATATTTTTTTTGCATAATTTTTAATATACGAACTTAATTATTATAATTAGTCTTGTTATTTGTATTGTTATTAGTATTGTTATCGGAAAAAATGTCCGGCTCTTAAAAGGCTTATGTGTTTACTTATATATCTAAGGAGATTCTTCACGGAAAAATCGAGGTGTGTCGGAAGAACAGTCTCCCGAATAATCCGGTTTCTCTCATTTCCATGAAAATAGAGATAGGAAGAACGGATGCTTCCCAAAAGGATCAACGCACGATAACGTTCGCTCCGCGTGTCGCTCGGCGGTTCAACAATCGCGCGCGACATTCGGAGTCGCGCCGCGCCGCGCGTCGGTCTAATTCGTCGCGCGCCGCGGCGTGCCGCGAGGCGGCGTAATATATCAATTGCAAAAAGTAATATTGATAAATGCGCAAAGTGGCGTCGCGTAAGCGCAGCCGGGCCGCCCGTGTGTACGTACGCGCGCACACACGTACGCGCGCTCGCGCGCGCGCGCACGCACACTGCGCGTCACCCGCCGTACGTGTACGTACGTACACGTGGCCGTCCCCCCCACCCCGCGCGACGCACACACGCACACGCGTACGCACACATGTGCACGCGGCCGAAAAGCGCGTAGAGCGCGGTGCGCCCCTGGCGGCGGACCGTGCAAGTGACCCTCGCGGAAATAATTATCGCGATTTATGTTATTTGCAAATGTGATCCGGGGGTTTAATTAATTAGGCGATGCCGTGTGGCGGCGACTGACGGCGACCGACGGGCTCCTGGGGCTACCCGGCTACGCCGTGAGTGGAGTGGAGCAGCGACGGCCGCGGCACGGGGTGAGTGGCACGTCCGAGAGTAATGTACGGTTCCACGTACACGGCGGGTGTCCCCCCCTGCGCGTGTTGGGAAAGGGGGGCGGTGGCTCGCCCGCTCGGCTTGCTCGATCGCCGGCCACTTTTTTTATCGGTTCTGCCGGCCCCGCTCGGCGATAACAATGGCCGTACTGGAGATCCGCGAGCGCGCTCGGCGTCGCTCGGGACGGGCCGAGCGGTCGCTATCCGTCGGCCGACGGACACGGCTCCCGTCGCCGTCGATGATCACCGAGCCGGACGGACGGCACCGTGCGATGGGGCTCCGTGCGGCGGAAATCCGCGCGTTCTCGATCGGAACGCCTGCTGATATTTTCGAGCGACCGGAGCTCGACGACGAGCCTTCCTGGAGTCGTGGAGTCGTGCGCGATAACGGATGAACGGAATCGTCGTGACGCGTATCGATCGCTGGCGTATTTTTTCTATTTGTGCGTTTTTCCGTTTGTCCTATATATAATCATTTCACACCTGATGTATCTGATAAAGCATATGCTATGATTGTGGGCTCGAACCTTTGTGTGCAAAGAGATTTTTATTCGCGACCTCATTACGTTCAGAGATGATAGGTTTAATTATATGCATGCAGAATGGACCTGGCGGAAACTATGAAGAACATTGTTGCCAAAGGTATGCAAACCGAAATGGGTCCGCCAGGTGGAGGATCGGGCTACTCTGCGACACCGAGCAGCGCCGGTTATGTCACGGAGAAGATGTACATGTTGTTACAAGCATATTTGCAAAATAAAGGATGGAATCCCAGTATCGAGCTACTGCAGTGCTTCTCGGAGTTCAAGGATGCCTCTATGATGCCAAGCGCCGCTTATTTACAGTGAGAATTGTTTTACAGTTTTATTTGTGTTTGTTGCAAAAATATTCACTGCGTTTGATATGTCCACAGGATGATGGCATCTAGAGTCGCACTGGATTCGCAAGGAAGACTAGTTCTTAGAGAGAACGGCAAGATAATACTACCCTATGAACACTTTGCCAATGCAGTAATGTTGAAACATATGAACGGGCCACACGGCTTACACTTGGGCTTAGAGGGTACAGTCAGAGCAGTCATGGAATCTTACACCATTGGAAGAGAGTGCTTTGGGATGGAGAAGGAATTTATCATAGAAGTTGTGCAAAACTGTCCCAATCCTGCTTGTCGCTATTACAAAAATCAGCTGGAGCTTACTCAGAAGATGGGCCACATGGCACCGACTTACATCCAAGAGAACGAAGCAACTGCGTCTCTTCTGCGTACTGGTTTTCCACATAGCACAGATTTCCAGACAGTGAGCAAACTTTATACGATATATCCTTGCTATTGTAAATCCTTGCGTTTCTAAATTTGATATTTTATATCCGACGTTTATCTTTTTCTCTCTATAGAGCCTAAGCAGTGCTAATCCAAATACACACATGGGAGGAGGATCCGCGGCGGATTTACCGGAGATGAGGGGTGCTGGCAACCAAATGAATCTTCAACGTCCTCCAAGCCGTCCGTCATTAAATATTCCGCATCGGCCTGTATCGCAAGAGAAGAAAGTGCCATCCGGCAAGCAGCATTATGAATCTCTAATACCTAATATACCAATCTCCGATCACAAGTTGACGGACTTTTTACGCACCAATCTGGATAACTTGGACAATCTCACTTCTCTCGGTTTAGGAAACTTACAAGGATTAGGGAACGCCAATAAGGACCTGTTGGCACTGCACAACGGCGCATGGCCTTTAGAAAGTGAAAAGGGATCTCGATCATCAAATTCGGAAGGTGATTAAGAGCACGCGACATAATAATGTACGCTTTTAAAACGTTAAAATTAAATTTAAAAATTAACACATGAATCTATTTTCAGGTGGTCAAGAGAAGATTGTGCGTGCTTTTGCAGAAGTGATGAAGAACATGGCAAGAATGAAAGCTTGCGTACGGCCGGCAATGTGCAAACCGTACGGCAAACAATCTGAGGCCCTGCAAAAAAGTAATAATTCTTAACATTATTTTTTCAAAGTTTTTTCGTTTCTTCTCTTTACATAAATTTATTGTACTGTGAAATTTTATATCAATTTTCTTTCTCAAAGTAGTTTACAGATATTTTCACGTTGCTTATTTCCAATTGCAGCATTGGTCGATACAATACAGCTTGTACAATCGTTGAGAAGCTTCTTGCCGCCTCCACACATACCAGTTTCGAGCTGGAAAAACGAAGACAAACACCGATTAGATCACACTGGTACCCCTTACTTGTCAACGTTGTGAGTAATTTTAATGGGGCTACTATTTTTAACTCTGTTATTAATATTTCT
Organism: Crematogaster levior; assembly: GCA_901521435.1. Classification (NCBI taxonomy): domain Eukaryota; kingdom Metazoa; phylum Arthropoda; class Insecta; order Hymenoptera; family Formicidae; genus Crematogaster; species Crematogaster levior. Next base: position 169,179 of record CABEGB010000587.1, on the reverse strand, counting down.
ATTATTATACATTTCATTTATTAACAGAAAAGCTGGCGGGATGGAAGAATTATGCGAGCAGCGTAAGCTAGACTAACCGTCGTCTTCGCTTTACTCGCGACAGACCAAGTTTCGTCTTTTTGCGCTCTATGATGTTCTAGTCACAAGATGTTTATTGATTAGCTGGGTGTTTCGTATCTAAACAACCCGATGGATTGCTCAAAAAAGTTGTTGGCGTTTAGGACTTCAAATACTAAGAGACAAAATGAGTCATGCGTGGACTGTGATAAACGTGGGTAGCGTGAAACAAAAAGATTTATATGTAGGACTAAACTCACACCGCGTCATCTTAGGGATTCTTACTAGCTTTATTTCATCGCTGTAACCTGATTTTATATTGTCATTGCTCTCGATCTGCCTATGGGGCTTATTCGGTAAATAATCTATTGATTAATCTTGCGATTATACCGAAAGCTTAGCGATTGAGTTACGATTACGTAAATTATACGATTACGTAAATAATGAATATTCGATATGAATAGCATTTATATTTACTGTATCGATTTAATAATTTGCCGTTTGTGTTCCAATAATTACCTGATTAATAACATATAAGGCTTTTTTTACATGTAAAAACTGTTATATAGGCGTGTAAAACTTAAGTCGAAATGAGAAGCAAAGACTAAATTGGTCTGGTACAAAAGCTACTAATCGATTGCTATTTCAACATTCGCGGCATAGGTGCATAAAGGAAGAGTTGACATTTTTTCAATTATTAAACTTGTTATTTTGTTTTAACTTGTTTGTTAAATATAGTATATTCTTTAGAATTTTGAAACATGAATCGAGTTATTCGATTAGCGAAATAATTACTGTGTTCAATTTATGTATACAATTTATATGTATACGCGTACGTATATGTACGTATATACGTTATATATATGTATACATTTCCTTTAAAAAGGTTTATATGCGTTATTATTTATTTTTAAGGATGAGATGAACATATATCATTGTTATTTCTAGTAGTGTTCGTTGAACAAGTATGCGTATTACAAATGTTAAAAGATTTGTAATAAGCTCCATGGGCAGTATGTGCGGTGTGCACATAAAAAGAAATCATTGGTCAATTCATATAGGTATTTAAAAAAAAAAATTATTTCTTAATACGTAGAAAAGGAAAAAGAACGGAATTGTTATGAGGAACTCTTAAGGGGGTGTGATTTGCACTGACGCTCAAAGACTTCACTGTGCACTAAGTATTATTACGCAGAAACGTTTTTACTCTTGCGAAAGAAATTGCAAATTAGAGGAATTGTGTTTGTGGCTTCGATCGAACGCTTCCTCGGACAAACGGCATATCGTATTGGTTGCAGGAGTAGAACCGTTTCCTACTCGGTTGTTATATGCGCATATAAGCGGTATGATATAAAATGTTTCCTTCTTTCTCGATAATGTAAAGTTACAGGGCGTCCGTCTTTGGATGTAAGCGATAAATGCAGTGTATACCGCGAATGTAAGATCGTGCGCAACACTCGAATGCGTGGGCTGTGTATATGTGTCTGCAAGAATGTGAAGTTTCGGCTATCAAATAGCAAAATTTTATATGAATGCACGTATGTTAAAGATGTCTTTCTATACATGTATCTGTTATTATTTACTACACGTATGCAGCGAATGTGCCGATCGATTACCATTTAGGAGTCGGATCCATGATTTGAAAGACCGTGCGAATTATTATTTTCTTTCATTCTGTTTTCCCTTTTTTGGGGGCAAATTATTGCTCTCTTTCATATCGTTTCCGTTATTTTGTTCTATACTTGTATTGTTCTCTTTTTTTTTATTTTGTACTCTACTGTGTTAGAAAGTGGGAAGCATGTGGAGATGCAATGACAATTAACAAGTCTGGAGAATGATTCTCGACAGTGATTCTTTATTTTTTTTTTCACGGCTATTGTAGGTGTTTGAACGAATGCAGATCCGGCTTCTATAGACTGCGTTTTTGTTGACATACATATATGATATATATATATTGACAAGAAGGCTGCTGCAATATGGTTCATAATTCGACGATAACTTGTTGCACACCAAAGTGTATTTCCAATAACTAGGTGGACTTATTTCTTATAATATTACGTATTATCAAAAAATGCAAACGTAACGTCGTTTGTATCTCGATCGGTCGGTCCGTGTGATCAATGCAATTAAGCATATCCATGACTAAGTCGTTGCAACTTATGCCAAATAGAGAAAAGGGAGCGCGGAAACAGAGTCTGAAAAGACGTTGATAAAATATACCAAAATAGAATTTCAAAATATATTAGGGGCGTCCGAGATAAATCTTATCTTATCGATGATTTTTGAAATACCACAGTACAATGTTCAAAATATGACGAGTTTGTGCGTTTATTTATTTATTTTTTTTAAGCAAAAGTTGCAGCACTACAGTGAGTTTCTTTATTCTTCGCTTTATAATATTCGCTGTATTTCGTTGACGATAGCGACATCGTTTTATGTTATAGATTAAATTATCAAAGTTCGTTTTCCATTATTCGTTTTGCGATTTTATCACCGTAGTTGCTGCAACTGACGCCATAATGTGCATTAGTTTAATATTCTCCTTTGTACACCGTCCATTTCTATTAATTGAGATAATTAGCAAGATTTGATTCTAAAGGGACGTTCTCTCGAACGGGGTCGAACACACCAAGAATAGGGGAAAAAAAGGCAGATTTCGTTTCCGGATCTCGTTACTCTCGCGCCATATCTATACCATAGAGACCGTATACATGTTTCCGCACCGAATTCGACAGTAAGATGATAAACGATTGTAAAATGCGCACCGTTGTCGATCCGTCGTTCCCTTTTTAAACTCGGATCGCTAATTGATATTCGTACACCAAAATGCTAACCGCTGTGTCTGCACATTAAGCTCGTCGTCGCTTGCCAGTATTGCTCTTCTGTATTCTCGCATAATTCTAACTCATGACAGCAATTATTAAAGTTTTTACAAGTGTGAAAGACACGCCTGGTATCACTTTCTTTCTTTTTCTCCCTTCATCCCCATAAATACACTGTACAGTTCAATTGCGAATCCTAAAAGTTTCTTCGCACCGTCGTTTACTCGTATGATCGTGTACTAACTGGCTGTGCCTCCAGTACGAAGATTACGTCATCCAGGAAGTAGTACGACTGTCCTAGATCGCCTTCGCATAGGTACGGTAGTTTGCTCCAGACGAGGCATCGCAGACCCACCGGGGCGAAGACCCGGTCGATCAGACTGGCTATCTGAATCTCGAGCCCGTTCCCTCGCACCGGTAGGTACTCCGACGGTTTGTGATTATCCCTTTCGCCGACCTCGACGTAGGGGCTGAACGGCAACACCAAGGCGACGACCAACCTGCCGCCTGGAGCCAGCGAGGTCCTCAATAGCCTCAACAGGGTGTTTGGACGGTCGCAACGATCGAGAAGGTTCAAGCAGAGGATGACATTGTAAGGACCGGCCTGCTGATGCCATCTCTCCACATCGAGTACTCTGCGAAAAAGCGAAGAAACTGAAAGACACGTTCAGGAAAAGATTCTCTGTAGATTATTCAGATATTTGGAATTCTTAAATTTCTGGCACTATACTCTTTTATTTTAATTTTATTTTAAGAGGAAATGTAAATGTAAAAGAGGAAGAGGATATATAAAGAATGTTTCATAATAGATACACATAAAGATTCTTTAATCACAATAATTCGAAATTAGTTTTTTAATTGATACCAACTTCTTTTATAATTTAATTAAAGATACATATTAAAGAACTGTGCTGACTGTTTCGATCTTGAAACTCCCGTTGGAACAAATCCATATTTAAATCGATAACTTTTGATACTAATTAGCATTCTATTTAAATCACTGAAGAATTTATCGCGAAATTTTTTTCATATTTCTCTAATTAAATTGTTAGATACATGACGATCTTATTTCACTCGCTATTAACTCTTTTAATTGTATAAGTTTTCTGATTTCAGTCCGTTTTTCAATTCCTAGTCTATTATTTAAAAAAAAAAATCGATAAACTTCTCCAAGGAGAAGTTTTCCGGTGATAATCCGAGTTTAACAAAATAACGTGGCGAGTCCGTCGCGTATTCGGTAACAGGTGCACGTGGCGAAAGTCGAGCTGAGATTTCCCCTTGGCAAAATAGTACTTCGGAAATGCAGGCCGAGGAAACGGGAACTCCAGACATCGGCTAATTTTACGCGGAGCGGAAGAGGAGATAGTCGGAGTTGTATAAAATGAGTTACGGGGTCCGTCGCGCCCCACGGACGCTCATTTAAAATTCGAGTGGCGACCCGATGCTGAGAGCAACTCGGTGCGGTGTTCCGATAGTGGCGTCCGCTCCGATCCGCTCCGCTCCGCTCCGGGTGTAAAACCACCGTAAACTTCTACTCCAATCAATTCGGCGCAATAAACTTGTTAGTGGCGCATCGTGTTGAGAATATTACGTATCGACATCGACAAGTGCCGCTTTATACGTCGATTTGGCCGGACGCGCGACGGGACGGGCCGGCCGATCAATTATCTTATCTCACTTTATAATGAAGCCCACGTTTTTGATAACTGTAATAATACTGCTCGTGATGGCCCCCTCAATTCGCCCGGGAACGACGTGCATAATTGCGCGCGTTCATATTATCGAGGATCCGTATCGAGCAAGCCGTGAATCGCCGATCTCTCATTGATCTGATTCGCGTTACGTTGATTTGCATAAATTCGATACCTTCCTTTTCCTCGGCGTATTTATTCTATCATCGTCGTAAACAGAGGACGATTATTCGTTTGATCCTAAAACGAGGAAAAAATCGAAGAAAATGGATGTTGGAAGATTTTCGCGATTCTAAATCTCAAATAAAGCTATTAATTCATAAAAACTCGATAATTCGTAAAAATAAATTGGAATTTTAAGTAATTTTTCCTCGGGATTGGAAATGTCGAGGGAAGCAGTGAATACGACATTTTAAGCTGTGATGAGGATAAAATGTGTCGCGCGAATCTACCGAGTGTGTGCCGCCGTTACGAGAAAATGTAAATGCACGTTCGAGGAGCGAAGATTCCACCGCCCACCTTTGGCCGCACGTATTCGATTCAAAGAATGTAATCTGTTTCGTATATGCGACTCCGCGCTCGCAAGGGAGCTTTGCAGTTGAAAAATTTCCACCCAACCAGTAAAGATTGCTCAGAATATTCAGATCGAATCGCCTTTGCATATAAGCGCGTACAATGATTGTAATAACGGTTGATTCAAAAAGTATTTTCGTTTCTTGATTGCAAATATGCTAATTTTAGGCAAATTAATTTATTGTACGTGTCGCGCATTTTGTATATGAATTCCAGATGATTGGTAAAAATAGCAAAAAGAAGATACACGCAAGAATCGATCTTTTGAAAACCGATCTTGCTGTGTTAAATTTTAACTTAACCGTCAAATGGACCATTGTATGTATCGTAAATCGTATTGTAAGAATTTTATACATGGATAAGAAATGTCAACAGTATTAGATCCAATTAGAAATAACCTTGTTAATTGAATAACAGTGAAATAAAAACTTTTATTAACCCTTCGTCAGTCACAATATCCAATCGATACACATTCAGGCTACAACACATTTATTTTAAGTCATTACTAATCTTCACTCTTTTTAAGTTTTTTTATTCATTCTAAAAAATACTCATCAATTTATTCTTTGCGTACAAATGTTTTCCATGTACTTTAGTGTCAGATCTATTAGCCAAGTGTTAATGAAAGAAAAATTGTGTTCAGAAGCAGAAGAAAAATAATGGGAAAATTGGTGTATCTGCGACCATTCGTGAAAGAAAAATAGACAAATGGAAGGTTAAAACAAAGAGCATGATATTGAATTAATACAATTTTTAATTAGACTGTCGAACAATGCTTTTTTTCGTGTGTATTCTTTTAAATGTACGATCGGAGAAAAATAAAAACGCGCTACTTGAAATTTACATACGTGAACTTTCTCTTCGCCAGAGCCCATCTCATGGGGGGTGAGATATCCGTGGCGTATACCTTCTCGAAAAGATGCGCCACGTGGGCGGTGGTTGCGCCATCACCTGCCCCGAGGTCCACCAAGGAATGCCAAGGACCCGTGAAGCCGCTCGCGTTCATTAGCTTTTGAAATTGTTCGCTGGAGAACACGTGCATGGAACCGCGGCCCAGCAGTCTGCGATAATACGAGAATTTTTCATTATTATAAAACATCATCCCAGAGATAATACAGAGTAAGCTGTTAAAATTTTACGTTACGTATGATGATTTAGAAATTAAGAACTTTTCAGAGTTATTTTTATATTGAAGTTTTTATATTGAAAATTATTTTTATATTGAAAAGCTAGTAATAAATAAAGGTAATAGATGCACAATTTCGCGTGACAATAAAGAGAAATAAGTACTAATAGATTACAAATCTCAAATCATTGTTGTACAAGTAGAAAGTGTCAAATTAAAATTATCTTTGTAGATTAATTCTCATATCGTACGTGTCTTGTTTAGGAATTAAAGCCATCGAAAATTTCTGGCTAATCCTTTATCAAAAACAATGTAGAATTTGAGAGAGAAACTTTTTGAAATAATTGTTAAATATATTTAGATTTAAATTTACGAGCATTAAAGTACAAGTCGTGTACAAGTTGAAGCTCGCTTGAACGAAAGCTGTGCTATCAGCGTTATCATTAGGCGCTTTTACTGCATATTACGTACCGATAATGCATTTTCATTTCGTCATGGAACTTTACGAGCCCGAGCACGAGCTTAATTAGGCTCGTTATGAAATGTACAATCATCGCGTGTCTCCGTTTACATTTCGTCATACAATTTTATCGGAAAATAATACTCGAAAGAGACAACGTCAAAGATTCGCATCGTAATCAATAACGTAAGTATCAAAAACGATTCTAATTGATACGTATGATTATTTGACAGTCAACAACATAGTAGAGTAAGTTCATGTAGACTAAAAATTTACTTGACGTACAGATAATTTGTTCTTCGAGTTGCTTCTTCGAGATAAAATCCGATCACCGTGGATTCATTTGTCAATTTGTTAATACAGCCGGAATTAAATTTATTCAAATTTATGTATGTTTCATTAATTCTTACGATCTTTTACTTTTCGGGTATGAACGTATAGAGGGAGGGACCATGTTCCGATTTTGGGGTTCTTCGTTATCTATCGATCGATCCAAAGAACGAACGAGCACCTGCATATAGAAATCGAATCCCCAAGGCAGCAGGTTGCTCCATGGAATTCGTCGATGTCATCCGGGATGAACGGGGAGGGAGAGCGCGCGCGAGAGAGAGAGCGAGCTCCGGTGAACGGAGCAGGGGGGCACGGCTCGCTTCCACCCCTATCCTTCGACTTCTTCGTTCGACGTCTCCGTGTGCGGAGGCATTATGAGGGAAAAAGGGGCGGGTTCATTTGAAAATACCAGAGTCGCCGGCGTTGCGCGGCGCATGGCGATCCATCAATGCCGCAGAACGCGGGATTTTGATCGTGAATTCGGTTACCCCCCTGGCGTTATAAATAAGGCGATGGTGGTCCGCGCGGAGGCCGGCCCTCCCTCTCCGCTTTCTCTCCTCGTCCGATTCCGATTCTGCCTCCCACCGCCCTCCCTTTCTTTTCCTCCTTTCGCTTTCCTCTTACCTTCTTCCGCGCCGCTCGGCTATGGTCGGTGCCATCAATTAACGAGCACCTCCTGGCCCCATTGAATAATAAACAAGAATAAGAAGCGAGATGGAAGAAGAGGGACGAGTGCGTCACGGGAGAGACAGAAATGGAGACGAGAAGGGAAAGAAAGGCGAGACGGAGAGACCCGCGGACCCGGTTGGCGCATTGTTCGTAGTATCGTCCGGCTCCTCTACCTTGTTCCTTCTTTCTGTGGATCTTTAAGTCATCTCTCTCCCTCTTTTATCTCCCTTCCTCCCGTGCCCCCTCCCCCGGAGCTCACCTTCGTGTACGTCGCGCACGGTTCTCTCGCTCCTGTTCTTATTCCTGTTTTCTTTCCCCGTCCCTCTTTCCCCTACCTCACCGCTCTCACCTCCTCTTTCTCTCTTCTTCCCTCTTTGTTTTCCATCTTTCTCCCTTGTGCATATATCCTCTCCTTTTCTGGGCTCGTTTCTATTGTCAGCCACCCAGCACCGTCTCGGTACAGTCGCATCCGCAGCCTCCGCTGCGAGCCTCCGAAAGAGGAAAAGAAGGGAAGAGATGAAAGTACAGAAAGAGGAAGAGGGATCCATGCACGTTACACGCGTGTGCGTGTGGCCACGGTGATATATACGCGCGATCCACAAATCAGGTCCGTAGATCGCAGCGACTTCGTCGGCGGCGCGAGCGACAATTAATTCGCCGGCTTTTGCTCGGTTCCTCTTCCCCCGGGACCCCATTGTATGCGTGCACCCGCTCACATACAATACTCCCCTTCCTCCTTTCCTCATCCTCCACGATTCGGAACACTTCCTTCTCTCTCTCTCTCTCTCCCCTCCCTCTCTCCCTCTTCGATTCTATCTCTGCGCGTTCTGTTTTATCGAGGACCACTAGGGCCCTTTTTGCCTCGTTTGGCCTCGACGAAAGAGATGGGAGGGAAGAGAGATTCCCAACCTGTAAAAGCACGGTTTTAATGCGGACCCGGCGTCATGCGGTCTAGCTATGCGGTCACGCCGTTACGGGCCTTAAAAAGGAGCGTCGAGAAACGCGAAGCAATTATATGTGAAGATACGGGGTGGCCGGTCGATCTCGATCATAGCTGTCAGAAACTTGTAGATGTTAAGCTTGTAAGATGTTTTTTAAATAAAAGAACAAATAAGAATTCTTTTATTTTTTATGTACACACCGGACTTGATATAACAAATTCTGGAGTGCAACATAATTATCGAATATTTATATCATCCATAATTATGAGAAAATGTGCATATAATCGCACATCAATTTCTGACAATTTCAACAATATATTTAACTTCCTATTTTCAAAATGACAAGAGCGTATATATAAATATTTAAATATTTTCATTTAACTGTGTTTCAAAGTTATTTCAAATAATACTGATCAATGAACATTTTAATTTTCCTTTAATTCTCCTGCTAAAATTCCTCTATTCAGGGATTTTGTACGATCCCGAGACGAGAATCAAAATTAAGCTCGATAAACATCTCGTTCATTAACACTCCCAACGTAACGGTCTTCTTACGTGTAAACACGTCGGTTGGATAGCAAAATCGATTTAGGAGGAGATGCCATGGACATCGATAGTCCTCGCTCGCCAGCGGCGAAGACAGGATAACGCCGTGTACGTCCGATAACGATCTCCCTGCAGGACAATTATTTACAATTCCAGTCACCCACTATCGCGGCCTGGGTCGTGCTTCAATTTTTGTCGCCGAGTCGAGCAACACTGCCGGTGAGAGCTTGAAGGGCGTTTATCGGAACGTGGCGAGGGGAGGGCTCCCCCGCTTTCTCGCGCGGGCCCCACGATCGTAAAATAGCCCGGAGGGCGAGCGAGCGAGTAGTGTTAAAGAGGCGCTCGGCGGAGGATCGTTTACCTAATAATAGCAATAATATGTAAATGCGATGCGTATCGAGCCGCCATCGAAAGAAGGGGCCGCGCGCTACGACGCCATTGTTTGCAAATCCTTGGTCGAACGAGCGATCCAGCGAGATCGGCACCATTGGAGTTAAGCTCTTCGTCGTTGCTCGCTATGCGATTTCTTTTGCGCACAAATCCTTGTTGAATATTGCGCGCGAGCGATATTATTTGCGAACGACGCATGCATTAAGGATAATTATTGAAGAGAATGCTAAATAGTGAGTTATACTATTGTATTGATAGTACGCATTAAACAAAATACATTTTTAAGAGAATTCTCTTAAGGTGAGATCAACTTGGAATATAAGAGTATATACTAATTTTATTTTAATAAAATAGATTTATTCACCTTTTCACCGATTAATTGTAATTTAATTTAATATATTTTTGGTAACAAGAAGCAGAAGAGTTTACAAGAATACTATTCAAAGATTAAGAATAGTTTAATATATTTAGTTTAATATATATTTTAAAAAGTATACGCTATATATAGGTGTAAAGCTAAAGATGTTACAGACTATTATTTTTAAAACTAATCAAAATATTTAAAAAATCAAGGCATCCTTGAAATTTTAACGACGTAAAAATTTCAATTAACTTCATCATGACATTACCTTCATCTTATGACATTACCAAGCGATTGGTAGAAAAAATAAACATTTCATATTTGGCTTAGTTTAGAAATAAGAGTCTGTAACATCTTTAGTTTCACACTGTATATTTTTCCAAGTTAATCTTGTAATCGTAATACATAGTTATTATATCTATAGATTATATATTAAGCACATCGCGTGTTAGGATCATACATTTTAAAGACTTATAGAAGGTGTATATATGTGCGTATCTCCATATATATGTGTAGCATGATGATAACTCGATTGGATCTCGTCACGCTCGAGAATACGCGCGATTCGAACGATCATTACGTATTCACGTTATTAAGCGCGCGAACGAAATGTAATTCTGTAATACGACGCGGGATGGAACTTTTCAGAGTTCGTCCTGAATGGATTAATGAAGCGAGTGACATGGGATCTTTCCTCTCTCTCTCTCTCCCTCTCTCCCCCTCCCTCTCTGATTGGAGCAACACTTAAGGAATCTGGCCAGTCATCTTTACCTTCGTTTGTCGTCGTTCTGAACGAGCAACGAGCCGCGTCCTGACCTTTCTCTCTTCTCTTCTCTTTTTTCCGATGTCAATTCTCTCGTCGGTTCCTACGATACGTTCAAATTCCCTCTATATCATCGAGCGAGATTGCTTTCCAAGATCGTTAATGCACTCACGTTATCGCTGCTTGATGCAAACTTTAGATACAAAGTGTGTATTTATGTTTATCGATGTTATTACATTTCACGCAGGTGATAATTTATAGCCAAGCTTAATGTACGAATTGTGTAAAGAAATTAGTACTGATTTTTTTGATTAGTCAGATTTGATACATGGTAATTTAATGTTGTAATTTTTTATCATTTTTGTGCTGTTCTTATAATTATCTTCATGTAATTGTATCTTAAGCGTAATGTATCATGGTAATAATTAATTATAACATTTTCTATCATAACTATTGGGTAAGCTAATTATGAGTTTGGCAGTAGGATCGTGTTAGGGAGAAAAGATTCGCTTCCTCTCCACTACATCTTATGCGGAATAAAACTTGGAGCCGCGGTAAATTCTCGCGATATTACTTTCCTTAGGTGCATTCAATCAATGTCCGCCAACGTGAAAAATGTATTTCGAATCGGAGAAAGCAAAAGGACCGAAACTCGGAAAATTTCATAGATCATTGGCCATCGCCGAATGCAAGAGAGAAGTTACCGGGAATTCTTCTTAAAAGATTTTGTTTGAAGTATAACGCACTTGCGAGACAAGTCGTAGCTTTTACACTGAAAAGTAGAAAAATTGCCAATTATTCTCGCGTTCTCCAGAGCACGAAGCAACGCTTATTAATGACTTTCCTTCCGCTTGTTAATTAAAAAATTGATCAACTTCGCTGTTCTCAAGCCTGAAAAATCACTAGACAGTGCGAATGTGGCGGCACAGAACTTAAGAAGGCAACGTAGGGGAGCACTCGCTGAAGCCGGTAATGTCGTGAGCAAAAATACGGCTAGGTGAAAGAGGACGTAAAAGGGATGCGCGCGAAAGAAAACGAGAAAGGAGCCGAGGATTCTTCGCCCTGATATCGTTGCGGCTCATCTTCCTCATGCCTTTTTCTCTCTTTCTCGCCACGATTATACAATCGACGTTAGCCTCCCCCACGCGCGCATACGCACACGAACGGAGATGATAGTGCCACACAGGCGCGTGTAACAAGAACGACATGCCTCGCGCGACGTGTGTGCTCTCGTAGTGACAATGTAAGTGGAGTCTTCGGCGAACATCGGCCACCTTCGTCGGCGACTCGGCGAGGGAGAAGGGAACGGCGAAGAGGGCGAATTTATCTCGCGGGGACCCCTCGCGCGCGCGGCGGGGTCCGGTACAGCGGGGGTGGGGATGTCGCGGTGCGAGAGAGAGAAAGAGAGACATGTAGCGAGATACATGGACCGATCGACGGGGGAGGGGGATGAAGAGAGGGATGGCAAAAGGGAGGGAACGAGGAAGGGAGCGAAGGGAGCGAGAGGGAACCGACGTGTATTTAGCATTCCCCATACCGGCACAGCGTCTCGTTAGCTGTCTTCTCTCCCTCTCTTTCCCTTTCGCTTGCGCTGCCTCCGCCGGTCTTTCTTCGTTGATGGAGCACATAGAACGCGGGTACGAGTCCGTAAGATTCGAGGGGGTGGGTGCAGGGGTGAGAGGGTGCGCGGAGAGGGAGGCGAACGAACGTCACTCGAAGCTGGGGATGCTGGGTAGGCGTGGACCATGGACCACCCTGTCCACGGCGGCTGGAGGGGAGACCACGCCACCGCGGCCGTCGAACGGGAGGGCAGACGGGCGAGAGGCATCGAGGGGTGACGAAGGGAAGGGTGAGGGGCGCCGTGGACAATAATAATTATTATACACGCCGGAGTTTTGCAAATGCTGTCCTTCGAGGGTGGCTGGCGACGTGAGGCGGGAAGGAAGGGAGGTCGGTGGACGAAGTAGGTGCCGGGAACGGCCGCCCGCTATCTCGCCCCGGTCACAAGCGGGGGCGGCAGAGGAAGGGTGAGTGGCGAGACGCGAAAGAGAGGAGGGATGTGAGTGATTCTTAAACGGGATCGTTATGCGAGTCTTTCCCGTGCTCTCTTCCTTCTCTCCCGTGCTCTCTCTACGATTGCCTCGTTCCCCTTCTTCCTCCCATTTCTTGCTCTTCCCTCATTCCCCACCCCTGTCTCTTATATACTTGGCCGTTCGTTTCACCCCCTTAGACCTACCAGTGCGCCTCTCAGCCACCCCTTCGCTGCACGGTGGACGTATAGTAAGTGGACGACTCTGTGGATTTGTATTGGAAGAAAATCTACGTATACGTATGTGCAAAATCGACGTGTGAGAGCGGTGTATCTGTGTGTAGCGCGGTGCAGATCACACGTCACATATCGAGTCTCGAGAGCAGAAGCAGCCCCTTCCGTCTGCCCCCTTCTGACCTGACGAGACGTCCATGAACGGAGGAAGCCCTTCTTTCCCTCGCTCCGCTTCGTCTCGTTAATTTTGTCAATTTTGTCGGGACATCTTGTGAGATTCTTTCATCTTTCTTATCCTTCACCTATTTCTTCATTTACCGTATCTTTATCTTCTCATATTTCGTTTAACATGGGAAATTGCGATAAATCTAATAAATCTAATCTGCAAAATTGCAAAATATTTGAACCACTTGGAATATAATTCTGTCTTAATGGAATTCTTGCAAAAAATCTAAAAGGTTTAAGTTAGCTCTTACATTTAACATAATGTGGCACAATTTCAACCCAGATCAATCTAAAAGTTCTCGACAACGGAGAATCTTTACGATTTTGCACACGATTCGTCATCGGCCAATCTTCTCAGCAATTTTGCCCGCATTTTAAGAGTGCCACTGAAAAATATTTAATCGCTTTATTCTTGTAACACGAGGACGATCGTTAATTTCGGTCGAGGCCGTGCGACGCTGTCGGATTTTCCAAGTGGACGGGAAGTCGAAGAGGACGAGGCGCGCGCTATTCGCCAGGGAAACATACACTTTTATAACTCGTTTCTCTCCTCGCCGGCACTGGCAAATCTCTCTCTCGACAGGGACATTTCTGAATTTTAGACGCCTTAAACATCGTGATTTGGCGTGCATACTACGTAAAAAAAAGTCGACACAAAGAGAAAGATGTCGTTGATCTCTTCGAGGAAATCGCATGAGCATTCCCCCTTCCCCGCTTTCGAGATAAAAGTTGTAATCTCGCAAATTTTTTATATTATCAACTGTGTACCAAAAAGTAACTCTGCGAGACATTACATATTCTATTGAGTTTCAGTTTAAAGTAAAATCGAGTTGAAGTAGAGGAAAGAGATATACAAACAAAAGCGTTGATTAATAATTGATTATTTTGTATATTAAACTATGCGGATGTGCAGATTTATATGCCTTTAAAGTAATATCGTATCGTGATGTATTCTCATCTCACTTCGAAGACAGCTGCTCGACAACTAAAGCGACTTAAACTTGGCCGGTTCCGAAAAGCATCTTTATCCCACGACAGCCGGGACGACGCTGGCGCGGGCACGTGAATCAGAGGATTTATTATTTAGCCGGACATATTTAGCGGCGCACGTAGTAGACAGGGACGTATCCTTCCTCCACGAGCTGTTCGCTCACCTCGACTACGGTATACACACACGAACAACACTCGGATGCAGCGGACGGCTTGTGCATTATGCACCGGCAAACTCGGTGAAGCCGAGCCAGCGACTCGTGCGGACCTGGATATATGCACTTGACTGCATGCACTTGTCCCCGGACACGCTTATCCTCATTAGTCACGCGGACAGGATGGGAAAAATTCATTTTCGTAAACTTATAATTCGACCGTATGATAATAAAGATTTTCCATCGCAGTAAAAAACGTTTCAATTCTAATAATTACGAAAGAGCTATTGATTCTCATTTTGGTGTCATATATTTTTTATATGGAACAAAAAGTTCTTTGAGGCAGTCAATTCTGTCTTGAAACTGACCTTGGTATTCGCTTTAACATACTAAATTAATATCCATGTTACTTCTAAGATTAATAATTTATTAAAAAATGATATTGTGTATTTATGTCTATATTATACGTTTATCATGATGATAAAGATCGATATAGCTGATTGTTTGATATTATCGATTACGATTGCTTCGCGATAGTGTACTTTTTTAGTCTAATAGTCTCACCCCTTTCGTATACTACGTCGTAGTTCGCACGCAACGAATATGTGAATCATTACAGTAATGTGAATTTATGTAAGACAATATGATTGATAGTTGGTAAAACTGTATGGAAAAGAAAAAAAAATAGAGCGAAGCAACAATGCTGTATCATTACGCGTATCGCGTGTATTGCAAAGCTAAAGGGTGAATTTTAAAGAGACCCTTTCTTGGAGCAACTTGCTGCTTTTTCATCACGTTTGCCTGGCGTTTCCCGGAAAGAATGGATTAATACGCAAGTAACAAGGCTTGTTACTGTTGCACGAAAAACTCTACTTCGACTGTTATCTAGCGTATATTCTAGCACATATCTGTGAATCCGCAGTGTGTTTACATCATATACAAAATATTGCAGAAGCCACAATATTCGATACTGTGAGGATTCCTTCCCCCAAATCTTGTTGTTAGAAATGACAGGATACTCTCTTCCCACAATTGTGTACACAAAATAAGATTTAAATAAATAAAGAAAATATCCCCACACATTTCTTCGTGTACAAAAGATACTACATAAGAGACGTATCTTCTTTCGGAAAATCTTTTGAGGATCTCATTGTTTTCACCTTACAACATTGTTTACATCTTTTCGATAATTATGTTCAGCTGTGTTCTACCAGCCTTGTTCTACTACGTGCAAATAATAAAGTGGTCTCAATAATGGATGTTAATTGACTTGTTTGGTGTAGCAACCTTGCATTTGTACACGTTACAGTTCTACGAAGACAATATTGAGGCAAATCGATATCGCGCGACTAGTGCGCGTGCCACTTTCGATAGAAAGCGGTAGTACGATATAATTTTCTGTTGTTATAAAATAAAGTAATTTCTCCGTAATTTCTTGAAATTAATTATACAATATTACGTAACGATTTAAATCAACTATATTATTAATACTTTGAGTTAAATGTGAACGTCATTTTTCTTCGAAAGAAAAGCAATTATCTTGCTCTTTAATATAAATATGAAATACGCGTACAAAAGTTTACAACATTTATGTAGATATTTATCAAATATATTTTGTCGTGTGGTCGGAACAATTTACAATTTGCAATATTTTTTTTCGTGAAACAATTAAGCAAGCCTCTAATTATGTCAAAGAGAGAGGAACGTTGAGACACGAATGGGAAACACGCCTTTTGCGGCTGCGGGAGGATGCGAAACCGCCCCTTTCCTAGCGCGCGTCGCTCCCGGAAAGAGTTAATGAGTAATTAACACAGCGCAAACGCGCGCCGGCGCGGCGTCTCGTTGCGCGGACCTGAAATAATCCCTCAGGGCACCGCCTCTCGTCCTCGTAATTACTGGTCATAATCGAGACAGAGAGACAGAGGGACAGAGCGAGATCCTGGGTCGGGTCGAGTCGAGTCGGTTTCCTGAGAGGGTGGACGAGGCGGCGCCGATACGACTTTTCCGCTCGGCGCGCGAGAACTCGCGCCTGCGCCCCGCTGTTAATTACACGGGAGAGGGTTGCCAATCGGAGGAAAAGCTACCCCTCGCGCAAACGCGCTAATGATAATTACTGACCAATTGGGCCGACACCGCCGCGCCGTCGCGGACCAATCGCAGGATGCTGTCTGGAAAGAAAAGAAAAGCGAAAGAGAACGAGTAGAGTAGGAGATAGCTCGGAGTGACTTGAGGGTGGTCGATCGCGGAAACGGCAATCTCAAAGTTGCTGACCAAATGCAAATGCTTTTAAATGTCGTCGTAGGAAATTTAAGAAATTATAGAAAAATTGCTAGTGAATACAATTGTCATGTACAACCTAACGTTATTATCTTTAAGCAACAACTAAAAAGACTGAAAATAAATTACTGGTGTCCTTTTAGTGGTAATTTGTAAATTAAAAAAAAACATATTAATCATTTTAGTATGCATTCGATTCGTTTTCTTTTATCAACGACTTGTATTGAAGACAGTTTTGGTCTCCTGCATTTCTGTCGAGCTACATTTAAACCGTCACTTTTCCTTTAACGCAGCAGTACGATTTTTACAGTCGACGACGAGGTCGATGCATGCGGAAAAGTGTATAGCGCGTTACGCGCTATCCAATGAGTAGCGAAGCGGAATGTAATGCTTGGCGTTTCGCTCTTACTGTCGCCCACCTCTTGGTAATTTCTTCCTGGTAACACGTGTCTTACAAACGCTGCGGCTCGTTTCCGGAAAATTACTGGTTCGACTGCCAGCAAATTAGGAAAAAAAGGAGGAAGCTCGGCCCGGTTCCCGCTCATTATTATCCCACGTGGCTTCTTTTCGCTCATTAAAATCGAATTTACCTCGAGACGCTCGAACGCGCCATACGTGTCCGCTTGTTCGTATTCGGTATAGCGAGAGACACGACATACATACGTGACAGAAACGAACTTTGACATGAGAATAATGTATACAGCGGATAAATCTTTCAGCGTTCGAAGTAGATACATGAGAATAAATAACAATTATCTGGAAATTACTTTTCTATTTTTAAATTGTACTGTAATTTCTAAATTGTCAGTCAAAAAGATATCATTCTTATTTATTTATTAGAAAGATTTTTAAAAGAAAAAAAGTTTAAGACAAAGCTAAGAATTTTGATATCTTGTGGGAAATAATAAATCATTTCTTAGGAAAGAAAAATTATCGGATCAAGAATCATTTAATATGTAGAAAAAAGTTCGAGATATATGAGATTAAATACGTTTCCAATCTTTGCAATGTTTTAAAAATAGCAGCATATTTAACGTGCATTTTTTTCATTTTATTTTTACATATACTGTGTGTGTTATTTTTTTCTGCAATTCACTTTGGATATTGAAATTTCTTACAGGCCAAACACTGAGTTAATGATTTTCAAAGTAAGCGTGACGAGTGAAACCTGTCGCAATTGCGCGTGTATAATTCCTGATGATGGAGTCTTTAATTGTTCTGCACCCATCTCATTATCATATAAATTCCCGTGTTTACTTTTCGTGCGGTCGCCGTTTGATGTAACGACCACCGGCTGATTTGCATAAAACTTATATTTAACGTTGGAGTAATCGAATGCCGGACAGGTATATGTCTTTAGATTCAGCTTATGATACAAGAAATTAACTGTCAGAACTTTCCGTGGCAGACTCGGTTTGAAAGTTCATATTTTATATGGTATTTTATCTTACGCAATATATTAATTAATAACGCATGAATCACGTCATTATTATTAAACATATCGCTGCATTAAATTAAATTTTTCGGAAATTGATATGTTGGAATTGAAAATTGTTGCGCATTGCTAAAGCAATATTTAATAAACTAATTTTTTGCAAATATATGTCTATATGTCTATACGTCTATATGTAAATATACAAATAGAATTTAAGTAGTTATTAGTGATAAAAGTTAACATTAATAAGAAAATTAATAAAGAAATTAAAATAGGCAGAAAAATAATTTTTTTATATGCATGCAATATCTTGTATACTAAGCTTAGTAAATATCTTTGTCGAACGATTCTCGAAGCCATCGCTGAGCGAAGCGGATCATCCGTATGTGGAGAAAAGAAGTCGGGGGTCCGGTCACCCTTTAGAAGTCAGGTTCGGATAAGAGGGGAGGTCGAAGAGGAGACAGGAAGGTAACAGGTGGTGCGCGGAACTAAATACCCCCTTCTCTTGCCCGCTCGCTCGATTGCCCCACCATCGGGACTCTCATCGGTCTCATACAGGTTGAGGCCCTAAGACAAAAACTAGCTACTGGGTTCCGTCTGTGGCCGCAGTACCTGATAATCTCCCTCGCATCCTCCGCTCCTCCCGTCGACTCGACCACGCTAGAATCTCAGCACGTCATTTTCTCCTCTTCATTTTCTTTTCATGAGTCGGCTACCGAATGATTAACCCTTTGACTGGCGCTCGCGCTATCAATCTGTCCGTTCCGCTAATTCGCGATTTTATGATTTTCTTTATACCATGTTGATATCAGAATGTTTTATTGTTCAACGGTTCAATTATGAGCCAGCAGCTCTGCTTCTGTTCATTTTATAAATTCGCAAATAATAACTCGCAGCATGAAAGTAATATATATAAAATTATTATTATTTGTGTATTTATATATATATATATATATATATATATATATATATATACATACACACATATAAAATACAGAAATAATAATTATAGTTTATATAATTTTCCGTCTTTATTTCTCATAACAAAATTCGGAAAAAAGAAGGAAATATGTATCGTATTTCTTGTTGCAGTGTGCAGCTTGTATTTTCTTACTTTTGGTAGTGATTACGATCTTATGGCACCACTCGCGTTGTTCCTTTTTCTCACGGCTAATTAAATTTTTCACGATAAAATTGCAGCTTCGTCGGCGTGCCGACTTGAGGCTAAATCTAGCGAGACTCGAGAGATAGACTAACGGGTGCGAAATTACACGTCGAGGCTCCCCCTTATTAGATGATCGAAAAAGATCAAATTCGGGATGCATTCGTATTTCGTCTGTGCGCGCGTATTCTGCGAAATGATAATATTAGAACCAAGAGCGGTGGCGGCCGAGCCAGTAATTATGCGTAGTCCCGCGGGAGAGAGGCGAGTCTCGCGGTATATAACCACCGAATTTGCATCGAGATACAATCGGAGAAACGGGGAGAAATTCCTCCCTCCTGCTCCCTGCCCTCGTGCGTCGGTTCCATCGCGTCGGGAAAGATTTCCGGGACCGGCAATTAGCAGTAATAACCTATTCCGCGCGCCAATCAATGTTAATTGACATCGGCCGGAACGAATCTCGCGAAAGCTCCCGGAATTCTATTCGTGTGCGTGCGCACGGACACACCTGCGCGTTCGCCAATCCGGCGAAAATTGCGCGCAATTTGCGCGAAAATAAAATCAAAATGTGGACGGGCACGACGGACGGCGGCGAAAAGGCAGCCCGCACCGCGAGGAAGAAGGAGAGGAATCCCCCCCTTCGTTCTCGCCAGCGCAGGGCGGATGCACGCTTCGAGTGGCTAATTTTCTTCCTTCTCTTCGCTAGCCCCCCCTTCAACCCCGCAGTTGCTCCTTCCACTTCGTGATTTCCCTCCTCTCACGGTGTCTCTCCTCTCTGCCGAGGACGAAACGACCAGCGCTTTGATGGAGGACATCTCGCCGCTAATTATGATTAATTTGTAAGACGAGTGAGCGAGGACCTCGAACCCGGCAGCTACCGGGGACGCAGGAGATCAGGGGATGCCGAGGGGGAGAGGTAGGGCCGGGGGAGAGGACGTAATTAATATTCTCAGCAGGACGGCGTTGCAACGTCACGTGAACGTCACCCAGGTGACTCCGTCGACGATTTCCCTGTTCCAAGTCCGGGGAGAGCTTTCTTTCGGTCCAATCGTACGCACGGCCGCTTTGCGCCGCGTAATTACGCGTTCGATATAATTGCGCGATGATTATTCACGACTGGTTATCCCGCGCGCCTTTAATGCACGCGTTATTAGACGCGAGCGAAGGCGCGGAGTCACGGACGGTTATTCGAAATGCGAGAATCATGCGCGCATTTAACTTTGTAGTAAATCCCTTGTCCCGCAGAGCCTGTGGATCGATTAAGTCGGCATCGAATTACTCAAGGATTTACGTAGATAAAATTGGGCATACACATTGCGAAACGCAAAGCAAAGAAGAGTAGCTCCACATACTGTAATAATTTCACGCGAACGTTAATCTCTTAATTAATCTCTTCCTTCTATAGATTCTTCGTTATATTCTCGAGTTGATGCTCCGTGGATTTATTTCCCTAAGTATGAATATTTTATTCATGTAAATGCGTAGCTATAAAGTGTATTCAAATGGAATCGCTTTTTCCGAATGGGTTAATAGGCACGCGATATGATCTCGCAATGGTTATTTGCGACAACGATCTCGCTTGTTTAATGCACGTGTTATTAGACAAGTGAAAGCGTCTCTTGTGAGATTATAAGAGATTGCGATTGCTCAATCTCAAATAGCGTATTTATTTAATTCTCAGATTCTTATCCCTTGATTCTCGAATCCTATTAATTATAAGCCTACAAGCTTAAAAATTACGGGTCTTCGTAAACATTTGTATCTATAATTAATTTTAAAACAATCACGTCTCTATTATATCGTTATGATAGTATAAATTGATGAATTTACATATAACTTGTGTCGATGTGAAAGAAAAAAAGGGAAAATGCATGTAGTCTAATAAAAATAAAGTCACTTTAACTCTAAATTCAATATAGTTGCGCGATCATTATTCATAAATCAGCTCGTTTCTTTAATGTTCGCCTTATTAGATAAAAGCGTTTCTCGGATTCATAAAAGTCAATATCGTATTCCGCGTGATGAAGGAGCTATGATTAGATTAGACACGTTAAGAACACTGCGGAAATTAAAATTTCAAACAAATATACGTACAGATTATACAAATGGACGGATATTGTCGGCGATATCATTACAGTTTTCATAATCTTATTTCGATTTCTTACAGTCTCGCAATGTAACATGACTGCACGCTCGATATAATTGCGAGCAATTATTGTTAATTACTGTTTAATATGAGTTAAATTGTTCTGACGTCACTGACGGCGAAGGTTTGATCATTTTTCGAATCGCGTGTGACTGTAATTACAGGTCAAACATAATTATAAGTAATTATCGATAATTATTTAGTAATCCGAGGTCGATTGTCGCTCGGCGGAATTGAAAAACCATTTATAAACTTCTGACAAGGAAATTCTTCATAATTACCGATTTTGCGAAATTACACTGAGCTCAATAAATACTTTGTTACAAAAGTATAATTATCCAGAATAATTTCAAGAAATGTCTAATTAAAATATTAAGGTGAAAGTTCATAAAAAGATAGAATATTTTCATCATACGTCATTAGTACGTATGTGAATAAAGCAACAGAAATTTCATACTCCACGGAATTGGCATTCCATTTTTAGAATTGTAATATATGACATGATTCACACACACACACATTTCATTTATATTTATTTTATAGTTATATCGAAATTAAGACTGTGAACTCGTACTTTACACAAATACGCGTGACTGGTTATTATTGACTCGCGATGTGGTATATCGGTGATTATTACACCAATCAATTCGTGTCGTAGGAAGGGAGGGTCCGTGATGGCGTGACGAAAGGGTTTAATTACGTGCGTCTCGGCGATGACGAAGACAAATACCTAAGTGTGATTGCCAGTAGTAAACTCGTTGAGTTTTCGATCAGCTGGTATCACCGTGACTAAAGTTCCTCGACGTACCGACCGCGATGTGAGAACATTGCCCGTTGCCGCTTGGACGTGATTGAGTTGCACCGGATTCGGAAAGATCGTTTTGTGTCATAGTGTTGACAATTCAATAAAAAAAAAACTTTCGTTTCTCGGCTATTAAATTCTTCCCTCGACTAGTGAATGTGAATTACTTAATTTCTGTGACACAATTGTAAAATTTGCTCTCGTGATATTTTATATGTCAAAGCTTTGATATTATTTTTTCTCCTACAAGTTTTTTATATACATACATATATCTTCTATAAATTATATACATATATAATTTTGTTAATTAAAATTAGTTATATTACATTTATTTTGATCTTAGATATATTCTTCTGTTCTTCTAATTATTTTATTAATTGTACTATTTAAAACGGTGAATTATCCTTTCGTATCAGAAATTATCATGAAATTATCAAAAGAAAAAAAATCTGATATTATATTGTACAAAATATTCAATTATATTACAAAAAAATTTTCGAATGGCAATAAAAAATGTTTTCGAAGTATCAGGTGACTATCCGTGAAGAAGCAGATTTTCTACACGCTCTCAAAAGGTTTATCAATCTTTGTTAGCTGCAACCCATTCTTAAATTCGCATCCCCAAATGTCCGGCGGCTCAAGGGCACTCCTCCTTAGGCAGAATCTGTCAATCTTCTACGCTCTTGCTCAGCAATTTGTCTCTCGAAGCCGACAGCGGCGGTGTCACGCCTAGTAGCCGCGGCTAGCCGCGTCGGGAGAAATTTTAATAAACGGTTCCCCGAACCGATGCCCGTATATACATACGTAACACGCACGTACGCGGCGAAGTGTGGAGGTGTTGCCTGGTAGCCAACAACGACAGGGGGGGAGAGAGGTTAATCACCCACGCTGGATTTTAATAAACGGTTCGGGGGGCAAACAAAGCTGGCCATCAATAACCATGGCGCTGCTTCGCTCTCTCATTCTCTCGTTCCATCTCTCTTTCTCCATCCCATCATCGGGGGCCCCCACGGCCCACCTCGCCGTCTGACCGACCCGCGGCCATGCCAGGGCCTTTGCCACCAGCTTGTCGAGTCTCGCAGCGGACAGCGAGATAGGCGGAGATTGTATCTCCGTGGTTATTAATTAACCGGCGAGAAGGGAAGGCCCCCTTTCATCACCTCGCAAACGATATCGCCTTCAGTGAGAGAGGACCCTCGGCCTTGCCCTAGCATGTAGATAGTATATAGCCGCAGCTCGGGGACTTCTTGCTTGATACAAGTATTAATATTTGCGCATGTATAAGGGGACATCATACGAGAGTGGAAGCTATCGAAATTACTAATTAACTAATTTATGTTTCAGATGCAAGCAGGCATCATAAGATTCTACGAATATTGAACAAGGCGCAATCACAACGATGCTCTCGTTCGAATCATTTTGCATATCTTTATATCGAAATACATAAACGTGGAATATTAATTAAATATGAACAATGTTATAGTCTATGTTTTATTTAGAAAGCAAAACAATCGTTGTCTTGTAAGAAACTTGTATTTTGTTACTTTAAAGGAAAATTTCCAATTTTTATCTCTGCTTATCTTAAAAAGACCAAAAGCACGTATAGATAAGCAAAAATTAGAATACCTCTCTTATCAATTGTTTAGAAATGTATCTACTTGAATTGTATTAATGATAACACATGAGAAGTAAAAATGTAAAATTTAAGTAACGTATGCCGACGACAAATACGATCCGCTTCCTCGTTATGGAATTTGTAAAGGAAGTGAAATTAGATCCAGCAAGATCCGCACGTCGCGATATCGAGATATCTCGCGGAAAAATCAATACGAAACGGCGTAATGGGCTTACCCGTTTATGGACGTTCGACTGATGAACCAGGATAACGCCGACCTGGCTAACGAATGCCAAGCCTGCAGAGGCAGCGAGTCGGATCTCTCGGCGGATCTCACGAGGAAAATTTCGGCGGCTTTGTCGGGCTGGTCGGCATTGGGACCGGTACCGAGCGGGACCCACAAATCCAGCAGATCTTCTCTGATCTTGGTTTTGTCTACCCTGTACCACTGTAAAAATAAAACATAATTGTTAGTTCTTATCTTCACGGCTTTGTCTCTGTGCATAATGAATAAAATTAAACTTTACCTTAGTGAGATTTTTGCGCAATTTTACATGAATAAAGTATACTTTGCTCTTATTTCTTATTGTTAGTAAATAATAAACCAATTAAAAAATAATTTTTATACGAGCAACGCGATATCGTAATAAAAACCTTATGACATTTAGGTTTATACATAACATATCTTTGTATATGTATTTTTACATAATGTACCATAATTTACCATGTAAAAAAATAATGTGACCAGAGATAATAAGAATTGATTTTCTCAGAATGTTGCGTAATCTTGCAGGGGCGAAATTATTTGATCGCAAAAATCATCTTGCCGTACAAAGTACATCAATTTGCGGGAATAGAATTCGTGAAGTTCCAAGTATATATTCCATTAACGTCCCACCGGGCGGGCCGCCGAAAATGTATTTCTCGCTTCATTACGGTTGCGTATTACGGTATTAACGATACGTATTGTATATCTCTCGGTCGCGGATCAATTTTCTCCTCGAAGCCCTCACACATTTCGAGAGTTTGCGTAATTACGCGCTGCTGAGTTTCTTCTTTCATTTTTTTTCCCCCTCGCGTTCTCTCTCGTAAAATACACATACTGTCGTCGACGAGAGGATACGCATCGCCGGCGATTACGGACGGCGCAAAGTTTCGACACGTTAATGCGCGAAAAAATAAAAACCTACCAAGTCTTATATTTCATTAAAGCGTCGTACGAGCGAGAGACGCACGGTCGCGTCCGTCGAATCATTTTTCGCTTCATTATCGAAGTCGCGTATCGCAACATTAACGATTCTTTTCTCGCCTGCCACGTTTGTGTCCTCGTTTTCGTCCTCGAGGACCGCGAAACGCCACACAGTCCGAAAAGCAATTACGTTGACCGGTCGGCCAGTCGGTCGGTCGGTCCACCGGGCCTTACGCTACACGACAGATATCCGATTTCACCGTCAGCTTCCGAGAATGAGAACCAATTACGCGGCCCCGGGGCATTAAGGAATCGATCTAATTTGCGCGCGCGCTCGGTGGCGTGGCGCGGCGTGGAGCGGCGGCTCTTAATGGCGAGAGAGCCGACCGATGAAATTATACGAAAATGTAATCAAGGCGCTTTTTGTCTCGTTTCGCTCCGAGCGGGGCAGGGGCGTAATTAGGAATGCTTTTGCGCCTCGCGACGGGGGACACTTGTTGCTCGCTCCGCTCCTCTCCCGCTCCCTCATTTTCTCCCGCTGTCTCTCTCTCTCTTCTATTCTTTTTTTTTCTTCATTTTACTCTTCCTCCCATCCGTCCTTTTCCCGCTCGCTGTTTCTCCTTCTCTCCCGTTCCTTTTCAGTAAATTTCTCTCCTTCTCCGTCCCACTCTCGCGCGGCTCTCCGATAGTCGAGAGCTCGAAAGAGGATGAAGGAGCTGGCGGGGAAAAAAAGCCGGGAGATAGAAGGACCTCGCCACAGAAGGAGAGTAATTAACACCGTGGTGCCCAGGTGCGCGGCCCTAAGAAGTCGTTTATGGATCGCTCGGTTGCCGTAGCCGGCCATCAATTAGATTCTCTAATTAAAACAGTCCGTTCTTCTCGCTGCGGCAGTGCATTAACTCCAGGCTGCTCTGCACGAAGTCCCACCGATCGACTTTGTCATCGTCCACCGGGCGGAGGCGCGACGGATCGTCGCGTTTCTTGTTCGAGGGCCGAGCAGCTTGCTCGGCATTCGATAAGACTCGCGATATAACACCTCGAGTTACTTACGGTATGAGAATGTCGGACTTTCGCAAAACGCGTTCTCGATCGATGCCGGATGAGTAATCGTGTTTCGGACGAGTCTTCCTTATATCTTCTACAGCTTTCAAGGATGGAACCTTTTTGGATGATTCAAAATATTTTCGTAATGCACAATGAATCGCGAAATTTAAATGGACGTAATCTTATTTGCAATTGCACTTTTGTAGTTTTTACTCGCGAGAGTTTTCAGACGTAGACTTTTGCTAAAGAAATACGGGTGAAGTACTTTCCACATAATTCAGTCGAATAAAATATATTTTAAGTCATAAAATATTTTACATATAAATAGAACACGTTGTTATAGAATCAATAATTTGAAATAATATTAATTAATAATTATACTAATTAATCGTGTCATACACGCTAGATTTAAGATAGTTAATTAGAGCTTTTAGATTAAATCTTAGAGAAACAGCAAATTGATCAAATTTTAATTGATCAAAAGAGAGCAATCTCCTATCTAAATATATAATACAAATATCTTTATATCTCTTGATATTAAACTTTTGACTCTTCTATTTACTTTTCCTGGCATGAAAGGCATCGTAGACCATCTCGAGGGTGATATCGAAACAAAGAAATCCGGCGGCGCGTGGAAGTGTGAAGGTGAGTGTGAACCTTCGCGGTGTCCGCGACACAGATGGCAAAGAGGACGCCGCGCGTGCAATTTTAATTATGGCTACCAGCGTGTGTCGCTAATTGCAGGTAGCCCGACGCGTTCACCCCACGTCATCACACTTTGATTCGACTTTTTCCCCCCGGGACATTACAAATGGCTACCGACGTGGTCGCGCGCGCTGCCGGACAGCATTCCTCTTCGTGTCATTAGTGGCGACTTTCTGCGCAGCGTCAGGATCTAAGGGAAAGAAAGACGGATCCGGGAGGAGGAACGCAGACGGAGAATGAGAGACAATCGACTGCTACCTCTGTGCCTTCCGTGTAGCCGTGTAGCCACGCACCAATCGCGCCTCTCGGCAACCGACAACAAGTAGCCGACTCGGAAATCGCAGCCATCTAAATCAACGTCGCGCGTTCACCGCGACGAACGAGCGAAATAATGCCGGGAGATCTGACGCCTTCGACCGCGAGATACGTATCGACGCGTTCACGTCATTAGATGAAGTATGAATGTGGAATCTCGCGACAATTTCTATTTTTTTTTGTAGCGGTTATTAATGGGTTAACTTAACACTTGACTATTATTATAACTAATTTTAATTACAACAATTACTTAATTACAATTTTAATTATAACAATTATAACTAATCCTGCTCCGTAATTTTTATATCAACATATTTATTTTTTTTATTTTAATATCTACTTATATTCTAATGACATTCAATTTTCATTAAAATTTCGGGATAAAATTTTTATTTTCCTCTCCAAGCAATCGAATTGGCTGGCGTTTATCTTTAAATTTTCAATTACCAATTAATTCGTACTCAGTCGATGTTTTAATTGCCGAAGAACTCGACAGGAATTGATAAAGAAACTGTTCGACAGAAAGAATGCCGTTGGAAATCTTTATAGTTTCATAGTATTTTACTACTTTTTCCGTAAAAAGTTTTGATGAAAAATACAAAATTGTATTAATAAACGTGTCGTTAAGAATGTTAGACTGAAATCGCGATTTTATACAATTTTCAAGTGTAAAATAACGGAGTAGCGTTTATGCGATTATTGTTACAAAGCTGTTCGCCTTGTAACAATGGCGAGAAGGGAGTTTCGCTCTATGATTTGAGATCCACGAGTAGAGTCTGTTGATCATCGCAGAGTTACGTTCGAAGGCGCACTTCATCCGAGACGGTTATGCGTCGTTTTATGCCGGCACGAAACGATGCATGGGAAAACTTGTAAAACGTAAACTATGGAAGCACAAACTGTAACACATTGGGCTATCATTCGGACGATCGGACTGTTTTCGCGACATGTGTTTGCTGAATTGATATGTGTTTTACAAAATTGTTTTCGCGTGTTGTATATTGTAGCGACAAATTTGAATCTTGATCCTTTTCACTTGTAATTTCGTCAGATTTTAAAGAAATTCTTTGTTCCTTTTCTGGATAACAAATATTGATAAAAAAACAAATATGTACAAAAGATTTTGATTTTAGACAACATTGGAGTCTACTTATTTTCCATTTTATTTTCTTCGTATTGTACATCTTTAATTAAGTCCGAATTAAAGTTTTAAATTAATGAGACTAATCACAGACATTAAGCATCGATAATTGTATTTTGTATATGGTAAACAGTTATTATTGCGAAAAATGATACCAGACTTTCGACAATTTAAATCAATGCGTCTTGATTCGATTTTCAGAATACGCTAGTGCTCGATGAACTGTCATAGTTTTAGAATCGTTCGCGCAAGTCTGTTTCTTTCTTTTTTCTTTCAAGATCACTCCCTCTCGTCCGAAAGAAAATTGAGCGGAGCACGCGTAAACCGGAGCGAACTGCGAACGATAAACAACGTCGTCGAGCGGTTTATGCTTTCCGCGCGGAGAATACTGGGGATGTTTGTCTGCTCGGCTATGCGGAGCTCCTCGGATTCCTGAGGCGTGTTGGATCGCGAGTCAAACGCATTCTCTTCCCGCGCCATTATGTTATTGCTGCCAGGGTGGCGATGGTCCGACAGGCGTTATATCGGCGCCGTGGGAGAAGAACGAGAGCTCCCATCCTCTAGACGATTTTTTTTCCCGGTGAGAAAGCTTTTTTTGCCGCCTCGAGGGCACGCGACGAGATTTCGCGTCTTACAAAGGGAGTTCGATCACTCAGGGGGAATCGGAATTAGAACGTATGTTCGAACGAAAGGTTGTCGGATGTACTCACACATGAACGTTGGAAAACATTTCGAAGCTATTGCTTAGAATTGATGTAGGTAGGCTAGATTTATATAGCCTCAAATTATCTCAGAAATTGGGCGATACGATATATTGCTGATTGTATATTTTCGATAAAATATTTCGTCTCCGTCCCTTCGTGTTTAATGAATGAAATAATTTATTAAATACACAGAAGCTTTGGAATATACCGACTGCTCTTCTTCGGCACACTTCGTAGACTTTACTTCAGGCGATCGATAAAATTTCGTAAATCGGTTTCTCGATGTATAAAAATTCTCGTATGAATTTTTGTACATCGAGAAACCGATTTATGAAATTTTATCGATCGCCTGAGATAAAGTCTACGAAGTGTGCCGAAGAAGAGCAGTCGAAGGAAAAGAAGCGATGAAAGCGTGAAGCAAGCTGGTACCCCTTTCGTAAAAATCACACGAAGGGAGCGCGAGTGTCTTGATTGGGAAAGCAACGGCGGTGTAACTAACCGTGAGGAGTTTTCATCGACAATCGACTAACGAGGCCGGTTGCGCCTAGAATATCAGTTCGTTTGCGCCGAAAAGAGAGGGAAATGTGGGAAATACCTTCCTAGCGACGATGGAGATGGCCGTAACAAATAATAAGCTTTTTTTATATTTCAATGTTAAAGAGAATTGAAATATTTTTTTATAATATTGGAGGCAAAATATTTTTAACGTACATTAATGCAGTTTACACCGAAGGTGTTGTCTGTAGGCAGAAGTAAATTATTCTGGGTAAAGTCCAGAATAATTCGCGTGTGGGTTCAAATAATATTTTTCGAATAAAAATATAAAATAGATCCACAGTGTATTTCCTGTCTTGTGTGTGATCTTCTTTCTTCACGCTGTCGTTTCAGATACAGCAGTCGCAACTATGAAAAATTGCCATCATAAAAATAAAAGGTAGGACGAAAGAAAAAGTCCAAGAAAACGGGGCTAACAAGATCTTTCTCATCTCCGCTCCATTCCGGAGCAAAGTCCGTTCCCTGCTACTTTAAAGTCAGCTCCTCAAAATCCAGGTTTCAGCTTCGCGCGAACTTTCGGCGACGCACAAAGCGTATCTTCCGCGCTACTTCGCCAGCTATCACTTCCACCCCGGGAACCGGTATTACTTCTCTCGTACGAGCAATTTCATTTGTCAGTCGAAGTCCTGTTTTCCAGGAATCTCTAACGTTACTCGTGGCGAAAGTATTCGTGGTGCGAAGTGACTGGAAAGCTCGCATTCATTTCGTCAGTTGAACGGATCCCGATGTGAAACCACTTTAATACTGTAAAAGAAAGAAAGAAAAAACTGCGTAGGTTTTTCATTACGTCTCTTAATTATATCCATCTTTGCAACGTGGATAAAGTCAAGTGTCCGCAGAAATCAGTTTTCTGACGTAACCGGTCCGCGGGCGCGGTCTCCACGTACGATTATGCAGTACGATAAGCGGAGATCCGCCGGCTATCTGGATTTATCGCGGATCCTGCGTCGAGATCCTCCTTCGCGATGACCAAGTCGACCGGGCGGGCGGGTGAGAAGGACGGACTGCTGCGAGAGAAAAGGACTGCGGATTGCGCCGGGTCATAAACGCGCGAAGCTTATCATCCGCTCTCGGTTCCCTAAACAATCTTGCGCGTTTCTAGCCCGATAGCGCATCTGGTCGCAGCTGCTTTTTTTTACGTTCTTGCGAATAAGTCGCGTAATGAATATCATAAGGACGGAGGGCGGGATAAGAGGACGTCGAGGTGTTATTTGCATCGTTATTTAGCGTGCGATCCGTACGCAATCATGCGCCGATAGCTTCGCTTTAACGTCGATATTTACAGCAAGATCGATAGCGTCAGGTACGACGACATGGGTATCATTCCAGTCCGTAAAATGTTACACAAATTGTAATCATATCGTAACAGATCGTTTCGTGTTGCACGTGAATACTTCCACGAAGCGTCGAGCCTTTTTTTAGCGTTAGAGCATCGAACATCGCAAGTATACACAACACATGTGTCATAAATTTGCTCGAGGTTTTGTGCGGATTTTGATTGATAACAAATGTTTCGGATTACCGATGCTAGTAATTTACCTTTGAAATGGCGATTGATTGATGAAAAAATTATAATATCGAAGAGACTGATTAATCAAAAGGTAGTCTCACGATATGATATAAGCGAATATTAATTAATCATAAAAGTGACAACGTTACAAAATCAAATAAAACTATTCACTCTTAAATGTCATGTATGTAGAAACTATAAACAATAAAAAGTATTATTAGATAACACGCACACATAATAAATCATAAAATGATGATATCAAATAATAAATATCGATAATTTTTCTTATCATTATTTCTTTCCTGATAATCAATAATTTCCTCTTCTGTTTCCAATGGACATTATCACTATAATTGTACCCGTGTGATAACTTGACTGATAATTTGAAAACTAACATTTTCCATGATGAGCATATATAGGTAACGTTAAAATTCCTAAGAAATAGGATGCACGGTCGGATGGAATGGTGAAAAAGAGAAAGGAACGAAATAAGGGTCGGATGCGGGATGGAAGGGCGGTAGGACACAACGGGCGAGGGGCAAACGAGAAGTAACGACGAGATATACTTGTCTTGTACGCGTCCTTCTCCTGGATCCCTCGTCTCTTTCCACCCCTCAAAAGCCTCATCCATCAGTCACTTAATATTTCAAAGCAGCGCCCTGCGCAACGTTCCGTCTCTTTCTCTCTCGACCTCCCCTCCTTTCGTTCCCTGATCCAGAGATGCGCGGACATTGTCGTGAGCCCTTTTTAAAAGCTTAAAACATCGGAGCGAAGCCGCCGCATCAACACGTCCGGGTGGGGAGCAAAGTTTTTAGACTTTACTGGGGAATATTAGAGCGCGACTTTCCCGAACGACGAAGACGACGTCGACGACGACGACGATGGAGGTAGCCGGTAGATGGGGATGCGAAGTGATGTCTCGCGTCGATTTGGAGGAGGGGGGGGAGAAAACCTCGCGGGGCAATCCACCACCTTTCCTTTCTCTGCTGCCACCCCCCTGCCACCACTCGAAATTCAAATTTCTCGTTTCACGCGACCGAATGGGATTCTTCCCTTCCCCTGTGAGCACCTGCCCGAGTACGCGCCACAGTCGTCGGAGTTGAGATCGATTCGCGTCTCGCGAGGTGACGGAAAACGGGGTCGGGGAAGACGGGGTGCTCGCGACTACGGAGATAAAAGCCCCTGTTATTTTCCCCTCCCCTTTTTTCTCGCTCTTTTTGACGGACGACATGCGACCGGATTGTCCGATTCGAGCAGAAGATGAGCTCGATCTAGAATGTAATTTCTATCGTAACTTCATACGTAACTCGAGAGTGAGATTGCGGGGAATTTCGTAGAAAAGACGAAATTTAGTTAAGAGTAGCTCTTGAAGAGAGAAAGAAAATTCTCTTCTAGAATTTAAAAGGGATTGCTATCAGAGAGCAAAAAAAGTAGTATTGTTGGTTTTTATTCCAAGAAACATTCAAATCTCAATCTCTAACTTGTATATTTTATTATCTTAGCATCTTAATAAGTCTCGATATTAAATTACGTTTAACTATTTTACAGCTTTCTTAATATCTTATGCTTTCTGGAAACTTTTAAAAGAATTTGGCGAGAATCCGAGAAAAAAAGATCTTGAGAAAACTTTAGAATTTTTACGCGTGAAAAATAAAGAGAAAGCTTCTTCGAAATATTGAAAATATCTCGAAGTATATAATTTAGCGTAATAAGGAAGTAATTTACTAACGAAGAAGTATGAATAGAAATATAGTATAGACTTAGAAAAGATAATGTCATTTAATAAAACGCTAAGTTAAGTACACTCAAGTTAGTAGCGTTTAATAGTGTTTAATAGTTAAAACGATTAACTCGAGCGTACTTTACTTAGCATTTAACTAATAGCAAAATATGCTATTAACTTATCGAAATGATAATGTGATTTTTTTTCACATTCATAATGGTATATTAATAGATAACATCTTCCGACAATATTTATGCAGAATTCACAACAATTCTGTGTACGGTTTCACGTGGCAATTTATCATTTATATAATATTATACAACGTACAATGTATAATCGTAATAATGAACATATCATGACTTGTTAATTCCATGTTTATCATACCACGTGTATCATATTAAAATAAAGTATTACGATAAAATTAAATCTTTATTCATATTAAATTATTCCAAATTTTGAAATTATATTTTGATTTATTCGACATCCGATATGTATTTGTTCACGAAGAATAATACTTATTTGAATTGCGCAATGTGTTAAATGCTTTATTTATGATAAAGTGTGACGTAATGCTAATCTTATAGCAAACAAAATTAAAAGTACTGGAGCAATTGAGTCAACTAGATCTCTCTAGAGATAACGAGTGTGTAAAATGGATAAACAAAAGATCAATTGTGCGCAAGCGATATTGAAAATTTATGAGGAATAGATAAGTTCACTTATCTGAGTGATTAACTATTTACACTTAATTTTTCGTGATGACGAAATGCGTTTACTGCTTTTGTTAATCTACAGATGTCTCATAGTTTTTTGTTACAAAAATGAATAAAAGTGAATAAGACAAAAACGAATAAAAATTTTTTTCATTAGCTACCTATTTAACAAAATCAGAAGTGAAATGTTTGAGATATTCAATATTTTAATCGTATATCAAACTTTTAAAACTTTAATAGTATATTTTATATTTTAATATTTAATATTTCGATATTTTAAGAAAGAAATTTTAATAATATTTTAATATTTAACGAAAAATGTGTGAAATATTTCACATTTTATTCTTGATGGTCCAAGATATTTCGTTTTTATGATTTTCACTGACATTTGAAAAGTCGGCGAGCCGTTTCCCGTGCTTGTGGCTTCGATCATAGATCGACATCCCAGACCGATGATTCGAAGCCGCGCGCATTTTTCGCCTCGATCGTCACGGGGACCGCGATCGTGACCGCCGCGAGTCAAATTGGCGTGGACTTCTCTCGTCGCCGTAATTATAAATAGGATAGGAAAGCGCGGAGAGGATCCGATACATCGTGGACGGTGCCCGAAGCGGCCCCGTTTCAGGAATATCGAGGACGTAATTATCCTGTAATTACCGAGCGCGGTCTTGAGCAGCTCTACGTCTCGGCGGTTCATCCGAGTGGGGGTAGTCAGTGGTTGGCCTTGTGCGGTAATTGTACTAATTATTACTGCCCTTCCCCCGTGCATCGTCGGCCTTCCTCCCCTCGGCCGCCCAATTACCCCCGGTGGCCCGCGCGCGAGAGTCCGGGACTCGTGGAGATTTCAGAACCTCGTTTCTCGGAAAAAAAATCTTTGTTAGCGCCCGGGAGATGCCCGCGGGCCGTCATAAAATTGACGGTGGGAGGTTTCTGGGAAATCGTAATTAATTTACGGCCGCATAAATTAGGGGACTAGACTTGCGAGTGCACTGGTATAATTGCGCGTTAAATTTTACGCTGTCACGTAATTATACGAAGAATAAAGAAGAACACGATACATGTAACTACACATCTTCGGGAAAAAATGTGCGGCTTATCGTCAATCAAAGATCGTTTATAACTTGAAATTAATACAAGACAGATTTTCTTAAAAAAATTTCCCACGTTGTTGCCGAATATTTCGCACGTGAATAACGTTCTGCAGCAAAGTACAGTACTTAATCATTTTTAAATCAAAGACCAAAGAAGTGAAAATTTTAACCTAATTTTATGCAATTAAGTTAGACCGATTATAATATTAATTACATTAGTGTCATCCATTATAAAGTTTAATAGGTCAAAGACAACTTGCTGAAATCATACGTTATATTTCTCTTGCATACTGTTTGTCATGAATTTTCATGAATTTTACTTACAGACAATTCGCCGCATAGTATTTATATTTTTACATGAATCTTATTGAGATGTCTTCATATCCAAGTATTTATTGTACTAGGCATTATACCAGGCATTAGAAAGTCTCATGATTCATCTCACTTCTGCTGCTCCGAGACTATTGACGTAACGAGTGACCCCAGACGGCGACCTGAGGAGCGACGCGTGGCGCGCGGCGAAAGAGGTAAACACAGCGGAGCGCCGTGACAGAGCGGAGCGCGGGACGAAACCGCGGTCAGAATCTGGCGTGCCATCGATCACACGTCGCTTTAACGACAAAAACGAGGGGAAATTATTCCGCAATGTAATATTAAATGTCTTCGGCGTTCGCGGAAATGGGTGGGACGAAACGTCGTCACGAGCTCACCTTACGCTTGTCATACGTCGCCAGCCACTCGTCCGCCTTTCGCTTGTCGTAGAGCACCCTGGCGAGGCTGCCATGCGGCCGATAGCTCCGCACGGAGCGGCTCGCGACCCCGTCATCGCTGACGTTGCAGGTGGTGTCCCGACAGCCGTATGCGCACCTGACTACCTGGGCCTCGTCCGCGTCCGCCATGCCTCGCTTATCCCGCACGTCACTGGACCACTACGCGCGCATTATCGTCGGCGCGGCTCCTCACGTCGCCGGTGATTCATTCGCCGCGCGCGGCCGCCGAATCGGCGCGGCCCCGCTCGCGAATCCACCGGGCACGGCCGTAAATCGGACGCCTCGCCGTCGCGTAAACACCGCACGTTCAGCACGTGGCCATATTGGCGACGGTGGCGCCGCCGCGACGCGAGCGGTGCGCGCCCGAGGCTCGCCCGCGGCCGCCGGCAACTTACCGACCGCGCTCAAGGTACACGGTCTATTAACGCTCGCGTGACGTCACCAGTTCGAATCGCGACGTGTTTTTTTGCGCGGTCAACCGCCGCTTTCGGCGATTACAATTTACGGGATTTCGTGCGTGTATCGTCGCGAAGGTACGAACGGGTCGCGGCTGGGAGACAACTCCGAGTCGGAATCGTAACCGGAAATGCGGCGGCGGTCACGGTGTGAGGAAAGTGGTAAGTCGTATCATCCTTCTCCGTGTCTCTTGGCATCTTCTTCCATTCAATGGCGCCCACTCCCTTTTAATGAGTTCGATTCAGCAATCTCCCCGACATCGGAATCGGTGATATTTTCAGGAACGCGAATTACGGTTATTGCGAATGACTCTCGCGTCTGTTCGGGCGACGAGAACACAATGCTTGTCTTGTAAACAATGTTTAGGGGAAATAAGATAATTTCGATGACTGTTCGATGACTGTACGATAAATCTGAAAATTCAACTATATCCGCAGTTAGTTTTATAAAGTGTTGAAAAACGAAAATACTGTCGAGATACATTGAAAATGCACCATTGAGAACTATCAAAATATAATCATAGCAGTAAATGTGATATTAACACCACTTCATCATTTGTAACATCAGACAAGAAGAAAATGGCAGGATAAATATATCGAATAAATATACAGATTTCGTTATGATAATTTTTTTTTAAAATAAATAAAAGCTTTTTTTAGAGCCAAAACATATGTATATATAACAAAGGCTTTTTAGGCTATTAAAGGCTAAAAAAAAGGCTTTTATTTATTTTAAGATTTTATATCCAAGGAGTCGTTGTAAATTATTTACATTTTTATCTTTAATTTTTTTTTTTTAGTTGACAGTCTGAAAACAGTCATTTTCCAGCAAACACCAACAGCAAACACCAACATTACATCGATATTATAATTTCTCACTCGACAATGTAAGTGTGATAACACATTGCACATAACAGTTATAATACATTGTTGAGTAGGAAATTATAATAATTACATTATTACAATGCGTATAATATAAATATAATTATAATAATATTGATATAATTATTTTTTTATTGTTAATTATTATTTTATAATAATTAATTTTTAAAAATTTTTTATACACAAATTATTATTAATTAATTATTATAACAGAAAGGAGAGAAGAGGAAAGTTGCGTAAAGATCCGAGATAAACCGTTCTAATCATAATTAATGATATGAAGTCAAGATGAGAGAAAAGAAGCAATACTTTGCAATAGCGCCACGAAACTCACAAAATACTCCTTTCCGACGTATCATCAAATTTAAGTAACCCATTATGCACCTTGCTAATCTTTTTCTCTTGTGATTATTGATACACTTTTTTGTATATTAATAATATATTTTTCGTAGAGATAAATTTTGTGAATTATTATATTTATATACTATTAATGACTGTTATAACTATTTATAATTGCTACCATCATCTATTTTATTCTGTTTATTACGAACATTAATATTAATATCATTAGTTTCCTTATTCATACATGTTATTCATTTTTTTACCAATTTAGGTAAAAAATGAACAAAATGTTACCTAAATTGGTAAAAAATGAACAAATTTTATATATACATGTATATAATTGAGCTGCTATTTTTCCTCAATTCCTGTAGATGCTGGTACTGTCTTTTTGTAAGCTTTTCCGTATTTAAAGCACCAAAATGTGAATTCGTTTAAAATTACAATTAACCTTCATTGAACGAAGAGCAAGCTTTAGTATCATTCCGAGCAAGTGATTATTTTTATAGCTAAATGAGAGACGGAGAGAGGAATAATTTAAATCATTCTCGAATATAGGCTGTGTCATCGATTGTATCGAAAGTACATAAAGTGACCACCGAAGTCGAAATTTTTAGGAAAGCATGCCCCAAAGTCTCGCACAGTTTACATACCCCTCCGTATCTTTTATCGGCTGACGTTTTTCCCTCGAAGGAAGTTAGCGGGTGAGAGGGGGGGCGAGGCATAAAACTTTTAGGAGGGATAAATATGACGCAGGCAGAGACCCGGTGCGCACCGGTGTGTACCCGATGAATATTTTAGATGCCACATTGACGCATCGCGCACAATTCTCTCTCTCTCTTTCTCTCTCGCTCGCGCGCGCGCCCTGATAATTCATTAATTTATGATAAGCTCGACCACGCCGCCCACGGGCCGTGCATCCTCCCCCTCCCCCGCCCGCCATAAATCATTTTCGCGTCTGACGTTAATTGCGCGCCACCCCTCGTTACCACGGAGAAATGAGATTTTTTTAATTGGCGAATTTTTCACTGCCGCTGACACCCTGCTACCCCCTGCGCTCTCAAACATTCCTCGGCGCTCACCGTGGTGCCGTGCAACGCGTGTCAAGGAAAGAAAGATCGGTGAGATGTGAGGTGCGTAATGGCTTTCTTAAATTTGACAATGATATGGCGGAAAGACGTCTGTTATTTTTTATGAGTTTTATGACGATATTGCAAAGCATTGTTTCTTTTACCTTGACTTCGTCGTCCGCGTATTACGATTAGAATAATTTATTCCACACGGATCTATGCAATTTTTCCCCCCTTCCGCGTTACTTCTATCGTAATAACTTTTAAATAAATTTGTATATATGATGCCTTATTTTTAGAACACGTTAAACTGAATTGAATAAATGATGCGTGGAAAAATATGCACTGTGCTTAAGTGTAATTAACGAATAATGTATCCGCAGATGCAACGCGAACTTTTAAATCTGAGTAAGAGTCGTTTGTGACCTCGTCGCGAATTTGTTTGGGCTATACCTGACGTTCAACGTCTAAACAACGTGCGACGCACGTGGCCTTGTGGAAAGCATTACGTGCGGTTGCCTTGCGGTGCATTTCTGGGTCTTGATTCCCTAATCTTTTCCACATTAATTCGCCATGTATGTGAAGCCGAATTTAAACGACGC
The DNA here is from genome assembly GCA_901521435.1 of Crematogaster levior. Taxonomy (NCBI): domain Eukaryota; kingdom Metazoa; phylum Arthropoda; class Insecta; order Hymenoptera; family Formicidae; genus Crematogaster; species Crematogaster levior. The sequence goes on along the minus strand of CABEGB010000587.1, from coordinate 130,572 downwards.
GTGTCTCGGCCATTCTTATTCTTTTCAATATGTTCGTTTTACGAATTCTCTTTAACTCGATAGGCCAAACCACGCGTTTATCCGCACTTGAATCGAGAATGCGAGCATCCCCCCCGGTATCAAAAGATTAATTGTGCAAAACCGTCGAAATAACTTCGGAATGGACAATGAATCTTATTTTCGAGCGTGGACGCTGGACGCTGCTCGACGACGAGATTCCTTGAGCACGTAAATACAAATCGCATTAGCAAGTCAAAGAGCGCATCTCTCTGTTCCGTGTAGTCGTCCCATTTTAAGACATCGCGGACATTCCTATCTACGTAGCCCGGCGCTACGAAAGGGCCTTAACTCGATAAGTCCCCTCGGTACCTGAAGTGAGCTCATAATCGTGAACGAAGCGCACAACCGCTTATTACAAGCGAGGGCATTGTAAATTTGCAGGGAAGAAGCGGAGGGAGAAGTACAAGAGCGACGGATGAAGGTGAGAGCGAGAGAAAAGGATGTAAAGATCGAGCGAGGAAGGACAACAGGTACGTCAAGAAAGAAAGAGAGAAAGAGAATGAGAGAGAGGGAGAGAGAAACAGAGGGAAGGGTGAGAGAGGGAAGAAAGGGGTCGGAGAGACAGGGCAAGGAACGAGATGAGGGAGGCAAAGAGAAGTCGAAAGGACAAAGCGGCGCAAAACGTGCCCCTCAGGCATCTAAAGTCTTTCTTCAGCGTTGAAAATTTATCGTTCTGCAAGCGCCGGCGAGCAGAAAAATAGCGGGGGAGGAGAATAAGAAGGGAAGGCCGCGGGGGGAAGTAGTTGCCGCGGAAACAAAAATGCGTTCTCTGTTCCATTTATCCGGGCAAATCCAGATTTTACCGAAAAACCGGTGTTTAAGGTAATGAGGACACTATTTTTTTCTTTTTAAGCGCGGACGTGATTAACGGTATGTACGTATGGAAAACGTTAATTAATCTCGATGCAAAGGTGCAAGCAGGTTATTAAGAAGAGCATGCGTGTTTGTGCGCGGACGCGTGTGTACATGCTTCGTTAAATTATCCTGCCTGTAATTACGCGATCAAGATTTGGATTTTGTGTTTTTTTTTGTTTTGCACAAGTTGACGCCGGGGACGATACTCCGAAAGCGGTAAAACGAGTTAAATTCTAGGCGGACTTCGGGAAATAATTTAATTATGCAAGACTGACGATGGTAGAGTGACGATAATAATTCAACGTTTAATGCGTCGAATGTTTCAGTCGGAGACATTTCTTTCGGGATAATCGAGACTCCTGATGGAGATGTGGCGACTATCTTGCACGCACTCATATGAGGTGGTCTTCGACAGCTACGTTAATTCATGATAATAATCATGAAGTTATTGCAAAACGTACACGGAAAAAAAATGCTGTTCAATTTAAAAAAAAATGAAGTTGCTACAATTAAACGTGTATGTCACGGGCTGCCACAAACATAAATAATTTAATTATATTTGCTTAAATCAAATATTTAAATTATTAAAACAACTATTAGATGTTTTTTGTTCATTAATATTAATGTTGCATCAACTAAATTTATTTAACTACACTGATGCTGTTGATACAATATCATTTTTTTTCCGTGTATGCTTATATAGTCGCGTTTCTTATTTTGAATCACAGATCGATAAATCTCTTCTCTCTCTTACACGATCTTTCTCTCGCAACGATATTTAATGAACTCTTATTTGATCAATTAAATCTTCACACTTGCGATGTAAGAATTGTTACAAACGCGACTGTACTATTCTTAGCGTTTCGTCGATGCAATCGTCTCTCGGAATCAATTAAACACTGCAAATACCTCGGAAGCTCTCTTTCGAAGAAGCGCAGTCTCTTTGTCTCTCCCTTCGCAGTGCGTCCCTCGCGTCCCTTCCATCGTCGGTCGAGTTCGACGAGTCCGCGGGAAATGATTACAGGGGAAAGGAGCATCGAAAAGAGATCCACTCGCACCGATCCCCGCTGTTTCTCTCACCGCGCCGTGACTCGTTCTTCTCATCCCTCGTAATAATAATTACTGACGCACGTGTGCACGCGAGCGCGATGGAGAGAGTCGGCCGACGAACGGCTCGGCGGCGGCGGCGGCGGAGACGCATGTGGAGTTCACGACGCGTGTGGAGTGATGTATGCCCCGTGTGCGGCGAGATGCGTAAGACGGGTAGCTTATACGTCTTACATGCCCGGAGGCTTTCAAAGCCGGAGTGCCCTCGCTTCGTGCCGCGGTCGCACACGCGTGCGTATGTGCGTGTGCGTGCCACGGTGACACGAATGTCCGCGACCGTGTCCAAAGCCGGGCGAGTTGCTACGTTCGATGTTGCTACACGCTTCCCTGCTACGAGGTTCCTTTTTCCCTTTTCGTAACACTCGGATCGCTCCCGAGAGAACGCGCGTTAATTACGCCGCGGGACGCGCGTACACGCGTGTCGCGACGGTGTAAAGTCACAGGGGAATTATTAACGAGTCCGCCACAGGTAGTTCGATCCGACTGCTCGTCCACGCGATGGGACATGTGCCCTACGCTATAAATAACGTTGCCGTAATTCGTACATAGGTTTCGTATGTTAATGCGTCGTCTCGGAACAAGTTTGAATGATGTAAAACTGCCTCGCGCTTTTCGTTATTAATAATTAGTAGTAATTTCCTTGGCGGGGAGATAAGTGTATTGTAAGAAAGAAAGATACTGCAAGAAAATGAGGGACATTTGCTTCAACATATAAATACAGCCAATGGTTCGGATTATTTATATTTTATACGTGGAGAGGATACTGTTGATTTGCGGTTTCGAAATTATTAAAATTTTAGGAAAATGAATGTCGACTCCATCGAAGGTGTAAAGTGGCAATGTATGAAGATTCCCACCTCTTTTTTGCGGGTACGTTATACGTGTGTGTAAAAACTTGAATCTGTGTCGAATAAATTACCATAATAACTGAGCGTACCGAGTATGTAGTAGTTAAGGCTAGTTGAACGTCGTCATGATGCATTAAATTTATACAGTCATTAACGCCGTCATTACTTCGACAAGATCAAATCAACTGTAAATGTGACGAAAGTACGAAAGCTTCTGTATCTGGATCAAATTAAAAAGCGAGCAAATTAAAAAGGAGATATCCACGTATAGAGTGGATGGTTCTCGTAATCGATTTATCAAATACGATAAAGTTCGCACGAATGAAACATGTCACGCGTTGTCGCATTGCCCACGTTAATTCGAATGCAGATGCGACTATAAAATCGTGTCGTCGAGAAGAACCGCAAGAAGCCGGGCGCTCGTTGCTTCCAACGGCAGGTAGTACCGACTGCGCGAAATGATTCCGCGAGGTGGACGATATTCTCGATACTCGTTACAAATTTCCCAAGCGATTCGTGGCGCGTACGGCAAAGTATACGAGAAAGGAACGAGAAGTCGCGACGCGTATAAAGTAAGCGTAGCGTGCGGCGCAAGAACTCGTACGTCTTCGACGAAGCGCAGAAATCAGGGTCGTTAACACTGGTCCGCGCGCGGCGGGTGCGCCGCGCCGCGCCGACGCGAATCGGCCGGGGGTTGGCACCTTCCTTTTTGGATTATATACATACATACGTGCCCCCGTGTACGCGAATGGACGGATATATACATTGATTACATTTTTGCGTCCGCGCGCGAGGTAATAATGCTAATTTGGTAAGTAGAAATGGGCATCAGCGGGCGGTCGGGCGGACCGTGGAACACACGGTAGCACGGGCAGCGCTAATGCCTCGTTTTTGTCCTCCTCCTTCCTTGCTTTTGCCCTTCTCTTCCTCTCCACCTACTTCTCTTCCATACGCGTTCTCCACCTTCTCCATCTGCCCTCCCGGTCCGCCACCACCACCATCGCCTCCTCCTCGTCCTGGAGGCTTCCTCCACCTTTTCCTCTTGCTGTTGCACCATCGCTTTCTCTCTCTTTCTCTCTCTCTCGCCATCTCTTCGTTGGACAAGGGCCGCCAGCTACGGCGGCAGGCGACATAATGACGGCCAGACCTCAAACCTCAAACTCCTAACTGAATCATGAGTCCTCTCCGCTCGTCCGCGCCCAAGACTAACTTCTACAGGCGCGGCTTCTCGATTTACCGCGTTGCGGGCTCCCTCCTGGGTAAGAAAGGAGGGGTGCGCTACGTGCCGAGGTCGTTTTGTCTTTTTCGTTTCGGCGACTCTCTCAGGGCCGACTTTTGTGTCGTATTGAATCGCAAACGACCGGACGAACGGGGTGTGCTGCCGCGAGTAACAAGGACGCGTGCGGATTGCGTTTTTTTACAATTCACGCGCCGTGATTGCGAAATATAGTCACATTGAGTTGCTTTTAACTTTGCAAATTGCCGTTCGAGATGTTAGATGCGACGGTAATGTAAGACACGCTCGTTGAAAAATAACAGCGTATTAATTTGAAGAATCTAGCTACATAATCAAATTAATTTAATAGTTTTACAGTTATTTAAAGATGATGAAATTTTATATCATCTTTAAAAATAGATTGGTGCACGTGAAAATAATAATTTTACGTGTCTCAATATTCACAAGATTAAAATGCTTGCATAATATCACATTTTATTTTAAAGCTAAGTAAATTACTTAAATGCTTTATTATTAATTCAAATCTTTCGACATTCATCTGTATAACGTTGCCAATCTTAAGTCCGTTATTACTTACGACTTTTAAAATAGCTCTACATATAACGTATTTCGCGGATGAGGCAAGGGGCGCGGTACTGGGAACTTTTGGAAACCTTTATAATGGGTTCGATAAAAAGCACCCCTGGGGGACGCATGTGCTACAATGATCTTTCTTTCAAACCACAAGTCCGGTGGTCGATCCCTCGTTTGATTCTTGCGACAGGTAATCAATAACCGAGGGAATGGCGTGCAGGAAATTCTCGGTTTGAGTGGAAGCGTCTAATATAACGTCGAATCGACATCAAATCTGATTTGTTTATCGTTTCCGGGGCGATTTGTGTATATTGTTATTTTTGCTGATATCGCGCGTTATTAGTTTATTCTTCGAGGTGCTTTAAGAATAGATGAATTCGATTAAATTGTTATTCACACGTATTAGATCGATACGTTCATTTTCACCGCAAAATGAAAAATTAAAACTAATGAAAACTTTCTTTCATAATATCGAAAGAAACGTTTAATTTAATGATTTAAAAAATAATTTAGTTTAGTCGAATTATGAAATGGATTTAGTAACATTTTTACTTGAATTATTGTATTATTGTAATATATAACATTATTCCGTTCTTAATGAGATATAATGGTGATTATCGTATTCTGCGAACGTTCTATGTTCGATTAGTTGCAAAAGACACTTCGAAACGGGTAGTTTTTTCGTCACATGCTTGTCACGTACGGTCCTCTTTCTCGCGAAAGTATAGAGGCCGATGAGGTAGCAGAAGAAAGCCGCCTCTTACCCGGTAACTGTTACTTCTTAGGGGTTTTAAAAGGAGTTGAAAGGACATTACACCGACGAACGGGGGAAGATCGAGGTTGACATTTTACCGAAGTCACTAGCACGAAGTCGTTGTTGCTGCGACGAAAAGGTTTTACGCTTTTAATGTTTCAGAGCGCACTACGAGTGCACCATTAGACATCTTGTAAAATAAAAAGGAATTACATTATTACTTTGCGAACAATGGCTTTAAAAGTACAGGGTTGAACGAAAACATTATTACATGGTACTACGTGTAATCCTTCCAAGTTATTTATTTATTCTATAAATCTGCACAGTCATTTACATCTCCTTTTTAAATCGTATTAGCTATACAAGTTTGTGTGTACGTGTAAAAAAAATTAAAATAAACAAAACAACTTGTTTGCAACTGGTAATTGTAAATAATAAATAACACAAGAGATTGCATAGTTTAAATATTAAATAACGAGATTAGCATGTTTGGAAACATGCATTAATACCGATTAATCTGATTATAAACAGTCTTTTGATAAAAAGAGTGAAGAAAATTATCATATAGTTCTTTTCTTCTAAATTATAATAAATACTTTTTAATATTTATATATATAATTACTTCACATAATCATAATTAGAAAGGGAGTTGAGAGTAAATCGGTAAACAGCGGTTGCATTTAACACTTTGTATGCATTTAAACACTTGTTGTTACGCTTAACGTTTTTCTTTGTTCACGGTCGCTTTGCGGAATCCAAAGTCGCGCAAGAAAGCGCGCAATAATTTATGTAGCGTTCTTGATGCGTTCAATCGATGGATCGACTTTTTCTCACCGATGTCGTCAGCTGGTCGGCATTTCGCGCCCCTTACGCGAGCCTGAAGAAGACGAACAAGTCCCTTGCGCAGACCATGACGAGGCGCATATCTTACTAGATATAGTGTATGAAGAAGACGGATCTGGAAATACTTGTGCCAGTCGTGGTACCGCGAAATGATTTGTTTAAAGGATGTAAAATGGCATTCTCGTTGAACGCTAATTGGATTTTATAAAATAAAAATAAAATAACAACGCATTATACATATATATATATATATATATACATACACACTAATAATTTTATATATATATATATATAATAGAAAAAATAAATTATTATATATACATAAAATAAAGAGAAAATTACTAACTATTATAGTTTTAATATTCTTTTTGAAAATTTGTGTCGATATTACTGATTTATCAATTTCTACGACATTTACTTTTTAAATTTCTTTGTTTTAGCTATTCAAAGTCTAATTTCTAATATGTGATTCCAAAACTAAGAGCAGAATTGTAAATTTTTCGTTGACATGCAACATAAAACAATTTCTCACAAATTGCAAAAACGAAAGTTACAACAACGTCAAAGTGCAAATAAAAGTAATACGAAATTCAGGGATCATAACGACCGACTCCGCGTGAACTCGTGGAGATCAGCGCGAGAGAAGCGTGAAGAAAACTGAAGCGGAGATTGTCGGTCAGGGCAAGGCGGGAGAGGGTGAGGTGGAAGCGGGAGGGAAAAATATAATGGTGGCTGGTGAGGTGGGGTGGTCCATACCATCGATGGATATCGAGTAGGCGAGTTGGTACGTGAGATAATAAGGCGTGCTCGGGCATGCCGATGGAAACCGCACGCGGCATTATTCAAATTGAATCCGGTAAGAATTATTATTGGCGGGCAACTCGGCCCGAGCCGGCTCATTCCGCGGGATCGCATTTGCGAATACGAGGATGAAAAGAGGAGTCGAGAGGCAGAAGACGCGGGTGCGAGAGAAAGAGAGAGATCGAAGAGACCAAAGAGAAGAGGATCAAAGGTGATAGAAAAGAGAGAGGGAGGGAAGAAGGGGGGCAATGAGGGCGGGGGAGGCGGTAAGAGAAGAAACGGCTGGGTGAGTAAGGTGATGATGGAGGTGGCTCTCGGGTGGAGGGAACGACCTCGTCATCACGACCTCGGCGGATGATCCGCTGTAGTATCGCCCGATGACCCTGGTGTCATTACGCCTCACTCTCTGGACGTCATTACGCTAATGTCCATCTCCTTTTCTTCTTCCCTTCCTTTCCATTCCTTCTCCGCGTATGCGTCGCGTTGCGTCGCGTTGCGTCGCCTCGATTTGCCGTTCAGCGCTGCTGTTTCTTTTTCTTCTTCTCTTCTTTTTTCGTTGTTTCTTCTTCTCCTTCTTCTGATCACTACACCTTCGTTATGAAGTATACTTGACACGGTTCGTTCTCTGACGCGCTTGGAGTAGCTCCGTGCGCTTCCAGTCTTCGGAGAAGCTAAGGAGGTCGTTCTGATTGGTACTTAACCTTCTGGATGCGATCTCCTTTTTTATGGTGGTTGCCTGATTGCGAATGTTTTTACTGTTATCTACATTGTGCACGGTAAATCTTCTTTCGGGGAATCTTTTTTGTGGTTGAAAGCGTTAAAGTTGTGTGTGTCTATAATGACGAGAATATACAAAGCTCAGAAAATTTCAGTACAAGCTGTGAATATCAGGCTTAATCTGGATGCTGTACGATAAAAAATGCACCATAAAAATATTGTCGTCTGAAATTTGCTTGCTTTATTACCATCGTGACTCTCCTTATATTAATGCGCGATTCAGAGTCATTCAATTCGTGATCTCAAAACTCTAAAATTTTCGAAAACCAAGAACGTTTAATTATTTATTTAAAACTTTTTTACAGTTTTATAACTGTTTCGTCTGAATGACTATTACTAAAAGATGCACCGTGCAGCTGAAGAACGTAATGACATCGAATTAATAAACTCGCGGTAATTGAGTTGATTAGCGGCACGCAATTTTTTCTTGACGAAGTACACGGTAAAGAAAATGCAGGGAAGGCGTGATGAAATTTTTAGCGGACGGTCTCGTTGCACGAACGATTCGACAAGCGCGCGTCGTATGTACACACACGCACACACATATGCATTTGCTCGTTCCGCTCTGTGGAGAGAGTCCGCGGGGGTTGTCTGAGAAACGGCAGGTGTCCTTCCCTGGCTCGAAGGCAGGTGGACCTCTCTGCCGGAAACAGTGGAAGAAGCACGTGGACAGGAACGTTCTTTTGATGTAGCATGAACTACAACGTTCGTGACAACGTGCGACCGTCAACTGCTTCGACATTGATGAATATTATATGACTATTGTCTGTACTAATTAAAGGTTACCGCGAATGGACATTACTCTTTTCGCTGGAACGCAATGAGCTAGTTCCGAGGAATTATAGAAGACAATACACTGGCAAACAGAAAGAATACTATGAGAATATTTATATTTTTATTAATATTTATCCGTAACTTTACGAGGAACATAATCAGGATATTTTAATTCTAAAAAAATCGAAAAAAGACAGTTAAATTATATGTTACAACACATTAGGTTATTAAATATTTTATTAAATATTTAAAAATTTGAAGTAATGGATTTGTATGGGGATACAGACAAAAACTATAAAATATGAATAATAAGTGAAAGACTGAGATATGTCTGTATTTATAACAATTTAACTAGAGAAATATGCCATTTACGGTCCGAGGATCTTGATAGTTTAATATTTCTGTGAATATTTTATACTTTTACTAACACGGTTGACTGCGTACCGATAATTTTGTCGGTCTTGAAACATAGCTCTTTGTTGGAACAGTAAATCTAAGTTCGAATTCTGGCTGAGGTAATATTTTTCGTAATAACTTGTTTACAGTGATTTAAATAAGATGCTTATTAGCATCTAAAGTTAAATCGATTTAAGTATGTGGATTCACAAGATCCAGGTTCGGACCGTAATGGCATTTTCTAGTCAGAAATTAGTAAAATATGACTATTTTGTCATTATTAAATAATTTCTCACTATTAGCTCTTATATATTAACAAGGATATATATAATAAAAGTATATCTTTATAATACGATAACCTCTAGAATAACTTAACAATTATATAACATATTTTTTGACTATAAGTATATGAACAATTCATACATCGAAACATACAAATTTGAAACGATATTATAGAACGATATACAAGCTTATTAATGCCTAAAATCAGCATTATTTGAGCTTGGAATAATATTACGTAAATTTTACATACACGAAAGCCTCGAATTGCAAAGTAAAGACGAGGACGTTGATTTTCGAAACGAGGCGAGGCATTAACGAGACGAGACGCGCGGCCGTTTGAATCCACGCGTCTCGTACGAAGAAGACTCCCGTCGTCGTGTATCACCGCCACGCCAACCTCCTCCTCATTCCTTTCGCCTTTCGTTTCTTTTTCGCTCTTGCGAGGATTTCGCTTTGCAGGTATTCCGGCCGCGGTCCATTCGGGACCGCAGACCACACCGAGCAGCGCCGGACTCGCGCGCACCGGTAATAACCCTCCGCGAGGGTGAATACGGTTACCGGGGCCCGGGTTAAAGCCCCGGTGAGTCCCATCGTTCGCCGCCACCGCCGCCGTCGTCGTGCCGTGTTTTTACGGTTCATAATTCAGCCGAGTGTATTTCAAACGCCTGCCAATGCGGGATCGTAACACCGATGTGCACGCCGTATTCGAACGCGGGCCCGCCCCGGCGGGGCCCGAGCGCGGCGGACCCAACACGGACGCGGCGGTCGACCGACAACCCCGACATTACGAGGCGTCACTTCGGAGCGCGGAGAGATTTAAGGTCGTCGTACGCGACGCGAAAACTCGTCACCCACGATTGCCCGGTTATTTATGCACTCTCCATCGGCCGGATGGATGAGGCCCGCTGCTAGAGTGCCTTAAGCGTGCACGCGGGCGCGACGGACAATATGTGCGGTTAGATGGCCGTAACTACGATGGTGTTTTACGGTCGTCTTAAAAATGCCGTCGGGGATATATTTTCGAAGGACAATGTTGCTCTCTCTCGATGGGTGCCCGTCGGACGCGACTCCGAGTCCACTGACTCTGCGATGGAAATATACGTCTCGTTATTTTACAAGCCCTTCGGGAGAATGTCGTAACAGGACCCGCGCCCGTTTAACTCCGTTCTTAGCATTCGAAATAATTAAGCCAATCGATTCGTACATACAGAAGTAAATACATACACGTATATCTCAGTAAATGAATTATTAATATTCTGAACTAAAACATAACATTCTGATATGATTCTGAAATGCATTTACAATCTACTTAGGCACTTAGAATATGCATACTCTATTAATTTTATGGTGTTTAGACTCATTGATTAATTGATTGATTAATTTCAATATTGTTTATATTGTTATTCTGTTATATTTTTATTCTGTTTTTATTTATTTAGGATTTGCAGCTTGCGATAGATTTCAAACTGTCTGCGATATAAAGCGTACCATCAATTTCAGCGTCTCTTATAATGATCTTTTACGAAGTTACGTGAGAAACGTCGAGTATACTGAAAAGTATCGTGTCGTTTGTCAACGTTAGCGCGAGACCGGTGTTCTTCCAGCATTTTGTTCCCCAAGATTATCGTTTCATGAAAATGTGTGTTTGTTCTTGTTTTTTTCAAAAATTTTATTTCATATGTCTCGCGGACATTTAAATGGCCGTTCACGTTGCAACAGGATGTATCATATTTTCTAACGTTCCTCTCGTTTCCACCACTTCGTATCCCCTTAACGTGGATAAATTCGCAATGCCGGCTCGCGAGGGTTGAGGAGAAAGGTTTCTCGTGTCTCGAAGAGAATGTACTTCGAACGGTAACTATTGAAATGATCGGCAAGTTCTTGCTCCCTTATCCACCATTCCCTATCTCTTCGTTCCTTTCCTCCTGCTTTCGCCACTCGTCCCGAATTGCTTCGCCGCGGTATTGCGCTCATAAACGTATCACAACATATACATATATCGGCGCGCAAAATTTTATGTATGTTCACATCAATCGCGAGAGTGCGCTTTGATAGCAGTATATTGTAAATGATGTACAAATTTCCTCCGTCTGTTATATTCAATGCTCCTGTATTTTTATTTTTTCCATCGTTTTATTTGTTTTAGCCTTTATTACGAATTAACAGCAAAAATAATTCAATACAGTTTATTTTTAATTGTAAACAGTTAATTTTTAATACCAGTTAGATATTAATGTACGAATACATAAGCACTTCCCAAATGTGTTTACGATGTGCAAAATTAAAGGATTACAGATACAATACTTGTAGTATCTGCGTTATCGCGAAATTTCTGAACGTGAATGCAGCAACAACGAAGATGATGGCACACGCGCATGTGTGCTGTACACTAGTTCGCAAGTTGAACGTTCGCCATGCCGCCGCACACAATACACGCGCTATGTAGCGTAGAGGATGCCTCCGAGGTGTTACGGCATAACTCCGTGATTATCCGCTGCGCGCGGCCGCGATCGTCCCGGGGAAAATGATATTCAGATGAGAAGGAAATCAATTCCACGATGGAATCGGCGAGGCTTCGATTAGAGAACGGCGTGTAACACGGCGCGAGACACGAGGAAGGGGAGAGAGAGAGACAGAGAGAGAGGGAAAGAGAGACGGCAGCACGAGGCGGAAAGTGGATTAAATTCCGCCGGATGTTTCCTTTTTGGACACGACGCGGAATCGATATGGCTCGCCTTTTGAAACGGCTCTTTCGCGGCACGTTTATTTATTTCAGTAGCTGCCGCTTCAAGGATGCTCCAGGACGGGGGTAGGTCGCGATCGCGTCGCGAAATGCTATGTAAAATAAAACTGCTGCGCCCTCCGCCCGTACCGCCTGACGTCGATATCTGCAGGCGTGCCCATTGAATTCATGTAATATTACCGCGTGGCATGCTGTAATGGAACCCGCGCCTCGTATATCCCGATACACTTCCGCGTGCGCGCTCCGCATTTTATGCGTCCGTTTTAATCGAAAATGTAATATCACTAACTGCATTACTCAAATCCGAGCTTTCTTTATTCCTATAACAGCGAGAAAAGTGAAACATACACGTTTTAAAACTTATTAAATCTGTATATTTTCATTAGGAAGAAAATGATAAAGCAATTAGATTTGACTTCGATGTCTCTAATCTACTTGTTTTTCTTAAGTTATTAAAATTATGATTATACTTTAAGAGAGAGACAAACAGAGAGAGAGAGAGAGAGAGAGAGATTTTCTATTTAAAATACTTGAAATGCTTAAAATTTTCTTTTTAAAATACTTTTTCAATTATTATATAAAGCATTAAATATTTTGTGGAATAATACTGTAGACATAACTTGGTATTATTGTAAGTGCTTACAGCGCACTGTGTTTACAAAAGGTCATCGCGCTACCATTTGTACGCCACACTTCAGCCAACAACGTTAGCTCAACCGTTCTGTCAGTTCCGTATGCGTCACATTACTCATCGAAACGCGGTCGCGATAAGTGCTAGGAGAGAACGCAATTACTTCTTATGAATGTTTTACGATTAGTCAATTTTTAATTTTTGATTTATTATGCTTATTGATATAATTAACGAAAAGATTTTATTTTAAAATAAAACTAGCAAACGACATATTACGTTTTTAGAGAAAAAATTAAATTTTTGTTTAATTTTTTTATGATATTAATATCTCATGGCTGAAAATGTCCACGTATGTTTCATATGAAATAAAAATAACTTTATAAAACATACTTATACTTATATAAAATATGTTTGTAGAAAAATAGGAAAAATTATGAATATTTACATTTTGTGTTATTTCCTTTTCTTTTCTTTTGCTTTTTCCCCATAGTTTTTCAGCATTAAATATTACATTGATGCAGGAAAGAAATATTTAGAATATTCATCTTTCTAAGATGAATATTAGATAAATTATAATCATAATTAAAAGGGATAAATTTTACAGCGCAATATAATTAAATCATAAAAATGTGTTAATGATCATTATTGTTAATATTAATGATCATTATATTAAGTGTATTTATTTTTATAATGAATTAATTAAAATTATTATTTTATAATCCTTTTATTTATATTTAATTTTATTTAATTTTACATCATTTGAAACGGAATAAAATTATAGGATGTTCCCGTACAACGAACATTTAACATTAAATAAAGGACCAGATAAGTAATTCTAAATTTTGCTGGTACAATGTACTTTATTATTTGACGTAAATATAGGTTTGTAATTAGATGACCTTATTTAGAGCAAAATATCTGGCGAAGATAGGCTCCAATATAAGACAACTGAATCATCTGGAGCGTTGAGTTTACGAGTGTTGGACGTGTAATCTTTGTATCTGTATGTGTGCGTGTGTGTGTGTTTTGTATCATCTGTCTTTCTCACTCATTGCTTTTATATTTCCGTTTTTTTCACTCTCATTTCAGTATAGTTCTTGACTCGCACGTTCCCTTCCTCCCATTCTTCCTTACTTTCTGATCTTCTCCGTGGTACACTTAATTGGCGATAAAACCAAACTCGCGGCCTCGTAAAAAAATCTCGCTTACCCCCACATTGTATTAATTAGAGCCCTTATAATGCTTTAAATAAGGCGCAGCTTAGTTATGGGTTGGCCGAGCAAAGTTGTGCTCCGTGTTATCTTGCTAGTTGCCTCCCTCCTTTCTTCCCCTCCGCCGTTTGTTCCTTCCTCCGCCATCCAGCTCTCGAGAGATCCCTGAACGACCAATTATCAGCCATAATATCATCGGGGCCCGCTGGGCCCGGATTAATCGTATCCGGTTTCCTACCTTATGGAAAAGGTGCTGTAAAAGAATTTTCTGACTGGCAGGAAATTCCTGAAAGCTGTAGTAAGTAAAATGTCCAGATACAATACTCCTCTAAAATGTTCCTTAATTTCGTAATGCTCCATGGTGCAATTGTTTTAATATTTAATCAATCATATACAGTTTAACTCTTTACTTGAACATCTAAGATATAATAAAGGATATAATGAAATATATATATATATATATATATATATATATATATATATATATATATATATATATATATAAAAATAAAGGATAATACTTCTTTGTTACGTTACTAATCAAATATATATATATGTATACACAACACTCCTTCTGACCTTTCGCTATTCAAATATAAATGACACTAAATTTTATAATAATAATTTTAATGAAAAATTTTATATTTTATAAACAAAAAATTTCTGACTTTCTGCGAATTTTTCATAAAATTGATTGTCCTTTAGATACAAATCCTTTACATACAAATGACGTGACGTGTTAATATTTAACAAAGACATTTCTCTAATCGATAATGGAACTAAGAACTATCGTTTCTTTTGTCTAAAGTAAATTCTAGGAAGCTGCAAATCTACAATTTTGTTAGATGTGCGAGTAAGGTTTCGATAGTCTTTTGCCATTATAGATATCGGCTTTCGTATTTTTTTTTTAATGATAGGCCGCTTAGAGAGATCGTAGAGCAGATTGCAGACAAACTGTACACCTATTCTGGAAACGGAGTTATAAAAATAAATGCTGGGCTGTACAATGGCGCCTTAAGACTACTATAATTTGATATTCGATGCGAAATTAGATGCGCCGGAAATTCGTCGCCCGCGGCACGGAATGGGATCGCCTATTCGCTAAAATTCGACTTTATATCGCTTTAAACAACTATACGCGTCCCAGTTTTAATTCTTAGAAATGCAGATCAATATCATTTTGTCGCATCTGCTAAAAATGGGGAGTTTCACAAAAACCCTATGACTATTAATTCACCAAATTTAATAAATACAGGGCGTTTCTGAATAACGCTAGGCTTTCTCTATAAATTCTTCATATAATTCAAGGTTGATATTTCCTTAGCGATAATTTGGTCAAGTGGCTGTTTCTTTTTCACTTTTTAAATCTTTAATTCAAAAATCTTTATAACGGTAATTGTAATAAATCTAATTAAAGTTTCTGAAAATAAACTTCACATTAATTGTATGTGAATGTAGAAATATATATTTAATTATTTATCTTCATCTCAACAAATTTCCAAAAAAATTCACATGAAAATTATTTTTTTGAGAAGATCTTATTTTCGTTAATATATCTATGATATAATATTTAACGTATGTAATCAAATTAAATTTCCAACTTGTTTGAAAGTGCGCATCATAAAATTATATAGATTAATATCGCGTAAAAGGTATCGCGACAAGATTTCGCATTGATGTGCGTTAATGCGTTGGTCCGAATTGACGATTCCTGGGCGTCAACGGCACGCGCTTGGGTGGGACAATGGGGTAATATCCAAGACACATTGGGTTCTTACTTTTAGTTTCGATACTTATCGCGCGCACTGGACTGCATATAATTACAATTAAAAGAGATCGGTGCCGATAACGAAGACGACCTCCGCGTCCACCTTCCTCCAGGCTCACCCTCCCTGGATTCTTCCCTCTTACTCTCCCTTTTTTTCCCTCAACCGCCCCCTCTATCGATTCTTATGGTGCAGTCGATGCATCTAGCTATATGGTTAAGGGGGCAGATTACGGGGAGGGAAGAATGGTGGCATAATATCCGCTTGAACTTAAGTTATATTCCTCCTCGTGCAGCCGAGATATCGGTGCGGAGGTGGAGTTCGGTTCGAGGGTATGCTAATTCCGGCCTCGGGCCACCACGCAGCCCTTAATAGCCAGCTGAGCAGCTCTTATGCCGGCAACTAGCGCTCGTATATACAGAGAGAGCGAGGGCCGCTGAGTGTATCTTGTAGTTATAGAGGCATTCTCCTCTCGGAGTCTCGTCGGTACCGTCGGCGAGAATCACCGGTTTTTCGGAATGTTAATGCTTTGGCGCGGGGGCGCTTCTATATAGGTTCACGACGGCGATTAGCGCTCGTACGTGTAATTGGGATAATGTCTCTTCTCTCTTTCTCTCCTTCCCACTTCTTTCCTTTCGGCGGTATGGTCAGCGATGCCCTACGTGCATCGTTTTTATCTAATTTGACAACGGAACGTCAGTATTCTATAACAATTTTCCATAACGACTCGTTGCGTAGATAGTGAGGAAGTAAGAATTTTCTTTAAAAGAAAGAGCGAAAAAACAATTGCAGGAAAAAATTGTAAAAATAATCAAGAGAATATCTCAGCCATGAAGTCATTGACTTCTTGCTACATTCGACTTCTTCAAAAATTGCACAATCCTTTATCATCGTCACGGATTCTTCCGCGAATTTAGCTCACGAAACACGAAAGGCCCTTTCTGGTCCATTTAAGAGAAGGATCACCGCAAAAGATCATCCGACACCTGTCGGCTCGAAATTTCCGCTTAAAACCGTGCACTTTTTCAGAGTTAGCTCTCTCTCCCCCGCACGCTCTCATTCTCGCGGCGTTACAACGACGTCGCAGGCACGATCGATCGATCGTTATTTATCGGCTCTAATTCGTCTCCATTTAGAAAAAACATCTGCCTTGGCATTGAGCGCTTTTGCACCGCCGGCAATGACGGGGCCCAACGGCGAGTAATTCTTAGAGAGCGAGCGAACCGACGCCGACGATTCCTACCTCATAGGCAGATAATCGCCTTTGATTTCTCTCTTCGATTCCTCCCTTCCCTCCCTCTACCGTTCCCCTTTCTCTCACCCCCTTCGTGTCTTTCCTCCTTCCGCGCCGCCAACCCTCATCTCCTTCTCCTCGAGAGTCCGCGCGATCGGAGATCACTCCCTTCTTATATAATTACCTTATTTCCGAATAATTGGCCAATTTATACTTGAGTCCCAGCTGAAAACAATCCGCCTCTCTCGCTCTTCGTCTCTCGCTATCTCGGTCTCGCTCGTGCTCTCGCCACCCCGAGCTCGGCCACGGTGTGTGCCCCATAGGGCCCCGTAGAGCGGTTATTTTATGTATATGGGAGTGTGATTAGATCAGGCCCCGCTCCTCGCTCCGCTATGTACGTACGTATGTGTGGGTATGATAATTCTGCCCGTAGGGCTTCGTGGGGCAGTCTCCACCCACGCCACGCACACACCACGTAGCGCAGTTGTACTCTTTCTCTCGCTTCGTCCTTTTCCTCCTCGAGTTTCGCTCTGTCCCCCTGTCTCGTGCTCTCCTGCATTCTCTTCTCCTTCTCCTTTCCCGTCGTCTCGTGATTCTGCAATTCCACGTAACATTGTAATCTTCCCCCCACCGGTGCATTTTTGTGCGCCACCGCGCGCTCGTTTCGGCCCATTTGGATTCGCGCCCTGCGCGACCCCGAATTAGAGATCACGCAGGTACGCCGTCGTTCTGATGGATGTGTCTCGGGGATTTGGGTCGCATCGGGTCTTTCTGAAGTCGCAATTACAATCAATTGCAATTCGAACTTTGCTGCGACTGGTAATCGAACACCAAAACATTTTCGAAGTTTCGTAATGCATTTACGTAATGCGTCTTTACGACGTTTGCAGTTCATGCAAAGAACACTTTATTCCACAAAGAGAGAGAAAGAGGAGTAATTATCCCAGAAGTAAAATAATTCCTTGTGAGAAAATGTCATATTATTAATATATATGAGGGTCTTTTTATTTTATTTATTGGCATAAGTTTTTATATTAATTAAAATACTATATTTATCAAATTTATTATCAAATTTGATATAACATAAATGTATACTTAGTATTAACAGAAAAGAAAGAGAAAAAAGGGGAGAGAGTCAAATAATGATTACATAAAACGTATTAATTTCTATTATAATCCTGGCTTTTTATATTTATATAGAGTATATTTACATAGAGTATCTTTGATATCGTGTCTGCGCGTATCTAAAGTCGCGTTTTTAGAGAAAATACGTTCACTATCTACATTTCTGAATTTCGTAAACATGATATGCGTAGGAACTACATTGGCGTTGAGCCAAGAATTCGATTCCTTGTCTAAAACCACTGTATGTTAAAACAAAAAATTGGACATTCGAGAATGTCCAATTTTTAAAACCGTGCAGAGAAAATGTTTTTACAAGCTTGACATATAATTAATGACGACAACTAGATTTATTGATCCTATTTTAGAGTTTTGCAAATATTTAGATTTATATAAAATCTCGTGAGATCATAATAAGACATAAAATAGGAACAATCGAAAAATCGCCTGAAGAAGAAAATCGTTGCTCTCGTACGACGAGGTCTCCCGATTTCTATAAAACGAAACACGTGGTCCCACGTTACACTTCGGTTCGCGCGGCACGGCGAGAAATCGTCGAAGAAGGATTCGTGTACACGATGGAGTAGCCTGAACGAGACAGAGGAAGAGAGAAGAAGCGAGATGAGCAGAGGGTTGAAAAAGCGGAACCGATCGAACAACCGTCGGACGAGAGCGAGTGTAGCAATTAACTCGATGCTTACGACGATAATTAGCGAAGGATCGAATGAGGCAGCTGGTCGGCGGAGGATAATCGGGTCCCGTCCTCGTCTTCTCCGCTTCGTCCATAGCCGCATTTACCTACGTAATTATCGTTATGATGATTATGAGCGCGCTCGGCCGCGGTCAGTAGAATACTCGCCGCCGCGTGGCAACGCGATCGTTTCTGCGTCTCTTTCTATCACGGTTTTTCCACGGCACTTCCCTTGTACTCTGCCACTTGGAAGTTTAATTGTTTAAAATTTGCCACAATCGAGATTAGCCGCGTCGATCCGCCTGCACGCGCGCCACAATCCAATGTTCTTCCGTTGCGTCAAACACGCAACAAGTACATTTATCAAGCGCATTTATCCGTTGAGGCGGAAGGCGAGCAAGAGCCATTTATGCTTCTCATCCTTTATCCGTTCACCTATGTAACGCCTATGCAATTTGTTTATAGGTAAAAAACATATCGCGCATTTCCAGTTCTATGTCTCGCAAAACTTTATCGCGAAAGAAACCACTTTGGAGATTGATTAATCACGAATTAACCGTCCGTCTTATGACTTCCTGATCACGTTAGCAAGCTCTCTCCAATTAGTCAACATTACTATCTACCACGTGTTAGACATTAGCTATACATTAGCATAACTTTTGTAGATGTAACGTGCAACGCCGCTTACAGAACCGTCATGACCCTAATGAATACATATCCTTCTCATTAGCGAGAACTTATTGCCTGTTTTGCGATCCGTTTTAACACGCGAATAAATAGATGCTGGTTACATCACCAAGGAAATGGTCGTTCGCGTCTACGCGCGAAAGAAGCAGAGATGGACGAACGCGCGAGACTTTGAAAAACGGTATTCGAGGAGAAGCGCGGACGGAAAGTACACGGGTTCCGTCGTAATTGCTAGGAACCTCGGTCGTCCGACGACCAAGGGGGAGTCGGGTGAAAGTTCAGTTAATTCGATTAGAATCGCCCTGGTGTATATCCGCGGTCAGGATTCGCCGCGAGCGATTCTCCATTGCGGATGCCGCCGCGCGGATATCTACCGCTCGGCGTGCGGATTATGAGAAGTCGGGGGGATCGATGGTACCCCTTCTTCCCGAGGTCGTGCTGGACTACCTCTTCTAGAGGTAGTGTTGGACTTCCTGGAGCTGTTGGATGGGCCTGTTTGATAGTTGTGTCTCGCGGCTGCGTCGTGTCAGTTTTCTAGGTCAGATGAATTAATTTTAATACGATAGATTACCTTCTTTGATGGATTTTATTGTTATTTCGTGAGATACATTTATGTTTTTAATGTTTTATACTCAAAATTATTTAGGAGAGATTTACGCCTACGCTTAGAGTCTAAATAAATTCAACCTTTAGCACCTTTTTGGGATAGGATTATATTTTTTTAGAATATAACTTTATATAATGTAAGGAAGAAGAATATATACCAAATGTATATCAAATTCTTTTATGAAGAAATATTAAAAAGTATTATTTATGTTTCTTAAATTAATACTCTTCTTCATATTTTATTAAGAAATATTATTGAATTCAATTTAATTGCTAAGTTAAAAATAGATCGTAAAAATATTTTAATTAGTAAGGTTCATTGAACTTTTTAAAGATGTTATATTTATGACTTGGTATATAAATCCATTGATACTTGACATAGAAAAAGAAAAATCATTATTTTCTTATTTTTACAGTAACTTTGATATTTTTTTTTATTTATGACACATAATTACAAAAGAAAATGGTTTTAATGATAAATAGCTCTGTGTTTAATCATTTTTCCAACGCTGATAAAAGAAATAGTAGATTTTCGATTTTAAGAGATCGAACTATCATCGAAAAACTATACATGGTGAACGAAATAGAAGCATCCGCGGATCGTTTTCACGCTCTCACGGCGTGATTTATACGTCTATTTTCGAGAGAGCAGCAAAAGCAATTCAATAAAGAAGAATTTCTTGCCCAGGGCTGCCCGGGCTCACATGATCGAGGACTGTCTTGGTGGAACTACAATTACCGATTGTAACTAGAATCCTTGCATAATATTTGCGTTAAATAATGTATGACTCCGCTACAATTGTTGAGATATGAGAGCAATCTATCCTTGTAGCAAAGTTATTACGAGTTCATACGATGCGGATTTATCACTCGGTAAATGAACTCCTATGATCTTGAGATTCTTGTTAAGAATAGGTCTCATCTTCTTCATTCGACACTATATATCTTAATAAATGGGTTTCTTTAGGTATAATACGAAATCACGCATCGCTTTAAATGCGTGTGTTTGATGATTTTACAATGAATAATTGATTTTATTTGCTAATAATGTGCATACTCATATTTTATACACTTTAATTGAGTATAAAGGTGATATTTGGTAAAAAATTTGAACAAACACAATGTTTTTTTTTCATATTAAAACTAATCTTGCTTAAATATTTCAATGCATTTAATTATCAAGATCCATGACATACCGAATATTTTGTGATTAAATTCTTCTATGTTCCAAATGTATCGAAGATACATATCGAAGATAATTTATTGAGAAATTTTATTGAGAAATAGTAAAAAATTAATAGCTGCAATTAATAATTAATTAATTAATTAATTAATTATTGTAACTCATTGTATCTAATATATAAGATTTATAGCATATAACATTGTTTACGTTGTTGTAAAAATGAGAATAGAATATTCTACATTAATGGAATGTATTATTACACACATAAATTATATACACAGATGTTTTATTTTAAACCTATATAACATGGTTCTTTTTCTACTTGAATATGAAATCAGCTTTATTACCTACAGTCTAACTACTATATTACAAGTATAATTCAGAAGAAGGTTTCCACTTGTGGGGCTTGTGTCCTTACGATTCGTGATAAAACGAATTGTCTCTGCGTAGAAATGCATTCTTTCGTTTAATTTGTACTTGAGAAAGATAGGAAGTCTTTCTCGTCCGAGGTGCATCGAACTTTAGGAAAGCCGGTGGTTTTAACGCCAACGACGACATAAACACTCGGTACAGCATTGCAGGCACGCAGAAAGTTGCCTGTGAAAGAGAGGGGGTGGCAAGGGAACAGGGATAGAGGAGCGAGAGCAAGGTGGTGGACGGGTGGCAGTAGCTCTGAGAGATGACGAAGGAGCCCTGGGCGCGGGGTGGTTTCCCGGATCGATGTGTGTGCCCCCGCCTTCTCTACACTCAGCTACCCCCTGGCCCCCTCCTACTCACCCACCGCCTCTGGCCGCCCCTGGGGGTAGTTATACAAATTTCCAAGAGTGTCTGCTTCCACCCTCCGTTCCCTCGGACCTCCTTCTCCTCTTCACTCTACGTTCGCTGCTTCAACCTCTCCTCCCTTCGCCGGGCACCTCTCGCACCAGCTCCCGAGTTTCCATGGTAACCTGGAGGCGGGTCTTTGCATATTATACTCTGTGTGTGACAAGCCGACTCGTTAGGTATGCTCGTGTTGGTGTGGGTTACCCACCCCCCCGCGCAAGCGAACACGCGAGTATGTGTATAAATGTATATATGTGTACGTATGCGTGGGTGCTCGCTTAGAGGGGGGGTTGCAAAGGAATCAGCCGGAGGTGTGAGCGGAGGCAGATGAGGAATTGTCACCTCCGACGACGAGGAATGATGAGGAGGGGCGAGGAGAGCCCGGCGGAGCTCGTGATGTAAAAAGTGGGAGCGAGAAGAAATGCGGAGCGGAGAGCGCGTGAGAGAAAACTCGGGGATGGCCGGAGGAGCGGAAGGAGGAGAGGACGGTAGAGGGTAAGGGGACGCCTATGCCGCCTCTTTGTACTTTGCAGGGTTGCTGCAATCTCCCATACCTCGTCGGCGGCCTCCGGCCTCGCGAGTGAACTCACCCTATCGTCATCGCCGACGAGCTCTGCCACCCACCAAGCGACCCATGCCACCCTCTCGGTGGAAATTCTACGAATCCTGGAATCTCGTATGGAGAAACGAACGAGTCTGAGGCAGAAAAAGAGAAACGGAGAAAAAAAGAGAGAGAGAAAGAGAGAGAGAGAGAGAGAGAGAGAGAGAGAGAGAGAGAGAGTCGACGAGGCGTGCTGTGATTTCCAGCGGTCTCCTTTTCCCTCTTTGGGGTGCTATGCTCACGAGTTTTACGGGGATGCCTTTGATTTTTTTTGAAGGGAATCGGAAGTGACGGTTACAGTAGCAGATAGGGTGCGTGTGTCTCAAGAACTCCTGATTTCACGATTTGAAACGGTTTGCCGCACAATAAATCGTTTCTTTCGCAAAATGACGAATAAGTCATTTACCTCTTTTTGGTAGAAATTCGACAGTAAACAGATTATATTTTGCTTCTCTTCAACTATTCGAGTATATCAATGATTGCTTTTTAGTAAAACTTATATGTCTTTCAGAAGATCGAGAAAGTTTTGCGAGTTAGATCGAATTGTTGCTGAATTCTATGAAATCATATTACGATGTACGTATTATTACATACTATACGTATTACTATGTTCGAGCTTTTTTTAATTCAAGAAGTCGGAAATGATGTAGATTATATGTAGATCGATGAGCAGAACATATATGTCGTCGTGGAAATGCATGGGATTGCGATTTCAATTTAATCCAATGCGCAGCGTGCCGTATCTTCCTGCGAAATCATTGATGTTGCGTGAGAGCGTTCGTGACGTGCCGCGCGTTATTGATCTCGATATAGAAAATAAATTTATTTAGACAACGATAGGAATGTTATATGTGTAATATGCTCATGGAATATATTTTTAAAACGTATACAGTTTGTGTAAAAACAATACAATCCGTATAATATCTCTGTAGTATGATTCGCTATCGTCTATTTGTTCAAAAGTAACATTTATTCCTCAGAAATTATATTGTTCTTATTGTTTCGAAATATATAATTTTGACATTTAGATTTATAATATCTTCAAAACTGTATCTGATCTATCTGTATAAAAAACTGTAACCATACAAATAAAAGAATCATTAGCATGTATGTATCAAGAAATGCGCATCGCAGCAAGCACTCACAAAAATTGCGAGGATTGTCGGAATTGTGTGTTACGGCCTCGAAATATTGGCTTCGAATGGTGTTCCAATACGAAGTACGTGAGCACTTCGGCAACGTGCGTATACAAGCGACATGCTTGTGGACCACATAGGGGTAGAGAGGCAAGCTTTCGTAGTGAAGGCGTTTTGCAGGGTGACGTGTTTTTCTGGCAGCCAAGTGGGGTGCGAGCCCCTAATTATAAAATAAAAAAAATCAATATCTTACCCCAGTAGGGCTAAAAAAAATAGGGTGACTACCCCCGTCGTCTTCCACCACCGTTCGTTTCAGTCGCTGTTCCCTGACTGCTCCGGTCGCGAGGCTGATTTTTCCACCCTCCCTATTCCCCTCACCTTCCGTTGCCCTTCGCATCGCCCATTCTTCCTCTCTCTGTTTCTATTAAGGGTGCAGAGTCTTCCTGGCACACTGTCGGGCGAAACGAGGATGGGATGGTGCGCTCGGGAGTGCCGCAACAGCGGGGGTAGCGGTGGAGGCGACGTATAACGGATAACGGAAGAAACTGCGCGACTTTATTTCGTTGCGCTTATTGCGTTTCCTGAATTTTTATACGCTGCATGCGGCCCATACTTATGGACTTTTAATGCCCCGCTGGCACGTGCGACACGCCCATGCTTTAAGGATCTGTTGCTAGCAGGCAGCGGGTGCCGTTACGCTTGCGAAAATCGAGACGGATATCGCGATTTTGTTTTACTGCATGTCGTTATGGTCTTTCTGTAATAATGATGTTTAAATAATGGATCTGTGTAAGAGACAGCGAAAAAGTACATTTTCTTTATTTTGAAAAATTGAGAAATTTATAGATTGGAGAAGCTCTTTGTTAGAAAATTCTACTTACATTGTAAACTGCAATATGATTAATTGAAGGTATTTAAAGCAAAATTGAATTACTAATTTTGTTAATATAATTATCAACAGATTTTTATTTATTTTTATCAACTCACATTTTTAAATATTTACTATCTTTTTAATACTGTTTTTTTTTCTCTTTTTCAATTTTCTATTTACTATAATAAAATTAATGAAAAATAGAATTGATATTGCTAAAGCTATAAAATTTGACATTTTTCTTAACAAACGAATTTTATTACAAATAAAAATTTACTCTTTACAGATTAACTATATCGCCATTTATAATGTAAATTTGATTTTTTGACATCTTGATTTTTTACGTTTTAAAGAGCATCTCCATATATAAAATTTAACATATATTTGAGCTTTATTTGAATATTTGAGCTTTAGCTAATTTTACATTTCAGATTCTTTTTTTTCTTTCTTTCTTTCCTATTTCTTTTTTACTACTAATTTTTGACTGAATTTCTTTATTTCGACACGCACTATAACGATTTATGTAAAAATTATTTTTATTAGTGTAATAATACGAGGTAACATGAATTATTTTTTAAAATATCCTGGCTTCATTACTTTCTCAGCACGTTCAACTTCGCGAGAATCGAAACAGCTCTGGGCAGTGCTTGGTGCTGGCGCTCAATCAATAGACATCATAAATATCATCCCGAAGACGTTCACTGTCTACATCTCTTTCTTTCGCATACACATATTCATGTAGGCTTCCTCGCGCGAGCCACGCACGTGTTGAGTTTTGCGATTCCGCCAAGTGTCGATGACGGCGTCGAGTTAGTGGCGGTACTATGCCACATCGATTTTAGGGATTCGCCGTTTTTGTCTCGCGCGACGACACATTCAAATAAGTAAGGTTCATCCCCCCGCCGGTTCCCGCATCCGCCTCGACCGAGGACGATCGGCCCCGCCACCCCTTAGGTCCTTCTTTCGCCTTCGCTCGCTTCCCCCTACGTCGGCACGAGGGATGGGTCGCGACGAGATTAAAAGAAGAATCAATAGCGCCTCTCACCCCCACCCACCCCCGTAGTACCGCGGAGGTGGGTGCCCCCTTCTTGTCCCGCTCCTCCTCGGAACCCCGCAACCTCAAAGGCCCTCGCTATATATTGAAATGCTCTAAGAGAGGACTGCCTCGGAGCCATCCCACCTCCGGCCTCTTCTGCAACACAGTCACCACCTACGTGGGTGGTCGTCGGGTGAGAGGGGTGACCACCCTTTCGTTCGCTCCCCCTTCGCTCTCGTTCCCTACGAACACACTCGCTACTCTTTCGGTTCCTCTTGGACAAACACTGTATGGACGCTTCTTCTTCTTCTTCTTCGTCTTCTTCCTCTCAGGTCTATCTCTTCGTCTTCCAGCTTCCGTACACATTTTTCCTTTGCTCCGGTGTAGCTTTCGCGAATTTTCGCTCCTCTTCTATCTGCGCTAGGACACTCGTTGCGCCTCCCTCTCACCTTCTCTTTGCTTTCTCGTGCTTCTCATCTTTTCAGACCCTTACGAACTTCGGAGAAGGGAGGAAAGAGGGAGGAAGCCGCTCTTGCAGGTTGAAACCAGAGGAATTGTCAATTTCTATCCCCTTCCTTCTTTCTTCTTGCATAGTGAGATAAGGAGATCCTTTACGAATGATTTTCGCGGAAATAGCGAGTCTTTGAATCCAACCCTTTTGGATCTGCGACTGGCCGCGAAACTCTGCGGCAAAATGCACGTCACGTCATGAAATCGCCCCGGAGATTGCTCGACCGTTGTAGCGATAGACGACAAAACGCGTTATATTGCAAATTGCCAACCATGCTTGTATAGCGATCAATTGAACGAAAAACTTATTTAAATAGATAAAATCGAAGATAGATGTCCGTTAGATGTTATTATACGCAATTATACACATTAGGATCCACGTGTCACATCTCATTATATATAAATAAACAAATGACATTAGGTAGAAAAACATTTTGCGCATTAATAAGTTTAAAACACAGTGTGAATATACATTAATATTTATTGTACATAACTTTATTTGTATTTATACCGTTTCGCATATAACTCTATTAAAAACATAGGAGCTAGAGGTTGATGAGCTCGAATTTATTTTCTTAACCAGAAAGAGATAACTCAAACGAGGAGGAATATTCTTCTACTTTCTTGTCTTAAATTGTTGGTCGTAATACATATTAGAGCGAAGATGTTTTTTACGAGTCGGGCAAAGAGTGCGGTTCCTCCGGAGAATTCGTCCCTCTTTCTCATTCTCATTTCCCGGCACTTTGAATTTGGCACCGCGGAAATTGCCAGCCACATTTTGTGGGCTAGCTCTGACAAGGTGAATATTTTAGTAGCACCCTGTAGGTTGTTGGCTTCACATACATATGCGCGCACACGTGGACGGGTTGGAGATACGCCTCGGTCAACATCGTCGAAAAATGTATTAAAGGCAAACACATGCATCCTAAGGAGGTTGGGCTATCCACCTCCTTCGGACTCCCCCTTTACCCCCCTGTTTCTCTTTCCTCCCCGCGGCACACGTCTACATATTCAGGCACTCAGGAGAAGATACTTTTGCCAAGCCTCGTCCTTCTATGTTTTATTTCCTCCTATAGATACATCCGTCAGTTATCTACGGTGTACACGCACGTACGTTCGATCGTGAGAATCTATTTCGAAATTACGGGGAAGGCTAATGATGATGTTAATATCCTTAAAATGTAGTAATAGTAAATTGTGGGATGGGAACGGAAAACGTTAGGAAAATACATTCAGCGTTATTTTCGTAGAATTTTACTGGAAATGACATTATATGTAATACTGGTAATGCATACACATGATTAGACGTGGATCGCTGAGTTTTGACGCTCTTTATTCCAAAAAGGTTCTAGTTGTTCAATATACATAATTCTTTCGTAAGTATCTTACAATTTAGATACACCTAGAATTAAGAACATTATAATAAATATTCAGCCAGACACTAAAAAACCAAGATTTTTTATTTTATGTTTTAAATGTATATCATATACATACAGTATACGTATGACGTGCACGATATATTTCTGCGAGCCGATTAGGAGAAGTTAAAAGAATAGAGCTAGGTAAAATGCATTTTCTGCAGAAACGATTTGTTTCTTCATATTATCTTGCCGTATAACACTATTTAATGAGCTGTCAATCAGTAGCTGTGAAATAGCAAGAAGTTAAAATAGCAGATATATGTATATATGAAATTCCTAACTTTACTGCTTCTAAAATGAAAAATACAAAAAGCTATTTTTAATTACTTAATTATATTAAGAACGTAATTCATGTAAAACAAAAAATTTGAAATTGCAAGATCATGATTTTGATTAATAGTTAATATATATAATCTATATAATAATCTTTTAATATATGATATATAATATATTTAATAATTATTTAATATGTATTTAATTTAATATATAATATGTGTAATTTTATATATACATATTGAGATGGAATGTAAATATATGCATAATGTTATGTATTTATTCAACAATATAGATAAATACTTGAATATACATAGATAAAACTTTTGTGGCCAAATAATATCGTAATATTTGATATTAATATAAACGTTTAGAAGAGTAGATATATATTTTTATTTATGTACACAAAATTTAAACTTAAAATGTGTTACAAACACAATATGGTAACATTATATATATATTTATTTTCACATTCAAGAAATAATATAATTTATAGTCATTTTATCCTGACTATAAATTTTTTTAAAAGTAATTAATGACTTAATTGTGAAATAATGTAATAATGAATCTTCGATAGAGTTTTAATTTTTTCTCGAATGACTAGCTTTTTACATTTTGTTCTATGTTGCAAATTTTAATTGAGAATTTGCGGTGCACTTTCGCGTTTTACAATGAATATTTTATCCGATCCGGATGACATGATTATAACGAATCAGATTCTGTGATTATACATGTGAGGTGTTACGGGAATTTGTATTAATTACATAAAACGAGGAACACTTTCGGACATGAAAGAGAAATTCCACGGAATTTCTTACATTACCTTCGGATAACAGGAGTTATGTGGCAGAACAAGTTATTATTTACTTATTAGACGGCCGACGAACATTTCTGCGCGGCTCTCGCGCTCTGTGGGGGTGTGAAAATGAACTAAGACCGGCTCGGTAGAAATTAAAAACGTGACTCTACCGAGCGGGTAGCTCATCGCGCAGCTAACGAGAAGATACGACCTCCTGGTAAGCGTGTATATAGGTATAGTCATCTCATGTGCTGTAGCGCGTGAAGATGTACGTTTCTCATATACCGGGTGGCATGATTCCAAATAGGTGATATAAACGAATTTACCAAGGTAGCACGTTCTTTGTGATATCGATATTTAATTTTGTTCTATAAGCTATTTGTATCATTTTGTAGCCTTTTTAAACATACATATTTTGCCTTTTTATGAATTATTTTGTGATATTCATATTGGGACTTTATAATGAACAGTGATAAATTTTAAATAAACAAACTTATATTGATATCATACATTTCATACATTTTTATACAAAATAGAGATATACTTATATGGGAAACAAATGAAAATGAAGACTTTTAATAAAAGTATATTGCTCAAGATAATCTTAATCTTTGTTAAATTTGTCTTGATTGCGCCATATAATTTTTTGAATACGTATTCTCAATTTAAAAGCAATACTATAAATAATGTTTGTGATTGGAGAACGAAGCCAAGGCTTCTCGTAAATAATTTGGCGGATATCTTGGTGTCGTCATTCGTGTGTAAAGAATTAAAAAGAAGTTCGCTGGGTGAAAAAAATAAATCGAATAAGTTGTATCGTAGTTCCAGGCAACGTGTCGTAATATCGCGGTGTGACGTAAGCTTTAGACACATAACGTGCTTTATCCGGACCAGCAGCGTTAACAAGTTTAGAGTTATCTATCGATTTATGACAATGTCGACGTAATGTAGCAAATGAAATAGAACGAGGACGAGATAAAAAATGACAATAAAAAACAAAATACTCCTCAGGCATAAAAATGGTTACAACATTGCTGTCTATAATGCAAAATTATATTTTATGTAAGTAATAAATCTACAATATATTACAAACAGCAATGTTGTAGCTTGTCCATTTTCACGTCCAAGAAATATTTCCTATATATTTTATTGTCTTTTTATTCCATTTATTACGACATTCATCATATATAGATATAAATATATCCTATTTAATTATATATTATATATATATAACATATATATTATATATATATATATATATATATATTACTTATTAATTATTTATTAATTATTAATTACTTATATATGTATAAATTCTTCTAGTTTTTATATAAATATATTAATAAACTTTTTATTATTTAATATTATTTTTATTAAATGTTTACTCTTTAGATATCCAGAAACAATATCAGGTTGTTTTATGTTGATGCAACAACGAATTTAATTTAATATTGTTTTTTATAATAAAAATTGAATTTGATGGTAAAATTTATGATAAAAACTGATATTTTTTATTTGTCGTGCACAGAGACATATATACATGTTTCTTTAGGAGAAAAAACTATACATGCGGGATAGAAACTAGATCGAGTTCGATACAAATTGTTTTGTAGATACATACTGGTGCACGGGTAACCAGATACTCCGGTAATGGCGAGGGTGTATTCGCGATGCGATTGAGTAGAAACGGATAGAATGCGAGAAAACTGTAGGTGAATTTATTTCTGCATTTTCTTCCATGGAAGACTTCTTGCCATAGCATCTCAATAATTCTTAATGGTCGAAACATAACGCGTTGTCATTTCAACATTCGTAAATTCTTATTCATAAATTTCGAATCAAAGTTTAATTTTGAAACATTCAGCTCTTGGGTCCTTATCTCTAAAGCTATAAATAGAAAAACAACACCTGTGAGACAATCGGGCCTTGTATCGGATGCTTCTTCATAACTTTTTTCCGGTTCTTAAAATATGAATAATAACTCATACCGTTCAACGGTTCAATTATTGACCGGCAATTTCTCACCATCGTCATTTACTTTCTCGCTTCCTCCGTTTCCTCAACCAGCTGCGTGTTAAGTGAGATATCGCGGAGGATGTCTTTTTACGCTCGCGCAAATTATGCAGGGTACCGCGGGCTGTATCTCTCAGAATGCATAATGCGACAATAGCACGATAACGCGCGCGCGGAATGAGTCGTCTAGCGTCTTATGCAAATCTTCGAGAGGAGCACTTTGTAATAGGCAATAACGTTAACACCTGCTACCTCGTAGAGCGTATCCCGTATAATGGAGAAATGTTTTTATGCACGGCGTGTCGTTAAATCTATATAGAGACACTCGTCACTCCCGGCATGCCGCCATTACGACGGATCGGTTGGGTTAAGCGCGATGCAACGAGGTTTGACGAAATGGAAAAGACCACTGCGTCAAAATGACATTAATACCTTGAGGTTTCGAAATTAGCATAATGCTTGTTCTGAGTCGTCTGGCTGCTTGTACGACTCGCCGCTTTTCATGAATAAATTATCGCTAATTACATACTTGATATAGCATGGTTCAGTATTTATCTCACTCATTATAGACATATTCATATCTTGTATAAATATCAATTATTTATGCATTTATATATATGTACACGAAAAAAATGTTAAAGTTAAATCTACAAATTTAGCTAGACACAGATCTAAAAATAAAATAATTATTTGGAATCTTCTAAACAAGTATATTGGAGTAATTAAAACTTTTTGTAGCATTATCATCATAGCGTTCTACATAATTATTTTAATAACCAATATAATTATCTTCAGACATATGTGTATCTCGTCTAATTTTTATAGACTTGAATAAAACCATTCTTTCAATGTATTTTTTTTATGGATAATTTTATGGATAGAACTGGATGAAGAGTAATTGGAGAAAGATTTATTACTTAACATATATATTCATTAATGTGTACATTTTTTTCTTTTGCACTTCCACTCAAATATCACGTCCATTACGCAGGAGCTCGACAATGCTCAATTTCGCGAAAAGACAGACATACGAGACCACGGTTAGCATACGAAACGACATTGCGAAGGAAGGTGTTTCGCTGCTCAAAGGTGGAGAAGAACTTGACAGCGTCTACGGGCTTAGACGAGTGTGGGTGCAGCATCTCCTCATCCTCCTTTTACCCCAAAAGGTTACGGATGGCGTGGTAGCTGGGTGACATGTATTTTACGTGCCGCTTTTATTTCGATACGACGGGGCTTCGATCCCCGTCCAAACCTAATTTGCGTTCCATCTCGCGAGCAAACACTCTTCGAGAGCGAGAGACGGGCGGGCCGCCCAAAAGTGACTCTCCCCTCTATTTCCCTTCTCTCTCCCTATTTCTATCGTAATCCTTCTTTGACACAGGGTATCCGCGACACCGTCGTTACGTCATATGCATACACATCATGTATCGCGAACGCTGGGCGTAGTCTTTGAACTCGATTTCCCACAAGGTGTGATCAGGCTATGTGTGAGGGAATGTTGCCTTCAGCTCCAGACGTGACCAGTCTGACATATTTATTTATTTCTACACGCATAGAAACGATCTTTGATCTTATAAAAAATAAAGAATAAATCGCGCATGTTCGTGCGATATTTTTTATAAAATTAATTATAATTTTAATATAAAAAATCATTTTCCTTTTCTTTTTGCAATAGATTAATATATTCTTAAACAATATTTCAATTTTTTTATTGTTATATTAATTTTTTATTTCGATTTTATATTATAATAAAATATACATATAAGTATTGATAAGATCGAAGACTCTTGGCACTCATAATGTTGCGATACATGAATCTCTTTTCTAAAGATTGCTAGTTATAAATTTATCTATGAAAAATCCAAAAACTATTTTTATGTCTTTATAATTTAAAGTATAATTTATTGTATTATAAAAGTTTAATGATATATTTTTCTGTAAATTTCAACAGAATTTAAAAATTTTATTTCTTACCCTAACATGAAATAAAAAAATAGCACTTTAAAAATTATTTGCTTTATTAGTTTCGATACAAGTATTGTGACTGTGAGTTTTAATATTTTCATATAAAGCAAGGTCAATTAAAATTGTTAAAATCTGTACTTACCGTAA
Source organism: Crematogaster levior (assembly GCA_901521435.1). Classification (NCBI taxonomy): domain Eukaryota; kingdom Metazoa; phylum Arthropoda; class Insecta; order Hymenoptera; family Formicidae; genus Crematogaster; species Crematogaster levior. Next base: position 97,794 of record CABEGB010000587.1, on the reverse strand, counting down.
CAGCTTTCGTCGAGGAATGAATCTTCCCATCTTGCCAAGAAATACATAACGAGAGAGCGAGAACCTCGATCCAACGTCTCCGAAAGAAGCAAACCAAACGACATTAAAAAACGCATTAAAACCAGCGTCGTCATCCTTGAGGAACCCAAAGAAACAACGAACCCGCAGAAATATCGATTTTCTGATAAACTAGTGTTTAATACGTCGAGATTCAGTACAGTCAGACGTTTTTCATTTAGCTTTCCTTAATCCAAATGAGCTTGCAGTTCGGTGAGCAGAACGAGAGGAACGGAACGTGGCAGGTGTATTTGAAGATTCGTAGCAACGATGATTATTTTCCGAATTCCTGATCAATTACTCAATCGCTATACACGAGACTTTTAGCCGATTAGATAGATAAATGTTTTTTATACAGCTGATTGATATGAAACATTATTCATGTGATGTATGTGTAAAGTTCAAAAAATGATTAAACTTCTTTGTTTACGCGCTAATTTGAAGCGCCAAGGCCACGATGATGTCACGTAAGAGAAAGAAAAAGAGAAATCTTTATTCTAAAAATAGACACCACGTGCAGGGCCCTATCCTGTTTACTTTTTGTGCAGTGTAGTTTTATTCGTGAGCGTATAAGGTGGAACAGTGCATGAATCGTACACAGTATTATGAATGGTACGAAGGCTTTAAAAGTGGTCGACTATCAATAGGTCGACGATCCACGTTCAGGCTGGCCGTCAACGTCGACAACAGCCGTCATAAACCTGCTTTAACATTTCGTTGAGTTTCGATGAATGATTTTCTGAGCTTAAAACAAAATTTTATGTTCATAGAAATCGACCACTCGAAAAAAATCGCAAATTGCACCTTACACATTCATAAATCTGCACTGCATAGAAAGTGAAGTAAACAAGATAGAGCGCTGCACGTGATCTACTTTCTAGATTAGAACACAGACTCTTCTGTCACGTGACATCAGCGTGGTCTTGACGAGCCTTCAAGTTAATGCGTAAATGAAAAAAGTCCGCTAATTTTCTGAATAGACTTCGTACGGAGTTAATCGACAAAATTATTTACGGCGTGAACACGGTCGGTCACGCGTCGTGCCGAGCGACGCGATTGCAGGCCCGTGATTGAAAATACAGTCAAGTCGTCGGCATTGCCGATAAGCGAGTTTATCACGCGACATTGGTTCTTCAAGCGAGCGTGTTTCGTGTCTCTATGCAAATTGCGGGTGAACTAATACTCGCCGTCCGGAAATGGGGTGCCTCGCAAGCCGGAAATAAAATGAAATCCAGCGTAATAGAATGGCAGTGCCGCTTGACAGCTCGCGCGTTCGCGACAATGTTCGCGGTCGGACGCTGATGAAATTTTCGGTAGCGTTGTCATGTTCTGCGAACTTTTTAGAGATAATTTGACAGCTATCGTGGCCCGAATGTATCGAGTCTGCGAGTCTTTTTATTTCTCTTTTAGTTTTTCTAATATCTTCAACGTATATTTCTCTCCTAAGAACACGACATCGGAAGCTTTTGCGCAAATAGCATTATCTTATTATTTGTTGCTTGAAAATTTACAAAAAATTATATTTGTCAAATACATTCAATTATATATTCAATTAATAAACGATTAACTTTCTCTTTGTGTCTTTAATTTGTTCTTAAAAATTAATTACATTCAGTGATTTATTCAGGATTCAATTATTTATTAGAAATCTAATAGTTATCATAATAGTATAGTAATTTTACGTTAAAGGAAAGAAAATTATGAATAAGAATATAACAAAATCTTTAAATATTGCAAGATATTTTAAGTAAAATCTTTGAATATACAAACGTAAAGTTAATGGCTACGATGACCCTGGATGGCGCGTTAGGGGAACGAAGTGTTATTTTCCTCGCAATCTCTTCTTCTTTTTTCTTCTTTTATCGTCATCCCTCGATTTTTGTGCGCTTTTCATCGACACAAAGATAATGCTTCCAAGAAGACATGCTATAGCCTGTATATCGATCAATTCGGTTGGAATCGCAAGCTGAGAAGTTTTAAAATGGTAGCTAATCGATGTCAATGCTAGTCAGAGACAGGTAGAATAGAGACCGGAAAGGAAAGGGGAAAAGTTCAACTCGCTCGTTGCGAAATTGCACTCCTATGCGCTCGATGAATCGTTCTGTCCATGCATACGTATGGACGTGCGTTCGTGAATAGAGATGTGTGTACGTACGGGGATTACGTACGTTACTTTGTCTCTGGTTTCCAAGGGAAAGATAAAGGAGGGTTCGGGTAATTCGCAGCTATGCTACGTCGTATATATACATATACCACACGTATGTGTATATATATCCAATAATGTATATCATCGTGTCCTTCATCATCATCATTATATTTACTGGTATAATTAATTACTCGCTTAGATATGAAACCTAATAGGAACATGATTGCACCGTGCCCGTTTTTTCCGCACGATGTTGGCGCCTCCGATTGCGGCTCTGTCTTTCTCGCCTTCCCGTTTTTCCTCGTTTTTCCTTCCGTCTTCGGGGCTCGTACGCGTTTTCGCTACATTATGCTCGTGTGTACCTCCATCTCCTCGCGCGTGTACTTATACAACTGTGTTCGTTCGTCGTAATAGTCGTCGTGATACACGCGTGTGGCACGCGCGTGCACATCCCTTCTTCGCCGCTGTTACAAAATCCGGACCGATACCGTGTTTACGCGTTTATAAATGGCTAATAAGTCTGTAGACGTTAGAGAACGTATGCGTAGGTCTCGGAGTGGTGGCCAGGCGAGAACGCGAGCTCACTCTGCTATCTCTCGTCCCTCGATCATCGATCGCGTGAAATCGCTACCCTCGCGGATATCACTGTGCGACGCGACGAGCCAAGTTCAATGAAACGAGTTCGCGTGGAACCTCCCGACTGGTTGGATGATGCGATATGCTGATATATACGTGTATTTAACGTGTCGTAGGTACAGTGAAACGCAACGGAAATCGAGTGCGCGGCGCATCTCTCCGTCGCAGTCTGATTTTCGGTAAAAAATCACGTGTGTTTTTCTCAAACTAAAAAACGCAAGGGTGTACTCTTACCGGTCTTTTGAATGCGTTTACACGTTTGCGCGTGACTTTTACGTCGCCGTTGTTCCCCAAGCTCAACACTCTCGCGATCGTGTCGCCGATCTGTTTGCGCCTCCGCGTTTTACAAAAAGGGCCCGGCGAGAGGCGCAAAGAGAGGCGCTTATCCCGTCTATCCAGGGCGTCCAAAAGAGATGGGATTCCGGATTTCGTTCGTCGATCGCGGGCGCCAACATCATCGAGGTTGCCCGGGCCGGCGTTTCGGGTGCCCCGCGCCATCGGTGAGTGTGCGGACCCACGCGCGGCTGACGGGTGCCCCGTAGTGAGTACATATAGATATACACATGGCAATCTCTCACAAGAATTAGTCGCTATCGTTATCAATTAGTATCCATTATTAATTAATAGTCAATCAAGTACCGCACGACAAATTCGCAAGTCAATCGGCAATAATAATCATACTAATAATGATAATAGTGTAATAACATAATAATAATAATAATAATAATGATAATAATAATAATTACGACAATAATAATCGCAATAGTGATAATAATTGCAATAATAAGTCACAATAGCAATCAATAGAGTTAATAATAAATAGACACGTTCAACGTATTTCGTAGAAACTCAACGAGATTAGAAAAATGAAAAACTTGGACGATCACCGTAGCCTTTTCCGTCGTCGGACGACGTTTCTACCGACGCGATACTCCGACTGTTTGCTCATCGAGCATGGAACGCTACAGTCATTGTTACCGAGTGCATGAAGGTATAGCGGGAGCTTGTGCAAATTGTTCCAAACAGTTGACCCCCTCTCTTCCGTGTCGAGCGAAAAGTTGTCTGTAAAAATGCATCCTCGATGGATCTTCGCAATCGACCGCGTTCGCACCCGCGAGAAGAGAGTGGGATTATCGATCGTTAGCGTGACGCGAGGGTGACCGTGCGTCGACGGAAAACGGCATCGGTGAACGTCGGCCACGCTTAATTCTTCCGCAACGCAGTAATATATATATGTATATAGCATTCGTTTCCTCATATCGTTCTCGCATCATTATCTCATCACTCTATTACATAATCCGCGCACGCTTATCACTCACTCATTGTTGATTTTTAGGAACAGCTAGCGAGGTTCGGTTACTCTATCACGCAATCTCCGTACTCGAAACTCAAAACGCCAAAACCGACGCGCCGGTTTTGCGTACACGCGCACGTACGTAGCCGCGTTTTGAGAGTCACTGCTCGTATGCGATGTGTAGCTCCGAGTTCATACGCAAATTCGATTTCAGTGTGTGCGCGTGTGTGTATGTTTTTATGTTTGTTTGTTTGTGTGTGTGTGTTTTAATTAGTCTGTTGTGTATACACGTGTTTAATTTGTGTTAACGAATATTACGGTCCTTGCAACGCGTCGCTCTCCTCTGTCTCTCGCGAGCAAATGTCGAAAGAACTAAGATCACGATGGATACCGGATCGAAGCGCATCGTCTTGTGCGTACAAGTGCATTTTCGCCTCTCTATGACTTTACTATATGTATGTAGGAAACGCGGCGAAGGGAAATAAATTTCGCTTCTCTCTCACAGTCTTAGCGCCGCGGCTTTGAAGTTCTGGGCGCTTTTTTTTGGAACATCTTGCCTCGTGCTAGTGGTAGTGATAGAGTTATCGTTTCATCAATGATCCTGAAGACAGTACGGATTTGCGGTCGTCAAACGCGCGCGCGCGCGCGCGATTCCGCGGCGATCGCCTTAGTTAATTCTACGACTTGATCACACCCGTTAATTGTTATTTTGCGAGGTATCGGTTTACATGAAGAGAGATTTCGCTCTGGGTACTTTTTTTTGTCCCGGTACGTCCTGTAAAGGTGGATCGTGCCGGTCGGAAAGACGATCGGCTGAGAATTTCGATATTAACGATTCGATTGAGGTGTTCTCTCGGTAATAGTATACGGTGTGCGGGTATATGTGTTTTAGATGTATGCGCGTGTATGTGCACAAGTGTCATCTTTGGAACGTGTACGTGTGTTAAATGTACGCTAGTTCAACGCTGTAACGTTTATATAGATAATAATCAATACATGACCACATATATGTAAATATAATATCGTAATCTATAATCATAATAATAATAATAATTCAAATATAATATTAATAATCGTCGTTACCAACGTTACGTTAGAAAAGCATCTTTTGCAGACAGGAACCTCGAGAGTTGCTTAGTACCTTAGGAATAGTTATTACTTCGCGTTTCGTTTGATCTTAACGACCACGTGTTTTAACGTTCTCGAATCTCAAACCCCCTTGCCCCGCTTTCTCCCCAAGAGCCCCCCAGAGGCGAACGCGCCCATTCGTCAGTACATTTCTCCGACACATCTCCCTATCGTTCTTCGACGCAACACCCTTATTTTTTTTCTCCGTTATACCCTCTTTTTTTAACCTAATGATTCGCGTAAATTCAAGACTGCAGCACGTAAAACACACCGCGGTACTTTTTTCTTTTGCTTATTTTTTTTTCCTTTTGCACTTCCGGTGGCACTTCCGGCATTCTGTAGCTTCGCATACGCGCCGCATTGTATACGCGAACTTTCGTTTCATTTAGAGTGAGCTTCTAGAGCGAGGAACACGACGTACGTACGCGTGTAGACACGTCACCGTTCCGGATAGTATCCGCGAGAATTCTAGTACGTCACACATCATATATATATATATTTGTTATAAGATATAATATTATATAACAGAAAGATTATAAGATATATATAATATCTGATATGTTAATTTATATATAATATGGCGCTGGCCATCATTATTATTGTTAAGATGGACGATACTTGCGAGTAACGATCGGAAATACGAGAGCGATAAATTTTTTTGTTTTTTGCACATAGGTTGTCGATGGCGATTCTCTTTTGTTTGTGTGTGTGTGTGTGTGTGTGTACTTCTCTTTTGTATATATACCTATATGCGTGAAAGTAATGTTTGTGTGATGTCTATGTATCGTTTCTATCGACGCGCATGTGTACTCTCTTTCACTCCTTTCCCCTAATATTCTATAGTTTAATCGTAATTTATCCATAACTTACAGCTAGTAGTGAATTCTTTGTCATTCTCGAGTTTACACCATTCCCTTCCTTGCTGTTCGAAACGCGGCACAATTCTCTCCCTCCTCCCTCTTTTCCAACCTGCGAGGCGGGATGATTGTTGAAATTTTTGTTCCTAACTGTATTTAACATTTACTTCATTCCATTTAAAAATCCAAGACCACTGGAGCGTCTTGATTTCATCCAGTATAATATTTAGCCGATTATCCGTGATTGAAATAGTCTGTAAAGAGTCGTATTTTTTTTATTTAAGCTACGTTACACATGCTTATACGATTTGAGTTTACTTCCTAGACGATTTGAGTTTACTTCCTAGACGTTTACAATGTCACGCGGTTCTTGTATCGCTCGATTTTTCATTTGCTCGCGCGAGAATTAACTGTGGAAAAGAGGGAGAAAAATTGGTGGATTCTATCCGTTCAATGGCATCTGGTCATTCCTTTATTATCCCCCATCCCGAGCATCGATGTGTGTCAATTGGTTGTTCGATCATCGAGCGTTGCTTAGCGATAATCGTTATAGCTACCGACAGTTCTCTAATGCCTATCGTTATTACTATCATTATTATTACTAGTTTCATTATTACTCTTATTATTATTAATATTATTATTATCATTAACGTTGTTACTAATTCATTTGTTTAGCGTTAATAAATATAATTTATTAAATATAGGAACCATGTTTCTGGGTCTTGCTTGCTCGTTCGTGCACGCGAATCGTGTCGATGACGGGCACACCGGGGGTTGTTTATGTCACCTCATACACCGTTTTTCTTTCCGTTCGCTATCTTATTACATCTTTCTCTTTTTATAAAAAAAATTGCGGAAAATAAGGAACGTAAAAAAAACGTACGTGTCAAACCCGTGTGTCGTGTGTATACAGTGCGCTGATGTGCGTGTGCGTGTGCGTGCGCGCGCGCGTGTATGTGTACATACGTGTGTTTATGCATGTATGTATGTGAATATGTGAATGGCAGAGAAAGAGTATCGTGTGTTGTGTGTGTGTGTGTGTGTGCGCGCGCGCGCGTGTGTGTGCGTGCGTGCGTGTTTCTTGAATTTTCCTTCGTTCTTTTGTTATGTTTTCTTCTTTTTATTATCTATCTTTTCCACGATCGCCGTCGAAGTCGCTGAACGATTCGCGACACACATACATAACACACGCATGCACCCACGCACACGTGCATGTATGTACACATACACACACGCACACAGGTCTACATACACACAAGTCCGTGGAAAGCCACGTGCACACGCGCGTCAAAACGAGAAAAAGAGTGATAGAGACAGTCAGTATCTATATATATGTATATATATGTATGTGCACACATATATATATAGATATACAGATATATATATGAATATGTACGTACGTATTCGTAACGATGGCGGCGTTTTTAGTTTCGCGTGCCGCGCACCATCTACCCTACTACGCCGCGTCTAATAGCGTCCGCTTGTGTATCTCCTGCTTCTTTTCTTTTTTTCTTAGTAACTCTGCTTTAAATCTTTATTATTACTTTACATAGGAACGTTTAAGTTAGCCCACCTCGATGCGCGTCGTTCCGCGTCGCACGACGCACTTTCCCTCCGGAAACTTCCCGTATTCTCCTCTCCTGGAAACGTATCGCGCACATCGTTTCCGAGACGTGCACTCAAGATCGGCTCGATCCGATCGAGCCGCTGACTGATCGACCGACCGACCGATCGATCGACCAATCGACCGACCGGTTATTGGCTAATCAGCAAGGAGGATTTCTCGATCGTATTCGTTCGATCGTTCCCCAATTGATACCACCAGATTAGCTCGTCTTCGCCGAGTCTCTTTTTACCACCTTTCTTTTTTTTATTATTAATCTTTTTTTTCTTTTTCTTTTTTTTCGTGCTACGAGAGGAACTTTGGAGAGCGCGCATCTTCACGGCGCGCGCTGCGCGGGATTCGCGTTACAAAAATAATAGGGCGAATCGGGGGCGCGGGGCCAGGGGGCAGGGAAGCGGAGGATGGTTGTGTGCTGGCGGTGCATAAACGACGAAATTAAAAGAGAAAACCAATGATCTCCGCCGTTCGTGCCTGAGTAATGTGCCTCCTTTTCCTGCCCCCTCTCCTACCGCCACGGGGCAAATGTCCCCGACGGGGTCCACCTAGATGAACATCCGTGCCTGCCCGTTCATCGCCGGTTAGGAACATTGGCTCGTTCACTGCGACGTCCTCGAGTCCGACCTCCTCCAAGCGACGTCCATAGGTTCTCGTCTCTCCTTCCTCCGCCCATCTTCTCCCATATTTTTTCTCTTGCAGTCTCTTTCTATTGTTATTTGGTTATTTTGCGCGCAACCTCCCTGTCTTTAAGAGAGTGGTAGATCAATCCCCGAGCTCGGTATGGTGGGTTACGTTTAACGTGCACCTGCGAGGGCGGTGACCTCCTGCACCAACTTCTGTCGTTTGGCATCGGGTCCATTGTTGTTGTCCTGACTACCAGCCCTATCACTGGCCTGTGGCTGACCGGTCGTGCTCTCAGCGGCCGCGCGAGCCGCCAATAAGGTGATCTGGTTCACGACATCCTCCATCTCGTCCGTAAGCGGATTCGTTTCCTCGCCGGACTGCGCGCCGCCATCATATTGCTGCTGCTGCTGTTGCTGGTGGTGTTGTTGTTGGGCAGCCTCAAGACGCGCCCGATGCTGCAGCGTTTCGGCATGACGACGCCACTCGCTTACGGTGCTGTAGGTGCGCGTTGGTACGCCGGGCTCGCACAACGAGCAGGCGTAACGCGCCTGCACGAGACGCAGGGCGCCGCGACGTTGCTGATTGCCCAGGTAGCAGGATCGTTGGTGTGCCAACAGCGACGACTCCTGCGGATACGCGCGACCACAACGGCGACAGACGAGGCACAGCTCGGTCTCCACCTCGCGACAGTGCTGGGGCGGCCCGTTCTCGTCGGCACCGCACGGCGGAGCTGGCAAACGGACCGTCTCCAGACCCGGATGATTCGGATCCTGCTGCAGGAACGCTTGCATTAGGGCTCGCGGCACCTGTACCTGTGCAGCACCCTCCACGTGCAGCGGCATCATAGCTGTCCCGAGTAGACCGCCGCTCAAGCCCGCAGCCGCTACTGAAAGCAAATCGTAATCGGTTCTCGTTAGAATAGACGCCGGACTCGTTCTGACGGATTGTCTGCACGAGCCGTTTGCCTTTGATCGCTGCGTCAGTTCAGTTTCGCGCATGTCGCGGCCAAATTATTACTGCTCATCTATCTTATCTTGAAACTGAACTCACACTGCTTTCGGAGCAATCGGCTCGTTTTACGCGTATCTAAATTTGATATCGTGGCAGTAATCTTAGCTTTTCCCCCAGCCTTCGTAAGCAAAGAAACAAATACTGCTGATGCAGTATTCTAAAACGATGCATTTATAACAAATTGCTACGCGCATGAACATCTGTGAAAAGTAATTATATAGTGGTCTCCTCGAGAAACCTATTTACGAGATTCCTATAAACGCTGGGATTCGCGTTCCCACATCAACATAAACCAGTGGTATCCAAAGTGTGCGCCGCATAATAGACTCAGGGGCGCCGCGGTAAATTAATGTTAATTTATTAAAATTTATCAAAAGTTATTATTCCTTGATTTTTTATATGAAAATAAGCTGTTAACATATAGGCCTCAATGGTCTAAATGTGATAAGGGAGCAACTGTGTTAGAAACATTTAGGGGAGTCTCAGGTGTTAAAAGTTTGGAAACCACTGACATAAACACAATGTAGTGTAGAATTCTAAAAGCCACCTGAGTTCTGTAAGGAACAGATAGCAGAGTTAGATGGCACATTCGTGCGTAATTGATTTGTGCCAACTTAGTTGTCATAATAGCATCCCCGCCGTAAACGGGGGAGAATTTATGCGGAACCTGTTTTCGCCCGAGCGAGACAAGTAAATTGGTAGTTATTAGCAGGCCCGCGGGCCGATGCGCATTGACGGGATAATTTCTGCGGCCGTCTCGAGGGGCCGAAGGATAGTCCGATAGTACGAGGTCCATGTATCGAGAGGTTCTCCAGATATGCCTCGGCAGGATGATTAATTCTAATTTTAGGATCACACGCCGGGAGATGTTGCTCTCTTTCTCTCTTTCTTCCTCTTAGTTTATTTTATTCTTATTGTTTGGAAATGTCGGGCAAGAGGATAGAAAGTGTAAAATACACCAGTCCAGCTAACGTTTATCGGATGTGTGATGCAACGCACGCGTGATCGCGAAAACCGAGGGAAGGACGCGTCGACGTCGATTAGGCGGGTTGACAGGTTTACGCAGTGACGCGCGCGGCTATATCGCGCGTATCGTGTATCAGATGAGGAGTCGTTACGAGGCAGGAAGTGTTAATGATACCCCTGCTCATTCGTTGGACGGTCGGTTGTAATTATCAGAGCTGGTGGGAGGAAGACAAGGAAGACGAGAAGGGCAACGGGGGACAAGAGCTCTTTCTCTTTCCCTTCTCTCTCTGTTTCTCACTCCCTCGTTCTTGCTATCGCTCTTTTTCTCTCTCCCGTTCCTCCAGTTCGTCTCTCAACGTCGGCGTGGAATTGATAGTTATTAGACGAGACCGGAGTACCAGGACCCTGTCCGCGCTCGGTTCCGTTCACTCTTTGTCGTCTAATGAGAATCCCTGGCACGGCAATCCACTGTTTGGCTAACACTTCTCTTTCTATCTGTCCGTCTCTCTCAATTTACCTTGTTCCCTCGCTCTCGCGTATCTCGCGTTCACGTGGATTATGGTTCACCTCGATCGGGTGAGCAAATAATCCGCGTTTTTATGCTCCGCCATCGAAAGAGCCCTTCTTGGAAAGAGGAGGCACGACCATGTGCAGTAAAGAAGGGAGAAAAGTGTTACGGATAAATAGGGGATTAGCGCAACAACATTGGACACGGTGTATAGTTCTGGTCGCTCGTCTGCTCCCTTTACGGTCGCGCAGCGTTCATGGGAATGTGGCAAATTCATTACCGCCGGCCCACGGACTCGTTCGCCCGCGATATCGGAGGCACACAGCTCGCTCTTCTTGTTTGATATAATCGGAATAATGATCATCGAGCGCTCACATCGCAAATAACGTGTACGTGGTGAACGATGGATATTATTATGAAATTGGAATATCGTTATATACACATGAAATGCGCACAAATCACGAATCATTGCTCAAGTTCTTAACTTCATCCACGAACGAAATTATTTATTTATTTTATGGAAAATTTACTGAACGAGCATTTCCTTTTTAGAAAATAAAAATGTTTATAATGTAAAAATTTGTTTACAATAAAATCATCTGAAATGACGGCAAAGTAATTTTGTTAACCTTGTTGTTTATTATTGCCACTTATCATTGATACGTACTTGATATACGAGTGTGTACAAGGATTTTTATATATCCAGAGAAAAAAACGTTTCCAAGTCTTATCAATTAAAAGTTATCGAACTGATAAATTTGTGCCTTTGCGTGACAGCTTCAGAGAGTGGCACTTTGAAATTCTAAAAATATTCTCGATAAATCATCTTTCCTGCGATCGAGTTCTCCAGGCTCGATGAACAATGATGTTTTTTCATCCCGCTGAATCTCGCGCGGCATAACTCAGCCGGAGGAAACGGGAGTTGCTAAACGACGTGATTTCTTTAGCCGATAGACTTCCTCCTTCGCCGTCGGCCCTCCACCGCGCGAGTGCCCAGCGAAGGTATATAATATAATAAAGAAGATTGTTAAATATATAACGCGCAACCGGACGATCTCCGTGTGACACCCTTGAAACAATCGAAACGATCGAGGAGAGGGATTATTACTCTTAATGAGCACTGGTTATTTCTTTGAGTGGCTCTGATTCGTCCTCCCTTTGCCGTCCTCCGTCACCTTCTCCTCCTCGGCGGTTACGGAGCCTTTGCTACATGTGCATGCGTGTGAGTGTGCGTGCGTATATATACGCGTGCAAATGCGCGAAGAAGAAACGCACACGCACGTATCTGCACGCGCATCACTTTCGTCTCGTCCTCTCGGAGGGGCTCATTTGCGTATGGATTGAGATAGTAGTGCCTCGGTACTGTCGCGATGTGTGTTTTTGTTTAAATGTGTTACCGGCGTGTACGCGCGCGCCCGCACGAGATTCTGATTGCCGGCCGCTCCCAAGTCCCCAGTGGTCGTCATTGCGACGAACTCTCATTATTTAATTTCATGCCACTATGCTTTAATCCTTTGCGCTGGGAATTATTCTGACCGTGATACTAATAGAGCGCAATTATATGGTGCTCAAACGCTCAGACAGCATCCACTTGAAGCGAAGTCGGGGCTTTGAGTAGCGAATTAGGAATGTCCTTTTTTTACTTGTAAATAATTAATAATAAAATTCCACGTATATACTGCAATTGTAAAAAAAAAATAAACATAAAATTTTTCTTTTGTGTACAAATATTAAAAAATATTTTTTAATGTTAAAATACATACGATATAGAGTTTAAATATACGTGTTGCGCTAATATTTAAATTATTTATATATTTAGATTTAATTTAGTTAAAGTTACTTATAAAATAACCATACAATAATAAAAATTTTAAATTTTAAAACTATGTGTTCAATAGTTGCAAAATTGTTTTACGGATCAAATGTTTTTATCTTCTAACATATTTTTACTAACTCCGTTGCCTCATCTAATTGTTGCAGATTTGATAAACTTCGCCCTCCGTGGATTCCTTACGCGTGAGAACCGCTGGTCTCAAGATTGCTACGACATATGCTGGAAATTTGTTCGGCGGGATTTTACGAGCGAGTTTCCGTGTCAGAGCCAATACCTGGGCTCTGTTAGTAAGTAGATATAAGAGTCTGTATATCCTGGTAGCCATAAACTCACATTCGAGGATCGTCGAACAGAATAATCGAGAATGTCGTTAGTTAGCGCGTTCAGGAATTTTAACGGCTCTTTGGGAGGGGTGCGCGGAAAAACGCAATCCGTCATGCGCGTCACTATCACCGTTTGAAGTGGCATGTCGTCGAATGACGATCACTTCGGTGATTGTAGAGAGTATCGAATTGTCGCATAAATCGGTTGAATCATGGAGAAAGATTTTTACATTTTAATACCATGAAATTATGTTTATTAAAATGACATTACGAAAGTCATTGTTATACGGATTCCGATGTAAATGAGGGGATATGAAATATTTTCACATTTAATTTTTTATTGTCTAGCAGACAATTGGACCTATTTAGCTTTTTGATTATTTTAAGATTAGTAATTTTAGTTTAGTCTCACAAGAGCTCTCTCTCTCTCTCTCTCTCTCTCTTGTATAATTTTGGCTACGCGAATAATGAGCGATAAATATATTGATATCGCTAAGAGTGTATCCTCTTGTCATTATCTTACTCGCGCTAAAAGGACGTGACGCAATAGAAAAGGAGAGAAAAAATTTGGAATGCGTCTGGAGCCCGGTATGGTGTATCGCGACGAAACGCGATATTTCACATCGTTTAAGGTAATAAAACGCGATCGGTTTTCCCATGCGAATATGCAAATCCCGATGTTCGCCACTTTGCGCGAGAATCCACTCGCCACGTTTAATCGCCGATTAAGTGATGATCCAGATTAACGTGGAATCTTAAACGGCCCGTGACGCGCGCGCCCGCTTAATCCGTCAGAGGTGCATCGTGGATGAAATCACGACTTCGCGAAGAGAGAATGATCCCGCCGGAGGGGAGTCGGTGCCGCAGGGAGGATCAGCGGAGTCCATAACTGCCCGTTACGCGAAGTATGCACAACGGTGCATTCCACGTGTGCACGCTAGCGCGTTCTCACATGGTGACCACCGCACACGTACATAGGAAAACACGTCGTGAACGTGGGCGTGCATTCCTGCCTTCGCATTATCTCCTCTTCGCTCGTCCTCTCTCTTCCTCCTTTTCGCCCTCCTCACCTGCCCTGCCTCTCTCGCGCTTTCTCCGCGTATCTCTCTTTCCCTCTCGTTCACGATTCTCAGCTCTTTCCTTCTTGCGTCCACCGTCAACCGGCCACATACGAGAAGGAATCCTCTTGTTCGTTTTTTATTCCTCATCCAGGCCCGTTATCGTGGATACCATGGCCCGGAACGACTGTTTCACACCTCCGCTCGCGCGGGAATTAGGAAATAAATTAGCGGTCGGGCTAATTTCGTTATCTCTCCCGATGGCCGCCTCACCCCACGCTTAAGACGTCAAGGCCCGATGTCGGAGGCCCCCGAGATCCAATGTGGGACTCGAGGACACGGTCGAAATCGTGTCCCGGCACACAGCAGGATCAATGGCTCTGCACGCGCGGAGCGCGGCGAGTGAGGCTTCGTTAAAAACGGGTCAATCCCGATTAAAACGATGGCGAAGAGGTAAGCTACGACGCTGATACTTCGCCTCGACCATATTCGGAGAATCGCGATAACCACTCTTGTAATTAACCTGGGGGGACATTTCTGAGAAATGGCACCGCGCTATATAACATTTTATAGTTACGTGATTAGAAATGAGCTGCAGGAATGGACAAAGTAATATTAATGTTTATCCGTGAAGTCTCTTTGAAGTCTATTTGAATAATATATACATCGTGTTTTATTTAATATTATACTGTGGTCGGTACTAACGACAATATAAACATAAAAATTCACGAATTAATGCTTACGTTTTGCATTAGTTAATACATAATGAAAACGTTGCAATAAAACAATGCATAAAAACATGAGTATTTAAAAGTAAGAATTAATAAATTATAAAAATGATAAATAAATAAAAATAAAAATTTATGAGTAAGATAAATTAATCAATAATTAAGAATGTACATGTAATATGTCTGTAACATGTATCTGACGATGCATATAATTACAGCATGTATCTAAAGAAGCTTATTATTTTGAAAAATTAAATTTTATGCTGCTTTATGTGCAAGATAAATTCGCTAGGAACGTAAACAAAGTGATATGTATGCCCAAACATCGAACAACCATCCCAAGTCACCTGCCCATCCGGCCGACTTTAATACCTGGGCGATGTTCGATGTAAGCGGGTTCCCCTCAGAAAATGTTGGATGTAGGGAATCACGAGGAAGTCGTAATTTCCACGCGAACGAGGCAGACCCGAGTAAATTGACGACGGCTTATCTCGCGGCTCGGCCACGAAATCGCTTCGTACGCATATCGGACAAGATAACGGCGCCGGCGTATCGATAAATTCCACTAATTAATTATTGACGTGTCTCGAGGCTATTTTTGCACTCGCTCGGGCCCTCTGCACGCAAAAGCGGATGTCTCTTCTTCCTCTGTCTATACTTTTTTTTGTTCTGAATCTTTCGCCGATAAGATTGCAAAGTGACATTTTATTTTTTTCTTGAACAAAATTTGTCTAAAAATTCGTATTAAAAAACATGAATTATATAATTATATAATGTATAAGATTATCTACATTGTATCTACATAGTGATGAATGTTTAGTTATGTCATTATTACCAAGCTGACACGATAAAAAACTGGATTTAGTCAATTTTTTAAATACACCTATTTATATATTCCACGTTACAATGAATTCTTTTACATTTTTTTATATCTACAATTTGTCTAAAATTGTAATCGATGGCATATCGCTGTCGAGTCAGACACATTAAACGATGGTAACATCGATGTTGCTGGATAATACTTAATCTCAGAGACGTATGCGCAAGATATGAGATTCGTGTGTGGCCAGAGGCAGGTGTGCCTTTGACATTTGTGTTTGTCATTTAATATAGTAGCATGAAGAAGATACCAAACGACGATACGAATATTCATAGGTGATACATTATAGTGGTGTAGTACATAATTTATATAATAATGCTCAAAAATTTCATTATGACATTTTGGGAAATAAATTGGAGATAAAAAAGATAAAGAGTTCTAAAATTTAATTGCAAAAATTGAATGATAGTAACTGAGCCATGTTTCAAGCAATTTATTTATGTAAAACATCATTATTAAATTATTATTTTATGTCACATAAGTGATGATGTAAGTAATGAAGTAATTGATTTTAGTTAATTGCAACCACACACGATTTATTTTCCTTTATGCTCTGATTTATATCGCGGTTGTGTGTGTTTTGCATCATTTTAATTGTTTTCAAGATCACGTAAGCACATTTTCCGAACCTTTTAAAAATAACGATTCTCATGTCAAACCGTGTTATTTTTTTCGCTTATCTGTTCCAATTTATCTCATTATTTTTACTTTTATGATTATCTTATCCAAGTTATGACTTTAACAGATATCCAGATCACACACTTTAGCGAGTCTTTTAGACTTCAAATTCTCGGCACAGGTGACGAATCACTCGTAGCATCATCGCGCCTCCGGACGCGACGAAGATGCACCGGGAGCCAGAAGGTGGAGTTCGCTGTCAGGTACTTCTCGGCATCTGACGAAGAGGTGGAGAGGTCTTCGACCGGTAGCCTAAGTCGAGGAGCCGTCCCTAAAGAGGCATGGGGTCATTAGCGAACGGAACATTTATCCTTGTCCTTCGTTCTTTTTCTCTCCTCCCTCCTCTCTCTCTTTCTCTCTTGCTGATTCTTGCTCTTTCTCTCTTAATCGGGTGTTCGCACTTGATTCGCCGTCGGTATCAACGGGTGCCAGGCAGGAAGACCCGTATTATCGAGTCAATTGTCTCACACCCCCCTCCCTCAGACAGTTCAGCTGACTATAAAATCATTATCACCCGTCCACCACCATCACCACCACCACCGATCTCTTTCCCTCCTTCCCTCCCATGCAAGTCGTTACTTCTCGGTCAACGTTGAACGCTCGATTATCCCATTAATACGACGAGTCCGTGCGTCCACACATCCGTCCCGGCGGATCTTTAATTATTTAAATGCAGAGTCGCGGCGGACCCGGCACGAAGGGTACCAGAGCCCCCTAAAGAGACAGGGGCGGATTTGTGGAGATGCGAAACTTTGTCAACATTTAAATGTACTTGCGTGAATCTTTGATTGATTCGTCGTTCGCGCATCACTTTTGTTCATCAGAGAAAGTATACATCTTATTGTTATCTGTCGAGAGAGATTATTGCTATATTTTTTTATTGCTTTAAGAACTCGTTATTAGCAGAAAAATTGACGTGTGTCGAGCAGCTACTTCTGTTAACCTTTATGGTTGATTAAGAAAAAAATCGTATCTATATAGTATTCTCAATTAATTTATCATTGTGCGTGAACTTGAAGACGTTGGTTGGTGACGCATCGTGAGAATCTGCTCGCTATTAAAGCTTCCCTCTAATCCGCCCCTGCCCAAAGCATCGTAGGATAAGCTCAGTGGGAACACGAGTAATCCTTAGTGACAAGTGGACTCGAGGCAGCGATGTATATCCGGTAGCACTTTGGTATTTAGCTCTATAAATACGCATCGGCGTTGAGCATCGTTGACCCTGGCATGATAATATACGCGCGGTAGCATCATTCCGTGGCTTGCGGCTCGAAGCGGCTCTCTCGTTAGGATCTTTCGTTATTCAGCATTTAGCGAACAAATTACAACTCGGACTTGCGTTATTACGCTGAACATCTTCATTTTGCGCAAATAGCCGCGAATAAATACCGTAGAGATACGTTGATGACTGAGCGTCATTGAATTCCGCTTAACGCGGAAGAGTAAAATCCGAGATCCTCTGGCAATAAATAACGAAACGGGATCAATTAATTGCGGCGCCGAGTATTATGACTATGCATTTTACCATAGCTGGCAGGGACTGACCGATTGCGACTATCATTAAGCGACGACTTAATGAGCCAGGCGCGCCGGACGTGGGAAGTAGCCTATCGTGCGGTAATTACCTCACTTCAATTATTAGACGATTACTGTACGGTAATGGGGATCGAAAATGGGAGTGGACGCTCTCACGTGATCAGCTAATAGACTTCTCTTGCTGTTTGAATTAGGTTGAGGATAATATACATTTCCAGGGAGTTCGAGTAATTGTACTCTTTTTATGGGAAATATTTTGATTCTAAACCCTAATAATGAAATGTGTACAATTTTTTCTCGAATAAGAGTTAGCCCTAAAATTGAATTGCAAAAATTGAATAGTGATTGAGCCATGTTTAAGCAATTTATTTATATCTTTGTATAAAACATTATCTTAAAACGCTTTCAACGTATGTTCATTCGGATATGCGATTTTATAATCATTAATTTTTAAGCGCAATCATATTTGAATTCCCGACTAAAGATTACGGAAAATAAAAAATCGAGACTTGTTTCGGCGTTCAAATAAGAGAGGACGACAATAGTGAATCTCAATTCGCCACGAGGATTATTATTATTCATCCCTTAATTGCACAGCGCGGATCCGTGTCGCCGTTACAAAGTCAACCGTAAGAAGAGCAGGTCCTTCGGAATCTTTCCGGAGGGTAGACCACCGGCAAGAGAATGTTACGGCACGGTAATAAGAGATTTCAGCAAGGGATTAAAAAGGAGCGCTAAGGAGACACCCCTTATGGGCGCGTTCTCCCTTTCGATCTTCTTCTCCCCCTCCCCTCCTTTCGCTTCCTTCTTTTTTAACGGACGCCACGTCGGCGGATTAGGTCTCGTTAAGATATCGCCAAGTCGTTAAAAATAATTGTCAGTCGGATAATTAAGGAGGGCAAAACTCTTTCTTCGAAGACGGGGGAGGAAATCGTCTTCATGACAGCCGGCTACTCTCAGCTCGCTTCGTCGTGTTTCGTCGAGCCTCGTGTATTTGTCTTCCCCTCCGCTCCTCGCTCCACCGCGAGCGCCCTACCTTTTTATTCCGTCTTCGCGTGTAACGCTCGTCAGCTTTGCCCTCGATCTGCTTACGTTCCTCGTCTCTTTATCCGCGTTTTGTTGGCACATCGTTAGGTAGCACGAGGGGGTTCGTTTCTCCACCAGGAATTGTAGACGGGGTTGAGTTCGTCTAACGGTGCAGCGGCGCACGGCTTGTTACGACCGTCAGACGCGGCCGGAATCATGCCTCTTCGGTGGCGAACATGCCGCTTCACTTATGCATGCGCGCACCTCGCGAACCTAACTTATATGCGAACGTCGCAACGTGATACAACTTTAATGCAATCGCCCCGGGTATATACTCCTCATGGAAAAGCCACTCGGCGATTCTCTTTCTGTCGCGGAAGGAGATTGACCTTGTGCGAAGCGTTTCTTAGCTAGTCGAGTGACAGGGCACGACGTTCTAATTGATTTTATGTCAGTTTGAAAGAAATAATTCAGAGAGAAAAGTATCTATGAGAAATATGAGAAAGATAGAAACTAAAAGAAATATAAGAGAGAAATCTTAATTTCTTTATTATCTCTCATTTTTAGAAAGTAATCATTTATAAGTAGTCATTAGGAAGTTATTCTGTTTCTAGATTTATTTTTAATCTTTGTAACAATCTCGAAATAATTATAAACATTTAAACGGTCTCACAAAATTCTATCATTTACATACTAAATACGAATTTAGTAAGATAAGATTATTTTGTTAAATTTTTATTTTATTTTTATCGACTTGATACCGTAAGAAAATATACACGTATATAGATGTATATTTCAAATCAGTATAATATTTCCTTGCAAATATATCATTTTTAGGATGTGAGATAAGAAAGGTGAAAACGTCTGCTCAGACCGCGAACTCTTTTCTCGATCAGCAGCCCTAGTCAGGGGGTTGGCCGACGGGAAGGCATTGTAAATATTAATGCGGCGGGCACGGGCAAAGGAAAATATTTGAATAATAATTACTGAGGCACCCTCGGCCCTTGTTACGCCCTCGTATAATAAAAAGGTTCACCGGAGAAAGAAGGCGCACACGACGGTGGGATCGCGACGAGAATTTTCTAATTAGGAGGATTCAAGCCGACCCTGCAAACAATACCAGAAGTACCACTTCCATCCGTTCCCGAGAAGATACTCGAGGACTTTTGAGGAGAGAGATTTTAATATCCAAGACCTCGGCGTTTATTATCGCCCCTTATTATCGTCGCAAAAAAAGATAACGAAATATGTAAGATCTTTCAGACTCGGACAATTTAGCATGACTTATAAGCAATAGAAAGGTCAAATAATTATTTATCACTTTCGTCACTGTAGTTTTCATTAAAGTAATAAGAAAAGAGTAAAACTATATCAAGATTTATTTAAATGAATTTAGAATAATAAGAAGAAAGAGGAAAAAAATAATTTAAAGCATTTTAGAGAATAAACGCATCAATTATTCTTCACCAAATTCTTGAAAATATAATGCAATGAAAGTATGATGCTATGTGAAATCATTGATCTCTACAATTCTTCATAGATTGTCGCGTGACATTTAAGTTAAAACTACAGTTTCTTACTGATTTTAATTATTTAATGAATAAAGGATATAACACCCTGAAGAATGAACAAAGCATTCGAATGTTCAATAGTGTTAAACTCACTTGGGCGGTACTCACGTGTGTATATGTATATACGATGATATTTTAGTCTTCCACATAGTACACATGAGCATATCTAGTACTATAGTAATGCATCAATATTCGATGTATTAACCATCGACTCGCACGCTGCGATAATGGCACAGGGTGAAAGTAATTGCGGGCATTTGGAGGGCGCGAAAGTAGGGCATTAATGTCATACTCTTATACAATTAAGAAACCCTATTGTGGTGACGACTGGAATGAAAATAATTTAAATTCATCGCCATCTATCCATTGACCGAATTAGACGAGAATTGTATTTTTGTGATTTGTTTATTAAATAACTCAGATTTATATTAATAATGATTTATTTTTAATTAATAGGATCTATTTTAGTTCTTTTCTATTATTATAGTGATATGTGACTCGTTTAATTTTTTCATTGAAGAGAAATAAGTGAAGTACAATAATTATGATTTGCAAATATTTTTATCTGTTACTCAACGTACGTAGTATAAAATAATATCTATAATAATCTCATAAGTTCGTTATATGAATTAGTTAAAGGTGACAAGGAAAACTGGGACATTACACTTGTCAGGTTGAATTAAGAAACCTTACTATGATGCTACGTGTCATTCGCGCATACAATTATTAGATGAACTCGTCAGGCTTAATTCGGAAGAGATTTATTTTTATTATAACGTGATTCAACTTTAGATATTATCAGTAAAAAAAAATTCATTACAATAGATTTCAATTACGCCTTGATCATAACACACATACTTTTCAAGGTAAAAATCAAATGTGTTTAACCCTATTCGGTCACACTTCAGTAAAATCGCGTAACGGTCACACTGGGTGAATTTCACCCAGCGTCGAAAAAGTAATATAATAAATAATACAATATAATATAATATAATATAGGTAATATAATATTTTCATAAAAAAAAGAATATAATATTGCTCGTCACAAAAAGTATATTTATTTTAATGTTTGAATGCGCGAAAAATGTCGAATTTTAAAGAGTGTTTATTTTACTTGAACAATGAAAATAAATAAGTAAAAATTATTATAACACAAAAATATTGTAAAAAAAAAAAAAAAAAAAATTTCTCTTGGGTGAATTTCACCCAGTGTGACCGAATAGGGTTAAAAATAAATATTTATTATCATATAAGTTATAATATAGATTATAAAACATTATAATCGTATAATTTGAATAATTAGCAATATTATAAGTGCTAATTGAAGGAACAAACGAGCACATATGACGGCCGAAAATATTCTCAAGCAGCATTTCTAACAGTTAATAGCACAGACCAATATTATACAAGGATTACGTAGTTGCTTCATCCTAACGGATCCAAATTGATATAGCCAACACGACGAGCTCGGGGAACTGGGCCTTGAAATTAATTAGACACTACTCAGTATAAAAATATAGTTCGTCGGCGATTAATTTCACAAATCGGTCGCGCACTTTCCTGACTCGTTCGCGCAAGTCACAGACGTTGCGTAGCAGTTACACAGTGAATTAACCGAAGGCCAGGCGAGCGTAAGAACGGCTTATCGATGGAACAATGATGATCGAGTAAACGTAATGCGTAACGAGAAGCCCGCGGCACGTTCAAAGGCCCCGCTCGGAATAAATCAAGACGAAGTTCATGGCGCGCGCGTGGTTTTGCTTCCTACCCGCTGACTCCCTGACAGTCATTAGGGTAATCAACGAATTAGCGTTTCCGCGCTAAGGACTGGATAAGGCATAAGGAGTTAGGGGGACAAAGTGCGTCTCGACACGCGATCCCACCGCACCGCGCAGGTACAAAACACATTCGCTCGTCGGATGGAGATACACCTTTCGATCAAATCCACTCGGAATTTGCGAGCTCGTGTGCCATTTATCTCAAGCTCGCTCATTGTCGATTTTTATTTCAGTGTTACTACTTGAGACTCGCATTTTAAGTGAGAAAAATCGCAACTGATTTTTATTATATTTACGTAGGAGACATAACGTCGATTATAAATGTCGAATATCTTATGAAGCACTTTGTTCAGAAATATTTATATTTAAGCGATAATAAATATATTTATATCCCGTCGTACAAAAGTATGTAAGAAAATATAATATAGAGATCGATGCAGGATCAGATGTTAGCTTTTAGTTATTTTTCATAAACTGCGCGTGTTGTAAAACAGTTACGATTGCTGGCCGTAAAACTCTTCGGGATCGTCGTTGCATATTCGACGCTCTTAAAGCTTGTTTACAGCGGTGCTCGGGCGCGCGAATGTTAACATAAAATGGCAGCGTTGCTTACGTTTATTTCGGTTTCCCCCAGGGCATAAATTTCGCGATGTGCATTCCCGATTGTTCGTGCAGGTGTACGCACGCATCGTCCAACATCGTGCAACCACCGAAGGTGGAATTTGTTCGGCGTGTGTCCTGAGATGCATTTCGCAGATAAGACAACCCATGTGGCCAAGGAGCTTGACTATCTCATCGCTTTTCACGCCTTGGGACCGAGTCGCTCTCCTCATGGGGTGCGTTCGTGTGTGAAATTGGGCTGAACGGGCGTTTCAACTTGCTCTAATTAAACGCTCCTTAACTCCGGTCGGAAGAGTCCGTCATGATCACCGTCGCATAACCGGCACGCACGTGTGCACGCGTGCAGTCTTTTACATTGGACCGATTCGACTCCATTACGTGGTGCAAGCTTTCATTAAAAATTAAGTTTAATAAGCGAGGGTCATATTCATCTTTCTTCTAAACACATTTTTTGTTAAGCACGAATAATATATTGGGTATCAGATTCAGTGTCTAATTGTTACCGAAAAAAATTTCATGCGATATAATGTATCAATATATAATTTCACGAGATTTTTTTCACGGCGTAGATTTCGTATCCAGGTGACGAGCGTTATTTAAGAGCTCGTCGGCTTTAAGCCTTTAAGCACCTGACCATAAAGTCACTTGTAATTGTCCCGGCGAATCTCAGCGTTCACCCTCGCCGTCAGACATGCAAATAACTCGGGGTTAGTTAGCTAATGGGGTTGGCAGGGTCGGTGGCTCGGCCCGAGCGAGTTCATTCATTAAGGGTTGATGGCTTAATTGCCAGCTCGCAGCATCACAGCCGCCCCCGAGTCGGCCACCACCGAGGCATCCTATATTCCAATCTTTCCATCCTCTCTCTCTTTCTCTCTTTTCTCTCTCTTCTTACGCCTCTCTTCTCTCCTCTCTCGTGCCACAGCAACAGGTTGCACCAGGAGCCAAGAGCTACCGGTATGCCCGGTAAGCCAAGGATCCAACTCGTTTGCACCCCGAATTAAGCGAGCGAGCCGGCATTAATTAATTGTCCCAGCTTGCTCGCCGTACCGCGTTGGAAAGTCCTCCGCCCTTCCGGCTGGGGTTAATTGTCGAGCATGTCGTTAACGTGATCTTTTCTACTCCTTCCGACCGAGGAGAAATCCCGAGTCCCCTTCGCGATAACTTTTAAAGGACTTGCCGTGAGTTTCAATTTGCACGCCGTGATTCGTCATTTGCAACTCAAAGCATGTGTTTGTGGATAAATTTCCAAACAGCGACATAATCATTTCAATGAAAATTACGCTGCTTCATATTCAAAAATTGACTTATCATATTGTATGTTAACAAATAAAGAACTTGTATTTTATATGGATATAAATCGTTATTCCTATCATTAAATTTGATAAATGTTCATTAAAAAGTAATTCTAAAGCAAGTATCTAATTGAAACTCTGTTGCATTTTCTAGCGTAGGATATATTCTCTGAAAAGTTAAGACATAATATTACTCGTTATTAAAACTTTTAATATATAATTGAATTGCCATTAATAAGAATCTTTTAATATCTCGTGATAATCAACCGCAGATGTAGAAAGAGTAGAAAGTACGAGAATCAATAAGTATTTTATCACGTTCTAGGATATATTCATCCTTAATGGTATTCGTTGCACACGACGTTACCTCGTTCGCTCTCCCTGCCTCTTTATTTTCGCTCTCGAGTCCGCCGGCATTCTTTTTTCGTTCGTTTTACACGGAGGTAACGACCATACGAATTTTCGCCATTTGTATGCGACACGGCTCAACCATCAACGTGGGTCGACGTGAATTATCGTGAGTGTCAGGCCCTACGACCCGCCCGTACGGACGGTTTAATTTAAGGTCGCCAGTTTAATTCTTGGTAGAGAGCGCATTTGCAACAGTAGCTGGAATGGACGGGAGCAAGAAGGCTCGAAAAAAGAAACAGAGCGAGAGAGAAAGAGTTGAGGAAGAGGGGAGGAATAGAAGAAAAGACTCTTTCGATTCAAATGCGCCGCTCCTTTCTTGTCGTTCGCATTGCCACAGCACGTCCGTTCGTCATGACTTTTCGGTGTATCACTCGCGTAAGAAGGACGTGAGTCACGATCAGGTGGATCGCCAAAAATTCTTAAGTACTACGTGCGCGGTTTGTTTTAACGGTGAGAAAAAGGCGCGTCTTGCACGTAAATTAAATTTGGTAGTTTAATCAGATTACGACGTAGAGGAAAAGAAAGAGAAGCAAAGAGAAACGGATAATAAATTTTCTGAATTTATTTCGCACAGGTTATACACTTTATATGAATATCGCGATTTTCGCAGTTATCTCGTGTTAATTAATTTTAAGTATACCGCAGTGGATGATAACCCGTTGCGAAATCTCGCGAGGCACTTAAGTTGTAAGTTCACCTCTGCCATTGACCTTATCGGGCGGTAGTATAAAAGAGAGATGTGCCGCGGATGAAAATGGTGGTACTTAGGACCATATCCAGAAATTGCCGTCTGGTCTATTTACACGTGCTCTGTGTACAGGCGCGTACGCGTATACGTGTGTAGGCGCGCACGTGTATGCGCGCGAGGAGAGAAGAATCTCGGGGAGAGACGAGGATGATTTAGTAATGAAGATATTAACGGACCGAAAGCGCGCCACAGAATACCGAGATTCAACTATCTAACTGCTGACATAACTCACATTTATGACTCCGCGGCGGCCGTTTCTTTCCGCAGCCCTCGACCAATGACGCTATCCCTGTTCCTTTCTGCGCTCCAGTTACACATCCGTAATTAATGCCGGCGTCGTTCAAGAGAAGCAAGACGTTGTGCTAAAGTTAACTTATCGAAAGCAAAAAAGTTCCATTTTCACGCGTCCCCACGGTTCAAATACCTAGGATAGCCTCTTTTCCTTTGCTTAATTACTTAGAGGTATTTCACTGTACTTAACTGATCTACATATATCTTAATTATAGAGATATTTAATATCGAAATGGTATTCGAGCTCGTTGTGAATGTTTCGCTACAGCTTGAGTCTTAGGAATGTAAATAGATAATGTAATCTTGCAATTAAATGTAAATTGACCTTAATCGAAATTTTATTAGAAACTTGCATATACCAGAGTATATATTCCAAGGTAAAGATTCCATAATAAAGGAAAATTTATTTCGAAATGTGTTTTAAATTAAACTCAAATGCGGTGATGTTGAGTGTCTTCAGAAGCTTTAACGAATCATTTAATTACGATGAAATTAGTGTCACCACTTTTAAATAATGCTACGTTAACTTTATCAAGCGCAATCAACTGTAACGCGAATCCATTTTGCATAGGTCGTGGGCGTTTCATGCGTGAGATAGCTCGCTGCGATCTTTCACGGCAGGAAATTTACGAATATCACGTCTCGCGGCGCGTAGATCTTAATGCGAGGAGCCGCCCTCTCTGCCGCGTTAACAGCAAGATGCTAAGGATCGGTGATGGCATCGGGAAACGAGAGGAAAGAGGCGAAAAGAGCAGAGAATAGGTTTCAGGGGTACATTAGCGGAGTTATGCCCCCGAAGGTACAGCTGGCTACGCTGTATATCTTGGTTATTTTTTATTACTGGCCCCTAGCAACACATCCAAGTACGTGGAAAGGGCGATTTTTCCATCTATCGGGACCCTTCCTCGCGAAGAATGGAACTACGTGCTATTTTCCGTCATTATTTTACATTTACATTGTACAAATCTTTCATTGATTTGTAATTAGGTATGCTATTGAAAAATTATTAGTTATTAATTATTGCTGTATCTGTATTAAATCTTTGTAAAGAAAACTATTGCTGGTGACCGAATACTTGTGTGATAGTGTTTTTATCATATTTTTTTAATACAATAATGAAAGAATAATTTATATTATATGATACAGTTAGTACATGAAATTTATATATATATATATATATATATATATATATATATATATATTATATATATATATATATATATATATATATATATTATATATATATATATATATATCATAGTATGTACTTATATAGTATGACAGTGTAAGATATATGTGTAAAAAAGTCTGCAAAATATCGGGGAATCGATCTCTAGTAGGTGACTAAAGTAAGGCGACGTTGCGCAACATTAACTACCTCAAAATCAATTTTTTTTCTAACGGAGATTCGTCAATGCCATTGGACCCAATGGAACTCCATATGTCGGTTTCGAATCGTGTTTTTCACGCGCCACGTTTCAGGCATGGATGATAGAGGGATATCTCAGGGGTGAGGGTTGTTTTTTATATTTATGGCGCCGAGGTGGGGTGGTAACCGGGAGGGTAGCGTTAATGCGGGTCCTTTTTTTACGTTAATAACCATGCGTGATAGGCAAGCGTAGTGAGAGAAAGAATGAGGGGTAAGGCGATGATTTTATGTAGGATAGAAGCGGAATATTTTGAATGGACTGCTTCACACGCGGTGAGTGCAGTATTTTGTATTTAAAAAGTTGTATATGTATATACGTTTCCCTGCTGTAGATTTTTTGAGACATTATACTTTAAAATTATAGAATAATATGAAAAGAAATATTTGAAATAAGTATCAACAGCACTTAAGTATTAAATATAGGTAATAATATCTAAAAACATTGCTATTAAAATTATTGCATGAGGTATAATTATGGCGAGATATTAGTCGCATATGAAATAGAACACTTTCAAATGCACATTTCTTATTAATAACAAAATTTTTATACTTCGACAATATAGTCTTATTGTTAGTCTGTTCGACAAGGAGTTTCTTAGCTAAATAATATAAATATAAATATTACTTTACGTTGCACGTGCTACGTAGAGATAAACTTGTGACTTTATATATAATAACGAATGATGGAACTAAGGGTTGCTATACCGCGAAGGTAGAGTCGATGACAGGTCATCGAAAGTGGGGGCATTGAATGAACGGAAGAAAACTTTTTGCGTTATTTCTTTATTTCTTTCTCCGACGAGCGATCGTCATTTCAAGAAATGACTACGTTGCGTACATGGATCAATCATTGGAAAACTAAAACTTTTATCGGCGGCTTCCACTAACCACTAACCACTCACTTTTTCTGCACTCGTATAATGGCGAATGTGAGGGATAATAAATGTTAATATTTAAGAAGCATCTTGCAATTGTCTTTTGTAATGGTATCGAATTGGCGATATTTATTAGTAAATAAAAATATAAATATTTTAAATATATAGTCATAAAATTTTTTAAAAATTTGCATAGTTTTGCTAATAATTTTACGTTTATGTATATAGTTATTATTAATTTTATCAAAATACATTAATAATTAAAACAAAAATGCAATAATACTCTATATATTAAGTAATAATTACGTACATTAATAATTGTTATCATTATTGTAACATTTTATCACTAACAGATATGAAAAAGTTTACAAATGTAAAATTTTCATTGATTTCAAATGTGAAACGTTCAATGTCTAAAGTACAGTTTCCTCGGCAATATTTTACAAAATTCAAAAGATAGTAATAATCTTATTAATCCTTTTTCTTTGCACATTTGTAGAAAAATGAAAGAGATCACTACTCGTGTGCGTGAATTGAAGAGTTATTGTTATTATCGATATCCTGTGTGAGGGGTGAGTTCCCTCCCTGTGGTTGTACGTACGTACTCCGATTATATGCCCCTTTATTCTTTGCATCGCGGGGGCATGTCATTTGCGGGTGTAGGGTGGATGCAAGTGGGAGGCGACAAAAAAATAGCTTTATGTCACGAGGGATCATTACAGACTTTTTTCAAGGGGGGTCGAAAAGTGGCAAGGTCAGGGATGACCCCTGACCTTGCGCACAGTTCCTAGTAGTCGTTTGCACGATCGTGTGCAGTGAGACTCATATCAAATCGCATATGCGAATAAAAGAATCGCACGCCTTCATTATAAATTTTTTTTAAAGAAAATCAGAGAATCCTATGCGAACAAAAATAAAGAATAGTAGTAGAAAAAATTATTTTTTCGAACGCGATATACGGGAATATTCATCATGCAATACACGGGAATATTCATCATGCGTATAATAAATTATGGACAAGGTATCTATATGAATTATTAAAACGTGCGGAGATATCACTTTTGTATTGATAATTTCAGAGCTGTGGACGAAATAAAAGACATTTAACGAGTTTAAAAAAATTGAGGGAAGAAGCTAATAAAATTTAACTCTCTAAATTTAGCTGGATTTAATTTTAACGGCGGAATTCTAATGACAGAAAAAAAATTTAATATTGAAGTTTAGGAAATGGTGAACAAACAGTATTAGAACGCGTAAAAGAATAATACGACTTTTAATAAAATTCACCTTTAGAATAGGAGTGAAAGAAAAGTCTGTTGTAAGTCTAGATCGCTCCGTGTAAGACAAGCTAGACTCAAACCTGGCACAGAATGACGCAATGAAATATAAGTAAAAAGTTTTGAGGTTTGCTTCTCGACGCTTCTCCCTGCCTAAATTTCCTTTCTCCTCGTTGCGAGGAGCGTGTTAACAATGTTTTCTGTACAAAACGTTTATTCGAGACGATTTAATCCTAGAACGGACGACGAACTCGGGGCCGGCGTGCCTCGCCGTGACATTTCGCTACACGTCTCTTCCGAGACAACAGTCACGGAAGAGTATCCGTAGGACGGGCCGGGCGAGGCGACGAGGAAGAGGCGGAGAGTCATTTCGATCGGGATGTCGTTTTCACGCTCGGCACCGTATCTTCTCGAACGTGGCACATTGTTTAGTCGATACGTCACTCTCGCGAGTCGTCGTGTACCAACGCGGCAAGATCCTCCGGAAGTGTGACTGCATCTCTTCGCGTATATCTCGCTTCTTCGCCCCGGCCTCAATTCGCCTGGATCGCCGGCGCGGACTTCAAAGCGAGGACATCTCATTATTGGACTTTCCTTCTCCTTGACATTATCCCCCGTGCGACGGCCGCCCACTTTCCACCCCGTTCTTCCAGTTTGTCGAAGAGAGCTTACTTCTGCGCGATGGTATACCGTGACCGGGCGATAATGACGATGCCGGTTGTAATTGGATGCCCGTCAAGCGCGGAAACTATTTGAAATATCGTGCGAAATGCGAGTTCGCGGATAGTCGTCTCGGGTACAGCACAATCGTAGAATGTCATTATTGATTTTCGTATCGTTATAATGGGTAAAAGATATATAAGAAATAGTGTACATCCATAATTATTTTTGAAATCTTTGTGGAGAAGCTTGCAACTATAGTTACATAAAAAAATAAAAATATTTTAAGAAACAGGAAAAGGCGCTAAAATCGTTAGCTGTTACGATTAATTAATTATTATACGGTAGTTAAAACAATCATTTATTGAAGTTGGCATTAGGGTTTAATGTTCTTACTACTTGATGCGTATTTAAAGAATAATTCATCTATATCTACATTCATCTACATTCGTGAATGTAACCGAAAAAGATTATAGAATAAAATATGCTGAAGTTGAAGTGCTGAAACTTGTACAGAATTCTCGAAAATTATCGAATCGAATTTTAAATAAGTAAAATAAATATTTGAAATATTTAAAATGTTATTACTTGAGAACGATTGGTAGTACTCAAAATTTTAATTTTAATATTCCAAATATAAGTACGTATTGAAAGAATAGTAGTCGTATTTAACACAAGATTTTATTACCCGACATTTAAATATTTCAACTGATCATTTAACATACATGAAACATTTTCAATTGATCATTTAACATTGAAACTGTTATAAAATATTGATAAAATAATGCCAAATGTACGCGATAAATCTCTTATCGCACGCAGTAATGATCGAAATATGTAATACGAAACTAACTGAATATATTTGCACCGATAAATGTATAAAATTGTATAGGCGTAACGTTGGTATATCTGGAGAAATCGATGCGGTTCATAAGCAGGGATATAAATCATTGAGCACAGCCGAACGATACAGTTCTGTATCCACAAAGGTAGTACATTTATAACTAACTATCGATTTTTTAGACTACCTTCATCTATATAGTCAAGCGATGCTTCGCTATGACTATTTATCTATCGTTATGACCGTTTAAACTGTGTTTTATTACAATGAAGTCTAATGTATCCTTATGCTAAATATATCCCTGTATTTCGCTTTATTCCGTACAAATATTTCTGCACGAAAACTCTCAGTCATTAAAATTTGATTCGAATTCTGTATAAGTTTTAGCACTTTAATTTCATTACTTGATTTGCTTTCTATTTTTTTACGATTTTATTACGTTCACGAATGTTAGATGTAAGTAAATATGTATATATATGTAATATTTTTACATACTATTATTAAATTTAAAAAAGTGTTGGATATATTTCTCGTTCTAGCTGTAGGGTTTCTACTTTCAAGAGATTCAGGGGTGATGCATCTTGCACGGATGCAAATTAGCAATATCGCGATGCTCTCATTTGCATGGAAGGGTGGGTCGCGCCCTCGAAGTATCCGAGGGGTATATACAACTAGCGTATTGGAAAAGAAACAGGCATCAGCGCACGGTTTCACGTTACCACAAAAAAATGATTCCGCAGGGTAGGCGGGGATTTAATTCGAGGGCTAATTTCACAGGCGACAAAAAGTCGCGCGCGTGTAGAGTGGTCGAGGCAAGAGAAAAAAGAAACAACGCTTGTTTGCGGTTCGAAGGGGCTCGGAAAAGTAATCAGGATGCTGAGACTCCAGTGTCGGCGGAGGGTTTGGCGGAGGTCCGTGAAAACGAATTACAGCGATTTAAAGTTTCACCTCCTCGCCGACAACCTTCTCCACCAATCAAGCACCCTCATGCTGTCTTTTCCCTTGTGGGGTATGACCATTCTCCGTGCTCATTCCGCACTGCCCTCCGCAGGTTATTTCGAAGATGACAAGAGAAAAGGAAATAGTGTCACGCGGGGAGACAAATTCGCGTCGTCGTGGGTGGAAAGTTTCTTTCAACCCCCGCGGTGCCCCGAACGTCGTTCATGGTAACGCGAAATTTATCAAAGTACACTGTAAGTTTCTCTCTCCGTTGGAGACTCGCAACATTTGGTACGTTCGTAAATTTTGTTACGCAATTGTTGATCATGAAACGCAAACGTCCGATAGAGTCACGCAGGCGACATATTGGTGGTGAAGTTAGATGTATGTATCAGGTATAATTATTCAGTTATTATTCAATCACATTTCTGAAAATAAATTCAATTTATCAAAATTTATTTACAAGTACATTTATCGTACTGTTTGTGAAGTACTGTTTGTAAAGTCGCTGCCATAAACCGTTTTGCTTATAAGATAGAGACATACACAGTCTGCAGAAATTTACTACAACGATAATTAATTTTTTTTTACTATTTATGCGGAGTGTTTCGAGTACAAATTACATTTGTCAACCTCAGTCACATCTCGCATCACCGCCTAAAGCGCGTCGCGTGGCTCTATCGGACACACTGATAACTTTGAATAACATTTATCGTACTGACCTGTTGATGGCCAGGACGCGACTGAGGTTGGGAGAGAGCCTGGCCTGCATGGTCTACTTGCACCGCTGAAACTGTCACAAGCATTTGGCATTTTATTTCATTGCGCTAGGATTTCGTGGTCATTTTTTTTTCTTACGGGAATGGGAGACACGCGGACGGGATGAGTAGGGATGGACCGGAAACAGATGGACATCTCAGAATCACGCGTTGCCAAGGAACTCTACCTGGACTTGGAAGCAGGTCGAAAGGCTTCGCGAAATGTCGTATTGTTCTGACCAATGTTGCGCATCATCTATTAATTTTTTTGTTTAATTACTCCGGAGAAACGACATTACAGGCCAAACTCTCTCTCTCCGCCTCGACGCCTCCAACGTGTAGAATTCTTTCACAACCTCGTTCTGATTATCGTCATAGACAGTGACCTCTACTTGGCCACTATTGTTAGCAGTAGCAACGCTGACACGCGACTTTTATCTCTATATCTGAAAACCTTGAAAAATGCACACGAGGACGATTGATAAAGGCAAGACTGTGTTAGGAAAAATTCATATCTTACAGTTATGTTATATGCAAAAAATTGACAAATATTTCCAAAGGAATTGGAAGAGTAACTCGGAATCCGAAGTTTAAATTTTACTGATCTATTCTTGTGAGAGAGTGTTTCTCCGTTGTGTATTTTAATGTTCTTTACGGGCACACACGCGTTTGTCATCGTCGCAGCGTTGCTACATTCAAATAGACATGAATGTTGAATGTTGAGCTTCGTTTTTAACATGTTTCATGCAATAACATAATATTATAATCAAATATCAAATGTGTTGCAAGCAGCAAGATAAATATAATGTTTCCAATATTGCAACACTTAAATATCGATGTCGACGCTGACAAAGAAATCCTAAATTTATTTGGAATAACTTATTTTAGTTGTCTGGAATCTTAGATCGGTTAGATTGGTAAAATATCCTTGTACAAGATTGCCTCGCTAGCAGTTGGTCCTTCTCTTCATGCAGACATTTTTACCCTTCGACCTTCGACTCCGAAGCGAGAAACTCGTTGCCTCGTCGGAATGGCAACACTGTAGTTAAGTATCTGCATGCAACAGCCTAACGTATAATTAAGACGTATCACGAAGAGCGTATAAAGTCCGGTCGACACGTGGTATTAAATCAATTCTTTTTCGCTGAATGGATAGCGCGCCGCTTCTGTTTCTGCTCCAACTTTTTGTTTATTCGATTCATTATATTGTGCAATACATTGAAACAGATGTACGCTGTTGCAGTTTACTTTTTAATTTTACTAAGTATAACACTCTTTACGTTACGTTGTAATTTTAAACGATAATTTAATAAATAACGATAGGATTTAGATTCGACTGGTTTTCAGTTTTTTTTCTTTTCTTTCAAGCAGATCTATTTCGATGGTAAAAAAAACGCGCGAGGAGGAAAGAAAAAAACATCGGACTGAATCTTTGCAGGGGCACCGCGCGACGGGATGATCTAGCGATGGAATTTGGTTAAACAGTCGTCGACGACGGTCGGGCTCTGGTGCTTAATAAAAATCGAAGTCGTTCGTTGCGGTTCCCCTTTCCTCTCACACCGTTCTGCGGTCAAGAGGCAAAGCCAACTTGGAGCACATTGTTCTCTCTCTCTCTCTTTCTCTCTCTCCGTTTTCGTTTGTGTTCTCGCACACACGTTGCAAAATACGTATCTCTCGATTTTGCACATGTGTCCACCTACACAAGCGTGCTCGCGCACTCGTCTGTCCTCGTACACTCACGTGCGTGCGTATGTGTGCGCACGTGTACGTGTAGGAGCGCGCGAGTTGGCCACGAGTACGGTAGCGATACGTTTCTCCGACAAATAAATAAAACGAAACCGTAAGCGAGGGAATAAAATGTGATTTACAACGGTGGAAAGACAATGGCCGAGGTTCCGCACGATAATGTATGCGGATGGCGCGGACTGGTACCCGGGGATACTGACTTCTGATTGGTCGTGCCCCGACGCCACCGCTACAACGGAAAGCGATAAATAACTGCGAGCAGATAAAACCTTTCTTTCTGCCTTCGGGCTTAGCCTGGGCACTCTCGGCATCGGGCTTAGCACTTGCTCGGAGCGCTTCTGTCTCTCTCTTCCTCTTCCTCCTTCCCGATTCCTCACCGCGCAACCCGTCCCTCCGGTACACCCTTCCTTTTCTTCCTTCTTTCCCTGCTTCTTCTCTTTTCTCCCGCTCGTTGTTTCCCGCGGCTCGCCTTCATCGAGCGATTTCGATTCGTGAGGGCCGTCTCGCACGACAGTCGTCACTGTATGCGATACCTCACGTCCCTTTTCTCCCTATTTATCCCACTTCCCCTTTATTCTACTCTTGTCTTA
Source organism: Crematogaster levior (assembly GCA_901521435.1). Taxonomy (NCBI): domain Eukaryota; kingdom Metazoa; phylum Arthropoda; class Insecta; order Hymenoptera; family Formicidae; genus Crematogaster; species Crematogaster levior. The sequence goes on along the minus strand of CABEGB010000587.1, from coordinate 63,056 downwards.
TTCAGAATCCAGTTTTTAGAGTCGTATTATCTTCATTTCGAGAAATAAGATAATTGCGTGAGTATTCCATGCAAAATCCAACTAGTTTATTAGTCGATAGGTATTTATTATTCAAAAAAGGAATAGAATTCGTTTGATGTTTTGTGAAGATGGTTAACAAAAGTTTCATTTATACCACTATTTCACTAGGAATCATTTTAAGGTAATTTCGTAAGGTAGTTAACGATTTTTTCGAATTTTCGAATCAGCTGTCACTTTTGATGAGGTTCCATCTTTCGCTTCGTATTATCATTGCGCTCTGAGTTTACCCTAAGTTAAGAGGGTAGTATGTCGAAAATGGACGGCGATGTAAATTTTTTCCCGCCGTTGGCATCAGGGTGTCGGAAACAATGAAGGGCGACGTTACGAAGACGATCGATCGTTTGCAGGGGTCGACGGGGTGACTGAAGTTCAAGGGGAAGTTTAGCCGAAGGGCTGACCGAGAGAGATGCCTGGCTTTATAGAAACATGATAGTCTTCCCCTGCGACAGCTTGTTAAAAAATATCTAATGGCCGAAATGTCTCGCCGCACATTCTGATTCGGAAGACTCTTCGCAAAAGCTCAGCTTCTAATTTCTTACGAATTGCGTGTTACGATTAATATTTCCCGATTATCAGTATATAGAATTTTATAATCACATTATTTGAAAAAAAAAAATCGTGATATATCACGTGCGAGCCTCTCTTTGTAAAAATATCGTCGATATTTTTATGAAAAACCATCCGCGATTTCCGTGAATTAATTGTTGGCGGTATGGGAAATGCTCACCAACGAATTCGGATGCATTTAATTAAAAATCGCGAATTATCCGAAGCTACGTTCGACGGTTCACGATGCGTAAAAACGAATGGTGCGGTAAAGGGTTCTACAGCGAAACATATTGTACAAACAGCTTGGCGAGGGGATGGAACAGAGGGATGTAATTATTTAAAACAGCAATCACGGAAATGAGAAAGCAGATTGGATAGGTCCGCCATCTCTCGTTCGAGGACGACGAATATTCGGCCGGACCTGCCAGGCGGAAAAATTCTCTAAAGGCTTTTCTTCCGAGCCGACAGGCAGCAATGCTAGCCCAAAAATCAAATACGCGCGCGAGGGTTCAGCCGCCTTTCACTTTTCCCACTCGCGGATTGTAATCCCGTCAGTTTTGTTTGCATGTATGCTTGGCTTTGGTGCAGGGTGAAATTTATTTTTGTGGGGCACAGCTTTTTTCACGAGGAAATTAATGAAGTTATTGTACTTCCTCACTTTTGCGCAAAATAAACGTGGAAAATTAATTTCTCGCGATTTTTAGTCCTAATCTCTTTATCCAAACATTCTTTGTGCTGTTTTTTTGCACATAAATTTCGTTAATTAAAATATATGCATAAAATTAATAATATAATTAATAGTTACTATTATTAATTATTAAAAATAAATTAATAATAATTATTATATACAGATTATATGCTTTGACTATTGTTACAGCTAAGATTTTTTTCTGCAATTATCATTTTTCTTTATATTTTTATTTCCGTTTTTCTCTCTGTATTTATTTATATTATTCCAATTTTATCAGATTCTCTCTGATTTTATGAGCAGGAGAGCAGTCGATCGATCGATTTTCGATTATAAGAGCTGAAAAATGAACGCTTGATAAAAAAGAGGGTGCTGAAAGTAACGAATTAGTCCCGAAGGATTGAAGCTTTCGACTGAGTCCACATAATTTCAAATTTACGAGTTCGTCGATCATGACTTCCCCCATCATTGCCATTCATAAAATTCATCCGAACTTAACACACTTCGTTGCTACGTGAAAGATATGTATAACCCAAGGCTGTAATCGGCTTCACATAACAAACCCCTTATTGAAAGCTAGGATTTTGCTGGAATATATTTTACAAAAAAATATTTTTCTATGAGAGAAAGAGAGAGAGAGAGAGAATTCACTATATTATAAACGTGCGAGTTGACACCAATAATTTCATATATTTGACTGATCTTTCATATTTATACGCGCGCATTGTATTTCTCAATATTTAACAATTTAAGGCGTGCAATATCGAATATTCAAAGCACGTATGTATCATTACATCGTGTATATTATTAATAATTATTAACGGTAACTCATACATATGATTAAGCTGCATTATCATGAAAGCTAGTACGACTAACGGATGAGTAACGGATCCTACATAGATACGGATAAACGTACCGCATATAAATGGCAATTGGCAGCGATCGTTTGCCGCACAATGGCACACGTGTACAATGTGTTTTCGAAATAATGGAATCGTCGGATAATCACGTGCACGACTCGAGAACAGTCAACTCTCGTCTCCAGCCATATTGCTCCGCGCGCTAAATCATATTAGGTTTATTGTCGCGACATGATCGATGAACGACGTCATCCGGCGATTACGCAGATTACGTCGAGGATCTGTATATTTGCTCACATGCGATCGTGTATCCGTAAGTGAAATCTACATCGGCCCCACCCTGTCCGAATTTGGCCCTCGCGAAGGTGAATCCTGGATGTCCCTTCGGCGGACCCTCTTGAAAATTCGCCGTCTTTTGTGTTTGCCGCGACGTCGAAAGAGAGCTACTTTCGACGGAGACATTTGTTATTGGCTCGGATGATCGATCGCCTCTCCTCGATAATAGTCGTTTACGTTAAAAGCGAAAGGAAAATGGCTCTGTGGGGTCATGGCGAATCGGACGTCGCTGAATTTAGTTCGTAAGGTTTTGAAAAATTAATGCGATCGATTTGTGATAGTTAGCTCAATAATAAATATCAAGTTAACATAATGATAACTTCGATATATTTATGGGCAAATTTAACTACACGTGATATAAGACAACTATAAATGACTACGTTTTGGTCTCTAATTTTGTTCATAGTGAACACTATTCTTGTATTGTTGGATAAAAATAAACAATAATAAATTAAAAAGTTTATTTTTTTTAGATATAATTCGATTTCAAGTATTCTGTTTCACATTTAGTCTAGCTTGCTGTATAAAATACAAATATGAAGTGATAAGATTATCACGTCAGGAAACTTTTAATTAAAAGAAATTAAAATTCGTCGACTAATTTTGTTCAACGTAAATTAAATTCAACGAACTCGAGCGAGCTCGTGCCCGTAACAAGCAACATGTTTGCGGGAATTGCGAGTATCCATCTCGACCGATCTCCAGCTAACTTTCCACCCTGTTTAAGTGTCTCGTCTCCGAGACGCAATCTCCCCATTTCTTATTCTCTTTTTCGTGGTTAGTCGGTCGCGCGGGCGAACAAGCTGTTATGCCCGAGGTAACGGAAGGCCCTTCTTAAAAGAGGGACAGCCCGGTATTGGGAGTTTAATATTCTCGTGGAAGCGTCTTACCCCTCTTTCACGACGGGGTGGCTTTTCGTACTCCGTCCGGGTCCTTCCGCCCCCCGCGAACCCCGCGCCGCTGTATTCCTCGCGGCTGGCTTCGAATTTTAATAACTCCGGGAATGCTCAGAATCCAATAATGTCTCCGTCTCTCTCTCTCTGTCTCTCTTTCTCTTTCTCTGTAGATACTCTCTCTGTAGTGTCGCACACATGTGCGCCGTTCTCTTATGCGGCTTACATACGGAAGAAGCGCAGCTCGCGCGGCCATCCGCCTTATCCATCCCTGAAATTCCACCCCCGGACTCGCGATTCCGTGTCCTGCCTGACCCTCTCTCGGCTACCCATCGGCAGCGCTCCTGGAAATCTCATATTCCAGAATGACGACGCGAATTTAACTCCCCCGTCCCGGCACCAGTGCGGTGTCCTGCGGAATATATTCCTATTTCTACCCTCGAAATATCCTGCACATATCCACGGCAAGTCGATTATGAATACGCCTTCGTGCTCCGACGTACGTAACTGGAGACGTAAAGTTTTATGAAAAGTCGAGAACGAGTCCTGGGAGTTGAAATTATAATGGAAATGGATGGTCGCTTAGCATTATTATAGTTCTTTTTTTCCAAGGCAAAACGGTATAAGAGATATAACTACTTTAACTGTGATGTTGGCAAGATGGATACTTAATTGAATCCAAGAATTAAATCCAGTTAAATATATGAGACATGCAGCAAAACTGTAAATTGAAATGAAATATATTTATTTTAGAAATTTGAGAAAATTTTTCAGACGATACGAAAGCTGATTATTTTCTGAAAAATGACGAGAAGAACGGATGTACAAAGATCTAGTTCATTCTGAAAATCTATTCTAAAATTTTGAATATAATTAAGTTTTCCGATTACCCGCATCCTATAATTATAAACATTTGTTCTACACTTTTATTACGAAATGAAATATTACACAGCACTTTTACATTATTGCCTAACTTCTCGACTGACTGCCTTCAATTGTAGTCAATTTTTTTTCTTTCTTTCGTGAATATATAGTGGCCTCCAGCCACTTCTCCGACGTAGATGAGATCCATGTGATTTCTGAATACACCTGCGGCGATGGATTTTCACGACCGCGAGTTCGCGTCGCAGATAAGGATGTTTTTCGATGTCGCGGAACGAGAACGGTGAATCGAAATCGAGGGAAAGAAGCAAACTCCGAGCGTCGGTAATGGTCGGGGAACGGCTGAAGGGATGAGCTTCGAGGAATAAGGTAAGGATAATCGAAGCAATCGAACGGCGGTGCCGTTCGTGGGAGTCGAGGGCGTTGGGTCGCGAAATGAATTCCACCCCTCGACGGAGGGTGGAAAAAAAGGGGCACCCGTCGCGCCGGTCTCGCACACTCACTGCATGTATATGCGCGAGCACACACACACACATACATACACCACTATCACTACCGTACGAGATGGCCGGGGCTGCTGGGAGAATGATAACGCTGCGTTAGAACGAAGATTTGTGAATACATTAGAGAAAATGCGTGGGGTACTTGGGGGAAGGGGGGGACGCGCGAAAGGGAGGACTCTGAGGAATGGCAGGATGGTTCGTTCCCGGAGGAAAACGCTCGGGAATCCTCCTCCGCGCCCGCTCGGGTATTTATCTTCCACCGATCGTGCTGGGGTCGCGTCCCTGGAAAGTCAACGAACTTCGTTCTCCGTCTCTCTTCCCCCCTTTTCTCTCCTCTTCTTGCTCTCGCGGCTCTAGAATTGCGAGCAATGTAATTTTTTTTGTCAACGACTTCTCGCTCTCGGAGCTTCCCCGTGGGATTTTGTGCGCCTGTACTCTCTCTCTCCAGCACACTTCTATCGAATGCCTTTGTGATTTGGCACAAATTTTTTTTCTAGAGATGTAATCCCAACAACTTGAACGATTTATTACGTTTCGTTATGTAGCAGAGTTTGGTAATATTAGTTTTCACATTATCAATCTGATAAAATCAGCTTTCTTTAACATCAAATTGTAGAATAATTTCATGTTTAACTTGAAGGAGATAAAATACGTGCAGTTACGTAGATTCTCTTATTGCTTATTCCTCTTATTCTATATGTAGATGGTCTTCTTTAGCACAACAACAAAGGATTATTCGCTCGTGTCTGATAAGAGGTCTCGATTAACCGCGCTAGGGTTCCCGTCCGCTCTGTGTGAATTATCGTTCGCGTAATCAACGATCGGTGCGCTTAAAGAGCGCCAAATCTCACGACAGTGATAAAAAGAGCCGTCGGTATTACGAAGGTGGAGACACACCGTTTCGGGCCGCGCATATTCCTTCCTTCGTCCTCCGTTCCGATCCGCCCGTCGGTCCTCTTCTCCTGCTCGTTCACTCTCCCGGCGAGAGACTGATGGCGGTTTATATTACGCGGATTCATATTACCACCAATTAAACTCCTATACTACCTCAGGCCCGTGGTGTTCATACGTTATACTGGGGGATGCGGGACGTTGGTACCTGGTGCACGGCTATATATGCGGCCACGAGATCTTATATAGGGTGACTGAGTTACAAGTTTGTGTGAATCGAATTGTAAAATGCAACAGTTATCGCTATGGTCGTTTATAATTTTCTTCCGTTCTTTGTCGCATCAGCGAGCATATACAATTATTAATATCACTACCGCATTTTCAGACAGAGTTAAGAGTGGATTATTTATTAAAAATTAATTGTCTCTCCCGTTATATCGACTAAATAAAGTAAATTCGAGTATGGCAAGAAAGCAGCATTTATCATGATTATGTAGGAGGGTTTCGATGGCGCGGGAGTTGAGGATTTTTTTTGTATATCGATTTCAGTCTCTCCTCTCATGAAGCATTGACTCTCTGATTAACAACGTGCCAAGTATTTCCACTTCATCATGACGTTCATCGCGCCTAAAGGATAACATTTGCTCCTTCGCAAACGACTCGATGACCTTTGCGTGCAACGGTCTTGTCTTGCGAAAAGTCCCTGGGCGAGGTGACTCGCAATTAGAGGTAAAAGTCATGGTGCCCGGAACGGAGAATGAGACTCCGGAGCGATAGGTAGGGTGGGTACGGAATCACGTGGAATTAATGACAATTTCGATCCTGGATATCGGCGGGTGATCCTCGGCTTGGTGCAAGGATGAAAGGTCACGAAAGATCAAGGCTACGTCAAAGACCGACTTCATTTCGTTCTGGGTCAAGTGAGTGACACGAGTCAAGCTGCGATTACTTACCGTGCGATTGACACATTATTTCGACGTAAATTATAATAGAATCTCTCTTTTCATAGTTATGTATATATCCTTGTGTGTGTGCGCGTGTGTGTGTGTGTGTGTGTGGGAACGATATATCACTCAATCAATAAATTCTCATCTTTACAGATCTTTCAATATGTTCAAAAAGATAATTTTTATTGGTAATTGAAAGATTTCTAAAGATGAGAATTTATTGATTTTGTAAATCAATTTGAAATTGTAAAGGATAGATTAATTTAAAAATAAGAATCTTATAATAATAAGAAAACAGAATGAACGTACTTATGTTCAAATTATAATTGCCTCATTTTTCATCGCACCAGCCGAAATAGATAATATCAAATTACTTTAATATCAAATTACCTTGGATTCTAGTGAAACCGTAAATAGGAATAAAACGCAGAAGCGCCAGAAATAAATCCTAAAAAACCTAATTCTCCACCGGTACCGGTAGCACCAGAACACCCGGTATGCACGAATGCAGGGATACCTCCGTGAGAGAGGAGACATTAATATTAAGCGTCCCCACTCGAGCTGCAGGAAGATCGCCGATAAGGTTTTTACAGTGTAGCCGGGTGGCGGACTCGTGCACCGCCAAATCACGCGTTCTCCACCTTATATCGAAATTCAGCAACGTGCTTGGAACTATCATCAAGATTGAAGCGGAGACTATCACTTTAAGCAATACGCGGCAGAATACCGAGGAATAAAATGGATAACTATCCATTTATAATATATTTATAATAATTTCTGTTATCTTTCTTATCTTCTATTGAAATACAATCTCTTTCTAGAGTCAGGTTCTTTAGGCTCTAGCGTCTATTGTAGCGTACTGAAAGTACACTCGATCGTGTCTATCGGATAGTTATTAAAATCGCGACAATACGATGTAACAAGCAATATCAGACGACTCGTTACGTCGCGCCACGCTTCTTCATGCTGATTCAGCGAGACGCACGTGTAAGCGCTGTTACTTTGGATTTATTGTGTAGCAGTGCCTTAAATGCGAGATTGAAATGTATCGGGTAAAAAATTATGGTTTTAAATTATGCGCGGGTTACTCCGTTGAGTCTTCGATGATCGTACCACGGGTCCACGCTATCAATAATTCATGTTTGAATCGATAATGGTAATCTCGATGAAGAAATTATTATACATATGATATCTAATTTTTTAAAACTCGCAAACATATTTTGTGATTTGTCATTTATGTAAATTTCGTTATTCTGATCTGTTTAAGGGACGCGAGTATATTTCAAAAATTTTGTCGGATATAAAACGATCTTTCTTTGCGATCTACGTGGATCCGGACCATATTCTTTGTAATGACCTCTGTCTAAAATTAGCAAATTAGACACAATGGACTGGGCTAGGACGAGTCATCAATTTCGCGGACTCCAGGACGGCACCTAAGACAGTGAAGTCCTCTACCCGGATTCTCAGAACTCATTTCAATGCCTTGGTATAATTCTCTGCCGACTGACTGGCGACTTCTTTCACGTGATGCATTCGAAATTTTCAAAATTATGAGTTAAAATAACCATGATTGATAATTACCTCTTAAAACCTATAATTCACTCTAATTTTTCCGCGCAAAAAATATCAGTAGGCTAAATTAGAATTTAATTTAATACAGAACTTTACATAAATAATATATGAAACAATTGCTGCGTATCCACATGTGCAGGTTGTAAAAGTTAAATATTACCGAGTAATAGGTATTTTTCTTCATATTGCTCGGGGTACGCCCATCTTAATTGTTCCATAAACATTTGCTCATTGCACGATCATGACCCCCAGTGCAAGCTCAAACATTTTATCGGCGATGTGCTGTACTAGTTAGCAAGCGGATGGCAATGACTGGGTGATGGCGGGAATTCAGCGCCGGTTAGCCCGAAGCTCCTCCGGGATTGAAAGTTCACTGGCATTGGGATTATCGTGAGGGCAACGATACGTGCGAATCACGTCGCGAGTCACGGCCCCTTTCGTGACCGACGCTCGTGAATGCCGATGGGCGTATTCGTGTGTACGTCAGAAAGGAAGGATCGATCCTGAGGAGCGAGGAGTCGGGGCGTCCGTACGGAGGCAGCGGTAGCGGTTTTCTCTCCTGTGGCGATTAACATGCCATTATGACGAAACCGCACATTAAATACCGGTTGCGAGGGAATTAAATAATGATTGAAAGGCGCGTTTATTATCGTCCCGCGAAAGTGAAGAATCACGGTCTAGAATTCTGTCAATCCATCCTCCGCAGTACTCCATCCTTCCCGTCGAGAAAAGAGAACGCAGGATTCTTTGCCGAATGGCATCGTTAAAATCGCTCGAGTCCCGTTGCACTCGCGAAACATAATGGGCCTTTGAATTTACGTAATTGTTTGCCCTCAATGAAATTTAAATGACAAAAAGTTGTTAATGTATTTACGCGCTTTACAAAAATTATAAACGACATCTAGGATAATCTAGGGAACACTCCTATATTTAACAATATCAAATTATGTGATGTTTTATATATAATAGTTTGATTATTATCATTTTAATATATTTAATATTTTATTATTATTTATCGAAGGAACATGAAAATGGTATGACAATTTAGTTACTAATGTAAAGAATTCTGCTATACATTTTAGCAAAGACTCAACTGCATGTTTCGCAAAAATAATTGAAGAATGTTTATTTAAAAGCTTTTTCTCTTCGTTTTTATAAATACAGTACTGAATCACGAACCGAAACTCCCATCTTACGTAGAGAGAGAAGGAGAGAACTGTAACTTTTAATTCGTCTGCCAAGTTTCCACAGCCGCAAGCTCGGCGGCCGTGGCTTGTTTAGTTTTCGTGGGGACCAGGGCGAGATAAATAAGAAGACGAAGTGTCGGCGAGAGGGGAAAAAGAAAAGGTGGTTGAGGAAGGGGATGGTAGAGGAAGAGAACTCTGTCTAGAGAGGGAACGGGATAGCGAGTGGCGGGCAAGTGCCCCCTTTGTAGTCGGTGGGTGATAATTTTTAATCAGTGCGTCGTAGCTCTGCCATGAAGGAACCCGCTCCTTTGTGCTCCTTTCGCGAGGAACCAAGCATGAAAGGGAAGATATTGACCGAGGATCGCAAGGCGGAAGGACAATAGTTTCGGGATAATTGGAAGAGGTTGGAGGTTCTGGATCGGCGAGCACATAATCGCGTAACCCTGATTTTCAATAGGATCTTTTTGCGCGAGTCCGGGGACCGTGCTTCTTTCGCCGCATTATCGACAGCGGGAGATTGTATCATAATGAAGTGTTTCTTAAATGCATTCATGTTACGTCCCGACGTATATCGTTACAAGAATAGCTTTTATAAATTTTGCTTAGACGTCTGTTTGCGTTAAGATGAGCTTTTTTTTTATTTTTTGAAGTAATTGTTCACGATGGAATTCGTTCACGAGGAAAAACTAAATTTATAGGACTGCTGTAATACCTATGTCCCGCGTCGAAGGATCAAAAAATAAAACTTTCTCAAGAGCTACAAAAACCTAGTCTTTTCAACAGGTCTAATACCCCTACAGGATTATTATCGTTTCCAAGATCTTCAGAATTATGAAAATGCGGTATTTGAAAGTATATTTTATTCGTTATTCATTTACTTGGAAAATATTAAGATAATCAATTTGGCAAGCTCAGAGATATTTTTGTGTGACATTTCACGTTCAAGAAAGAAATAACCCTAAACAATCACCCTAATAACGTCTTGATAGAGATATGGAATGAATGATATTGTTCGTATACCGAATGTACTTTTTATTCTCGAGTATAGCATAGACCGACGGTTAATGAAGTTAACAGAATGAGCGACTCGCGTGCAGGAAATGGTCTTCATTGAATTAATAAATCATGCCGGCGTATTCGCGGGTATGATTGAAGATTCATGATTTTCGAAACTATCCGCGCTCGACGCTCCAATTAATCTACAGAGTAATTTTCTCGAATTAGTGAAACTTCTTTGTGCAGCGCTATTTTCGAACATTAGACGAACTCGACGAGTTGCCATGCAAACCGCGATGCGATGGCGATTATCGATGTTTTCCGAAAACGGCCAGTGTTCATGCCTCGTTCGTATCCATCACTGGATGGGGAGTCCTATATATGGCGTGGGTGAGGAACCAGGTATACGTGTTTGCGTATAAAGGGAATACATCGGTATGTTAGGGTGAGAGGGAGCCAGAGAGGGAAAGGGGGAGGTGGGACAGCGGCGCATTCCAAGCCCATTCAGACGGCTATGCTCGACGTTGTCAGACATGCTCACAGACAGACGCTCAGACGCCCGGACGAACCTTTTCTCAATCAGACCAATGCATTTTAAGTTAATTGTCCCGCGCTTTCGGTATTCCGTGTCGTTATTCTTTGTCTTGTCTTGTTAAAACAGGATAGAGGACAATAATCGTGGCAGGAAGAAGCAAGAAAGTTTGTTGTCAATTCTATTTTTTTTTTAGCATCTCCGAAAAAGCTGCTGAGCAAGAAATCTGTGCCTTTCGAGACAAAGAGCGGTTTTTCAAACTTGATATAATATAGAAAATAGATAGGTAAGAGCAAGACGATCGTTAATGTGCGGCAATGCGTTTCTTTCCTCCTGATAATACAGGTACATTGTCATCAATTAGCTTTTAAATTTGTCTTAACGGTTTCTACTGAATTTCTATTAAGGCAAAATTAGATGCCAATACGTTGGTCACGCTGCAATCGCGGAAGCTTGCGGATGTAATTCGTTCTCATCATGTAGACTGTGCGGTAATTCATGACAACCTAATTGCAATAACGGCAATTATTGTGAATGAAATGTATGGTTCATGATAGCTTTGTGATTGTTAGTACACATTAACTGTAGCATCTCAAGATTTTTCAAAGAAGCTCTGCGAATTTAGGCTACGTGAAAAAATCATGCTTTCGCAGAGCAATAATTTGGACTGAAAATGTTATTTCTTCTCCTACTGATTCACGTGGAGAACAGTCTTACGTAAATAAATAATATGTATCTAATTTAACTCGTGTTGAGCGCATTAACGTCATCGTTGCATCGCGAAGCCTTGGCGATATTAGATCCGACGAAGGAAGGATTTAACAAGAAAGGAGGGTGAGGGGGACGGATCAAAGGGTAGAGATGGACCAGACGTCTCTCTCGCATACCACCAATATCTCCGCACGAAGTCCTTAGTGGCTCGGTTGGACAGCCACGGCGATGACGCGACACTACCGGAGTTAAGTGGCGAAACGCGCGGGCAAAAAGCCGTATGAAAAACCGAGGGCGAAGCGGTTGAAACAAAGGAGGTGCGGAGGTGTGACGAAACGACGAGGGAGAAAGCCCGAGAAGGAGAAGAAGCGATAGGAGGAGGTGAGACGGCGAAATCTCAGGCTGCCGACCGAGTCTCTCATCCTCGTCCCTTCTACCTACCTTCTACGTACTGTTCGTGAAAACGAACGATCCTTCAAAAAATTCATTCCCGCCGCGCGATCGTCGCATCGAGCCCCTTCTTTCTCCATCCGATGCGATTTCCTACCTAATGATCTCGAGGCGACGCTTGAGACGACGGCGACAAGGACGATAACGACGCGGAGAAAAACAGGTTCGTTGCGAGCGGAAAAGCGTGCTCGTGCCGATCACTCCTTTCCTTTAAATTTGATTGCGACGATCGGATGCAATTTTCAATAGAACTAAAGTATTTCCTGCGCTGCGACACGCATTTGAGATTATCCGGTAATATTGTCAAATTGAAGGTAAATCAATATTCGGAGAGGGTTTCCAGTTATCTTCTTTGTGTAATGTTGGATCGCGTTAACGATATCCAAGATAGATATTTGAGATAATTATTCAATACGAAATGTAGATGCAGGTCTGCCATCTTAAATACAAGAGAAAAAAAAGAAAGATGGTTTTGTACGTGTACTGTTCATCGATCGAGAAAACTTAGAGCTGGCGAAGATTATTGGAGCGGGCTGACGTGGGTTGGGATAAAAATTATTTTTCGCCTTGATTGAGATCTCCTGGGAGCGAGTCCGTGATACGTGCGTGTGCACGGCGCATGCGGTACAGCATCCCTGCCCTATGAAATATCAATGGCTTATTACTAATGTAATCTTTCGTTCAATACTCGATGATTGCTGGATACACGGATCCTGTTATATCCGTTAGACTCACTACAACGTCGCTCTAGGATCTATGAACGTTTCGCCTGTCCGCATAGCTATAGTCTAGTTGATCAAAGATAAAGATTCTACTGTGTTAGAACAAAGAAGAGTAATGAAGAGGCTGTTGGGATGATTTAATTGAAGATTTATAAAAATAACTATATTATATATAAAAACCTCAAGCAGGAAACTACTTCGATAAATAATATCATTATTTGTTTAGAACAGAGAAAAGAGGTTAATAAATGATTAATTTATTTTATTTCATGTACATTAGATATTGAATTAAATACTTGCTGAAAGCAAAATAATATACAAAATAATATACCTGTAAATCTGTATAAAAAAAAGTTCCAAGGACAATGCGACCAGATCTCGAGTACTGCAGAGATGCGAGCCATCGAAGGAGAATCTAAATTCTCAGACACTGACGAGCAAATGTGTGTGAATGTGATACGAACAGAGACGAGGAGAATGACACGGATGGCTTCGTGTACGAGGGTGAAAAAAAGTAATCGAAATAAATCCAAGAGACCAAGTCGCGAGCAGACTTGCATGCCAAGCGGCCATTTTTAAAACTCCACCGGGAAAATAAGAAAAACTCATCAAGTAGGGATGATTGCCGTTCCATCCACCCCCGGCAGCGAGCCACTGGCAACCCTCTTCACCCTCGGGAACCACCTCCAGTCCTATAATATTACTACTACTACTACTCCCTGGCTATAATCTAGGCTCCCTTATAGATCTCGAGGAATTCGCCTACGGGTTATTGTCCAAGTATCTGCATACTGCTACGTTCAATAATCGAAGAGAATACTGAAGATATTAAAGATATTCTCGACATCGTTCTCCCACATTACGATCTTTTCTGAGGAAGTTTGACAGATTGTTGCTAGAAAGTTTGTAACGAGCATTCATCTTCGTTCAACAACTTCATGGAACAGTATTGATTTTCATGTGTGATTTATTACCGCAGTACGACAGTCTATACGAACGTAATATGTATTTATACGCTAATATCCCAATTCTCTAAACCAATTTCTAAACTTTACATCTCATTAACTGTAACATGAGATTGTTATTTGCTATTCCTCAGGTGCAACTGCGTTCCCAATTTCTTATACAATACGATTTGATATTTCATTAAGTGACTGGTTATTTTAATCTTATTTTTCACGTCCACATGTCCAATGAACAAGGAATTAATATTGTTAATTAGGATTGCGGATGCATTCATTCCTGCAAAATACATTGTCTTTGTCCTTGTTGGTTTTGCATGCGCTTAGGGCGATGGCTCATTCCTACGTGACTTTCCGTAGAATCCGGAATTTTCTGCGACGATCAAGGAATATTTTTATGAGCACGGTGTCGGTGTATACGAATGTGTCTGCGTACATATATATATACATACACACACACACACGTATGTATACATATACATATATACACACACATATATATATATATTTCTTGTAATACGATACGATGGTGGTGCACGACCTCGATACGAGCTAATTTCGAATTCGAGCCCCTTCTCTCTGTCGTCCTACCTGAGTGGAACGTCGTAGCTCGGTCTCGGAGAAAAATCTCATTTTCTTCGCCCTAAGGGCTCCCCCAAGAGCCACCGTCTCGCACGACCCTGCGCGAGCGCCCGCGAGCTTGGCCAATATTTGCCTAAGGAAATTCAGAAAAGTTTACACACGAGCCCCGGAGCCGGCTGCCTTCCAAGTCAGGGTTTTTCTTCAAGTCAATTTTCTTTCTCCCTTCCCTCGCCCCCTCGACCCTCGTATCCTCCCTCGCGCGCCAACCTCCGAGAGCCGCCCTCCTTAATAATATCCTCGGCGCGAGAAGATAGCGAGGAGGCTACGCGAAACGCAAACGCGCGTAAGAAATTGATCGCGAGATACATTATCTTCCATTACGGCGAGTACACAGTATCTCGCGGGCGATATACAGAATATCGCGTGAATCTGCTGGAGAATATTTTCTGGGCGTATTTCTCGGCGATTTGAAGATGACTTGCGTTTAACGGGAATTTCCAGGCGTGGAAACGTTGCGTGAATTAAAATTTCGAGATACAACCGAGAGAAGATACAAAAGAGATTCATTCCTCATCGGTTTCCGCACGAATTTAATTTCATTCTCCCGAGTATCGCAGACTTCAATTAGATTCGAAATTGAATACCGTCGTCAATTTCATCCGCGTAATATCTCGTGCGATATTTCGTGTAAGCAGGAGAACGCTGAAATCATCACAATTTAAATCGTATTCTCCGCATTCGCTCTATCTTTTCGATCAATATGTAGCTTCGCTACACTCGATACGGCCTCTTGCAGTAAAACGAAATCGTTAAAGGCAATAGTTTAGGGAACGGGGTACGTGTTGTCGTGTCAGGAGTCTTATCATGTGAAGCGTCTTCGTGTCCTCGCGGGGCCGACTGAGACGTCCCTTTTTCGGAAGAGCATCCTAGAGAATGCTCGTAAAAGCGGCACGTAAAAGCACCACCGACCCCCGTCGCGGGTCCTCCTGACATTTACAGGATAATCGCACGCGACGAAAGTCACCCGGTTCGCGTCTCGCCGCGAGTGCTTAACGAGCATGGCGAAAATTCTTTTTCTTGTCGTCGTCGACGTCAAAAAGCACAATTATTGCCGCATTACGTTCTCGGGGTCGTCGTCGTCGTCGTCTCTCTCTCTCCTTTCTCTTTTTTACCGCTCGCGCGCGTAAAAGCCACTTCGAAGCGTCGCTGAACGAACTCGAGAGTGACGATTGCGCGAGATAAACTCGCCTGTTTATGGCGTTTTACGGGTGTCCGTCTTACTTTGTGTATCTTACGTTCGGGATAATAACGTTGAACGTCCTGTTTTATGCCGCTGGTACATCCGCGTCGTAATTGAAAAACAAACTCGAATGAACAACGTGTCCTGTCGCAGTGCTTATCGCTCGAATTACGAATTATCGAGAAGCTGTCGGGAGAAATTTTATGCTTCGGTCTTTTCACTGACGAAAGATTCATCTGAAAGAGGTTTTGAGATTTTTTATTTATGATTTTTGCAACGGAAAATCATTTCTTTCTTGTTCCTCTAAAGATCTCGCTAAGAATGAACGAATTAATGATAATTGACAGAGCAGTTTTGCAACTCGCTGTCGCGAGAATCTCGCGTTCCGATTAAGATTTTCCTCGGTTTGTCGGGACACGACAATGTCATGAGTGATAGCATCGAACCAGATAAATTCCTTTTCTGGTCCACGGTTCTCTATAGACTGGAAAAAGAAGTTTGCGTCAGTCCTCAGTTCCAAGGCAGAAACCTGGGGGGATTTGAATACGATCGATTCCCAATAAATAAGGATTCTCGTGATAATGGCGCCCGTTCCTCCATGTGGAAAGCCGAACGAGGGCGGCGCGACGGCGGGAACGGAGGGGGTGGGCTTCCTATCTGTAAAAGATAACGAGACAGCCCTTGGCGGCGGTAGTTGGGTTGGGCTTCGTTAGACTCGTTCGGAGCTCCTCTCGGAGTTCTTCAACCTTATTCCGTCTACTTGCATAAAAGCGACGATAGAAAGGGGGACCTCTACGCTTACTAAAAGTTCTCAAATAATCTCTCTTCAAACGACATAGAAGTAATAGCATTACGTAGCACATCGATGTTAAACTCCGCGAGCTCCAGAAAAAAGAGAAAGAGAGACAAGGAAAAAATTTAATTTAATATTACTGCAATAGGATTAATAATACTCTCGTAAATTTTAATTTAAGTTTATGCTAATTTTTTAATTTAAAAAGAGATTTCTCTTTCTTCCTCTCATGAGAGAGGATTTTTAATCAAATGCTAAATTCTTTCAGAATTTATTTCCGCTTTCAATACGAATACGCGCGCTCACATTTTAATGCGGCATTCGCATTAAAAATTCCTCTTTGCGGATAATTTTTAAAATTCTAGAAATTGTAGACAGAGCGAATATGATCATCCCGTCGAATTGCAAGGCGAGCGCTATCGAAATGAAATCGTAATTGCGATGACGATGTCGACGCTGCTGCCGGACGTTAACGTGACGACCCGAAATCAGGAATTCTCGGACGGTCGTACGATCTGGCGCTGATTTATGACAAATAAGAGAACTCGGCCCAGGTACGCACGTTTCGAGCGGTATAACCAAGCGCGTACCAATAATGAATACGTATAAGGACGGGGAGAAGGGGTCCCCCTCTCGAAAGAAGGGAAAAGAAACCTGGGTACGAGTGAGTCGACTTATTTGAAATGTAAAGACGCGTCTCCTCTCCTCTCTCCCTCTCTCTCCTTACGCAATATCCCTTCTCTCCTTCTTTCGCTACGTCTCTCAGATATTCCATCGTCGGCGACGATGGTGTGCGCGTAGAGAATCGTGTGTGTTGCGAGCGCACACGCTACGTAAAATTATTTATACGTGCACCCGCCACACCACGTCTACGCGAGACGAATGTGTGCACGTAAATATGTATATATGTATGTATCGTACATGTCATGTAGATGCGCAGACGGGAGTTATTTGGCTCGCTCGCTTCTGCGATCTGTGCTCTTCCTCGTTACGTTCCAAGATGCACTTTGCTTTCTCACGTGCATATCATTTTTGGTCCTTCTTTTCGTGCGTTATCAAAGGATCCTAAATATGTGTGAGTTTTCGGTATGTCACTCTCAATTTATTTCAGTCAAGATTTTCAATTTCGAAACCGTGAATTCAGACGCGGTCGCTACGGTGAATGTTTCTTAAATTTAATCGATGGTTGACAACCTTTTTGCCCTGGCCGCTTTTGATTTCGCCTGAAACGTCCGAGCGGTGAACGCGAAGAAAGAAGAACGAAAAGCAAGACTGCGGTTGTTTCGGACCACACCGTGCCGTGCCCGTGCTCGCACCTGTGTGTACTAACACGGATGTACACGAGGGTATCCGTGAATATCCCATCGGGGATATACCTGGATGCATTCTTCACTCGGCGTGCACGCGGATTATCCGTAAAACGCCTCCTATTATGATTATCCGTACGTTGCACCGCGATCCAGATGTCTGTCCGTAGCACGTTCGATCGGGCGGATCTTCGTACGTGATCGGTAAGAGGGCAGTTTCTTTCCTACCCTTTGTGATCGCGTTCGCGTGCAGTGATGCCGACGATTTCGGATCGTGTCGGATGGCTGTCCGGATCGATGCTATCGATTATTGCAGTAATACACGGCGTAAATCACGAATAAACGGAGTATGATCGGAAAGCGACGAAGGAAATCGGATTTTAACGATTTCGCGATTTTTCGCGATGCTCGAGAGCGCTTGCGCATTTTACTGCATTTTTATTGCAATAAAATCTCCATGGAAATAGAAATGTTTCTCAAATCAATGATATTTCTCCCTGACAATATTGCATCTGTATTGGTAAAGTATTATTGATTGCGCGCGTCAGGATTCTTATATTAAACGTATCGAATAAACAAAATAAAAGAGAGCCGCGAAGACTCGTTATGAATACATGCATACCGATGCGTCTCTCATCCCGTGCGCAGTCGGATTATCCGTAAAATGCGTGCCATTACGATTATCTGTACGTGACACGTCCCGATCGAGCAGGTCGTCGTACGTGATCGGCAACGGCGGGGAGGAGGGAGGGGGAATTTTCATCCTTCGTGCACGATTGCGTACGGTCGTTAGCAATCGTTGCACGATGACTATATGGATCAGCTTACTCCGAGGCAAATTTCAAGGCAGATGAACGAGGATAAGTGAATACTTTAAAGATTATCTTCTTTTTCTTTCCTGCTTCGAGCGAATTGATCATTACGTACGAGCTGAAATTACTAAATGGACGTATAATTACATTTTCTTATTGCAATCGTGTAAAAAGTCAAACGAGGAGAAATGGAAATTTACGATCGCAAAATTGATTTTTAAAAAATTATTTTACAGCATTCTCGTGAATTTTTTTATCACAATAATAACAACTCTGGATGACTAAAAGCAAAAAGATGTTCATAAATTTTTAGAATATTATGGTGTAATTATCGATTCAAAGATATTAATGATTATTGTGAATGCAGGCGGTAGGTCCGCATCAAGATTGATTATCGAATGTCTCTTGCTAGTAGTATTTGAGTATTTGAGATTGTCTAGATCCAGATGTTCGTGACGGTTTTGATCAAAGTGATCTTTGTGGCCGTGATCGGTAAGAGAGAGAAAGACTGTTCCTTTTGTGTCCTAGCGCACACTGTGGCATCAATAGTCGCAGGTCGATCACTCTGGACACGTTTTACGGTCGTCGTCGCAAGTGTTAGGCAGATTTTAAATTAAGCGAGCGCGTTTTTAAGTGGATGTTAGTTGAGTACCGGTTTGTTCGTTATCAATGTATTTTATCAACAAATTTGTGAGAGATACGTTCAAAAAAATACTTATAATCTCTTTAGTCGCTTGAATTCTTAACTGTGCTTTCACTGAAAAGTCATTGAAAAGGCATTGAAAAGTCTAAAATTGTCCGAATAGAATATAAAAATTATTATTAATTGTATATTTAACAAATATTTAATTTTATCGTAAAAATAATACAATGCTTTTATAGCATCGTTTTGTCAAAGTATCAAACGTTAATGTTATTGTTGCAATTTGTAAGCTTGCGCTCATGTACAAGGATTAAAACATTCAAACGAGAGTCGCGTCGTAGCTCGATTCTTTGGCTGTCCGAATTGATCGATGGTGCGTACTGCTGGGTATTGGGAAAAATGACGAGGGGTGAGCTTTGCCTCTCGAAGGACGGGAAGGAGGAAGGGGTTTCGCATACGCGGGTACGTGATCGGCATTAACCCTCGTCAGTCTTCGTTTCTTTTTGGCTGAAAAAAGGGCACGTTTTAAATTTCCTCGGTTATTCCAAGGGTGGCCCTCCTTTGATCGGGCGAATGTCATTAGGGCTTCTACTCTTACGAGCTGGTCCTTGCTGTCAGAACCCACGCCCGAGCTCGAATTCGGGGGATTCCACTAACAGATTCGCCAGGAAACTATATTATTCTTTCTACCTGATCTTTAAAACGTGTCGAATTTATTTGCGCGACATGTAGATTTTCTTTGACTGAAATATGCACTTTTGTAATATTGTGCAATGAATTGAAATCATAAATTCTCTTAACAAAACTTATCTAAAATCTCGTTAATTAATTACTTCGTATTAAAATCGAAATAGGAAATCTGTCGGCTTGAAAATTGTCAACATTGCATTTGTGACATATTTCTTTTAGCTGAGGGAATACAATGACTTGTAAAAGTAGCACATTTGTTACATTAACACATACGGTTAAAATCGGTACAACGGCCAAATGGCAATGGCGGTCTTTCAGCTTCGTTAGCGTTAGGGGTAACACACATCGGGGTATCGAAAAAACGTTAGTATTAGGGGAGGTATCGTTCGAGGTATTGATTGCTGATCGTGTCGCACACCCCTGACGTAAATTATCATCGACGATACTAAAAAAAACCCTGAGTCATCGAGCGCTCGATAGTCACCCTTCAGTTCGATACGAAGCATTTATTTTGTTCGTTCTGTATTCCATCGACGTCCAGTTCCGCATTTTTCTTCGTGCTTCATTATCTTGAGAATCGACAAAAGAGCGAAGTGCGCGCGCTTCGGATAAAGTAAAAATATACACAAATTATGGAAATTAATGACGTCCAATAATTCCAATAATTAGACCATCTGTACAATATCAAATGTCGTGGGGAAATCTTTTTCGGAACACAGATCGTGTGAATATCAAGTCGCTATATAAATCTGCAGCACTTAACATTTTGTTACGTGGATTATGCAGCGGTACAAACGAAAATAATTCTTTCCGCGATCATTAAGCGGTCAATTTTCCGTATCTACAAAGACTCACAAATAAGTGTGATAAGTGATGCGGCGTAAAGTGCGAACAGGAAGCAATTAGCAGCCGCGCTTTCGCGGATTATGGTTCGGAGACGTTGCTTTCTCATCTTATTTTCTTGGTAATATAATTGCGGAGAAAATGACGCGCGATGATTTCCAAGCGCACCGCGGTTAGGCATTCTCATAAAGAGAGAACCGTCTCTTTACTTGTTGTAAAAGCGAGGACAATTTTATATCGATTTGCATAATCTTGCTGTTTCGATATTTAACACTTTGCCCGATGTGTTCCATTTCGATTATTCTCCTAATCCTACGCCGTCATAGCTACACGACGCGTTTATATAAATTAACAATAGACTTACTGTATACTTAATTTATATTTGGATTAATAGTAAACCTCGAATGTAATTATGTAATTATTTTTGAAAAATACTAATTGTAGAGACATATAGTTACATTAAATAAAAATAAATTTAGTCGCTTTGTTGCCGCATCTGCTTCACGCCGTGCAAGGATTCTACAACCATCATCTCTCTCGGGAATCATATCTCACCTACATATCTCCCTGGTCTATCCCTCATCTTCTTCGTGAGTTCATTCCCAACTCTAGGTCGCGAATTTCGTTCCATCGCCGCGTGCACCGGGGCGGTGCACGAACCGTTAGGAAAGCAACACCCGATGAAGAATTCAGAAGGAACCATAAGAAGGTGAAGGTTGAAGGTGGTGCGACGCTGCAGCACACACTTTTTTTCGCCAGTGCCGTGTCTTACGGCACCCCAGAGGCGCAAGTTGGCCGACAGCAGGCATACCGAGCAGGCATTACCTGATTGTCTTGCTAGGTAGAAGAGAAGGTTCTCTTTCTCTTCTTTTCTCTCTCTCTCTTTCTTCTTCTTTGTCTCCTTCTCTCTTGCGCTCTTGCTCTCTCGCTTCTTATGGGTGCGATATCGTAGCGTACGTAAACGAGACGGAGGGTACCAGACGTTCCTCTCACGAATGACGAGCCTCTCACTCGGAATACTCAAGTAACGATCTGTCCCTCCCGCGCCTCCCGCCTCTCACCCTCGTCGGTGTCTTCACGTAAAAAAAAAGTCCACGAAGGATCGTGCCGTTTCTCCATCTGCTCGTGTAGTACGTAGAATCGCACGGCTGGGAATAGCGCGGAATAACTGATAAAATTGTCGAAGGACACGAGGGTGTAATGCTGGAAACGGGGACTCGGCCCCTTGGACCCTTGTTGACCTAGACGAGGCGGCTTAACTACCCCCAGTCGTATTTCTAGACGCGACGAGCCACGAAGAAAGTTAATTCGGCCGTCTATCGTTTTATGACAGTCGATGATTATATTTCGATCGGCACATTATACATTATTCCTCCAGAATATTTCATATTTTCGATACGTAATAGAATATTAGTGAGTATCGAGTGTCCGAGTGAGTTTATTACGCAGCCAGTATCTTTCACATAATATCCCCATTTGAATTAATGATACATTACCTGTTATATTTGTTCCCATAGCGATCTGTCATATACAATACTTAACGAATCGGTTTAACTATTCACAAAGTGGGACGGTATCTTGATTCATTACGAATGAAGAAGGAAGTGAATCATCTCGAAGAAATACTTCGAGCCACTAGGCCATAGGGAATTATTTATCAGCGAGAAATTGGAAAAATAAGTAGAGGTGATCGTACTCTGTGCTCGCGCATTATCAATAGCAGGATCGGCTCGTAGTCTCGTGAAGTAACGACCAGCTGCGGCACGAACGCAGGAAGAAAGCGCGAAACGTAAAGTACGCTCGGCGCGGACCACCGTGCGAGTCTGTACGTTAATCACAATATAATGCGAACGGTTTGTAGATGGGCACCTTAGTCGAAGTCACGTCCCTGACTAAGAAGACCGAATATCTTCGTTCATTTACTTGTGTCCCTCTCGGACCATTTTTTTCTCTGTCTCTCTGTGTCTCCCTCTTTTCATCTCTTTTTCGGTCTCCCTCTCCCTCTCTTTGGTCAATTAGGATGAGTCGTTTACGTCGCAACAATTAGCACGATTCGGTCGGTCACGAATGTGACTTTGGCCTGGAAGATTGAGGACATCATTAGCTGTGCGCGTGCATGTCTATATAATTAAACAATTAACGCTCCCTCCCGATTAGTTAAACAAATTAAGCAAGGCAGGAGAGGGACATGGCCGACGGGTAAGACTGGACACGGGTACTTACACACCCGGCCAGTCCAATCTTCCACCTCTTCCCTCACTCCTCCCCCTCCCCCCTCCGCCTCGCCACCGTCGGGCACCTGGTACCCGGTGGTAATTAGAGGCGTGCATAATTAAGCCGGTGATTGTTGACACGGGGCGTTAACGCAGCAGGACGACTGTCTTCCGAGGGAGCGTCTCAATTAGTACCACCTGAGAACGAGAACTCAAGTGTTTGCACTCGTATTTCACGTTCTGGTAATTTCATCGGCCCCGACCGGCTACTTTATTAATTACTACCGCTCGGCATGGTATAGGAAGCGACAAATGAGCCCGTCGCGTTGCATCGCGTTGCGTTGCACTGGTATGACTTCACAGTTCCAAAGGGAACGGCGACGGTGAAATCAGGTCGCAGTTCCGGAATTAGCGTTGTCTAATTGCTAGATAAATATTCATTAGCCGCGCCCGCCTATAGAAATCCATGCGTATGCTATCCATTATGCGAGACATTCTAATGAACCCGTGGATCACACCGGTGTTCTGTTGTTCTAAGTACTTAACGGGCGTCTCGAGTCGTTGACGATAGACATTTTTGTGAGATGAGTTAAACATTGCGATAGTTTCAAAGATTCATTTCGAACATTTTTCCATTTTTTTTTTAGACAATGTAAGTTCGTATTTATACAGATCATGTAATTAAATATCTTTTACGGTCAATCAGTCTTGCAAACTGAAGCTCGAGAAATGCGTTAACTTGAAGTGATTCTTAGAGTAACAGAGATATTCCGTGAATTGTGCTTTATAAGGAACTTGATGTAATTTTTGGATTTTCAAGATTTTTATGAAGAAATGTGCTTGATTCGATTACATGAATTAGTTAGCAGGAAAAAACATTCGGTCCGTGTACGTCGAAAATAGACATTGTTTGCGAGCGGAGGAATCGGTTTCATGATTCGCATTCAAGGTCAGACTTAACTATACTACGGGTACACCGACTACGTGATTCGAATGACTGCTACGTCAAAATCTTTATTTGTGGGCGCAATGATCTTACGATGGACGTGAGATAATTAAGTCTTTTTTGGGAAGCAATAGCGCGTGACAGGAATTTTTAAGTGAACCGAGTCGAATTCTTTTTGGGTATTATTTTCAAACGTGATTAAAGAGATGGAAGCTATCGTTCATACATTTGTCCAAAGGAGTTTTTATATGATCTTTTTCAGATTTAATTCTCCCTAGATGCTCGGAATTAATTACTAATAAAACAGTCCAATATTGCTTCATTACTCCAATTATGCTCCATGATCCCAACTTTGAGCTTTATACTCCGACTACCAGGTTCTTCTTATCCATTACGAATAAATTTGCATCTAGAAACTGATAATGTATTATATAGCTATTATGACTTGAAAATGTACGTTCTCCACCGTAACATATCATACTCGAATATCAATAAAACATAAGTGGAAAGTTAGTTACTTCAGGAAAATTTACTTCGTCTTCCGCTGTCTATCGCTCGCAGATAGACTCACTCGTTATCTTCATACTCGCGAATCGTGACGCGTAAGATGATAATTTACGATATTCTCGTGCTGAGAGCTATGAACCCGTAATCCGGGGAAGGGGGGGCAGGGTCGTCCCGCACGGAGGGGTTACCGCAATAATGCACGCCCAGAGGATCCATCCCGGACTTTCTTTATGTCATCACCTTCAACCGGAACATCCACCGCTGCGTGTGGATTCCCATCTGACGAGCGTACCACCCACAAACGTGAGCGCAACACATGCATACTCCGGGGCCGGGCGGGCGGGTCTACGAAACGCGTTTCCGCTGGTACGTCCGGTCGCCTCCATCGTCCCCGTCCGCAGCAACCGCGCGCGCTGCCTCTATTTCTGTCCGGGCGGCCGTTTACTATCGGCAATCTGCATAAGCGTTTAACCGAAGCGAGGCTGAATCATACGCGAGAGCGCGAGAAGAATAGGAGGGCGTCCGAGGTGTTTGTGCGTGGGGGAGCGAGGGTACGCGTTCCCTGGTCCCGGAGCGGAGCGATGGAAGAGGCAGAGAAAAAGGAAGAAGGCAGATCGCGAGGAGAAGCGGCGGTGAAGCTGGCGTTGGAAGAGGAAGAAGGAGCGAACAAGAGAGGGACAAGGAAGGCGCGAAGGCGCTCGCCGATGGAGGCGAAAGTTTACGACGCGTCGCCCGCCGGAGTTACCGACGCTACCACGGAGGCTCCGTGCTCTCTTCCAAGTCGGTTTCCTCCTGTGCTCGCTCCCTCCACCTCTCCTCCCTGCCGACCCATCAGGCACACCTACGTAACAACACTTGGTACACGGTCCCGCGCGCTCGACGTATCCCGGTTACGCGCTATACATCGTCCGTAACAATATGACGGTCGGTTGGTAGCAGATCATTGCTCAATCTCATCGTTCATATCTCAGTCACGTGTACGCGAAGCTATATTCACAGATCTATAGATCTATAGATCTATGAATTCGACATGGCAAATTAGAAGCTCACGGTTATTAGTAAGATTTCTTTGCGCGTGGTCGTGAAAATTGAAGAGACTCGAGATAATTTGTTCACCTGGTTTTTCATTTGCTAAGATACATTGGTCCTTGTTTCTTTAATTTTGGATACGCTAATTGTCTGAGGATTAAAAAAAAAATGCATTTGGATGTTTTATAAATTTTATAGAAAAATTATGAAATCAATTAGTAATGTTTATGAGTAACTTATCTTAAATTAATGTGAGTTTCTTCACTCTTGGCCTTTGCATTATAACGTTTTGTTCAATTCCAGTCCTTTTTATAATACTATAGTTTATCGACATGGACTTGTTCGTTAGATTCATTCTTACGATCATAATAGTGATCTTCAATCGTCAATAGTCTGATTTTCTGGCATTCTCACACAAACCAAGAAAATTTAAATATACGCAATCGATAATAATGAAATAAAAGCATGTTCTAGAAGAGCTATTTTTAACAATTTCAATCACGTTACATGGAAGAGTACCGCGTTAGTTAACAAAAAAATCTCGTTCGGTGGTACACTTCGATGCGAGTCGAGATTCTGAATCTTTCTCAAAGCTTAACATCCAAAAGACAACAGTTACAGACTTCCAGAATCTATTGCAACATCCGCGAACGTCTCTCGTTACCTTTTCCGATGTTTCTCACCGAGAAAGCGGAGCAGGGGACTCAATCGCGGGGACAAGCGGAGAAAAAGGAGGAGATAGAAAAGAGAGGCAGAGTTTGCAAACGCGAAGAGAAGCAAGCGCGGTAGGAAGGGCATGCGGGCGAGCCGAGCATAAACTGGCCGACTAACAACCCACACGTACTCTCGAGCGCGAAAGGAGCCAGAGGACGGGTAGAGACGGACGAACGAACGAATGGACGGACAGACGGACACACAGACACCATTAAGCCGTGATGCTTGCCGGCACTAACGTCTGCTTGCGCGCGCGATCATACGTAAGAGAGGCGGAAGGAAGGGCGACGCGAACGCGAAGCGAGAAGAGACGGGATGGAGAAGGAGAGAAGGGCGCGAGTCCGCGAATCGGAGAAAGACAGGCTGAGAAACCGAAGCAAGAGGACTGTAAATTATAACTCCACCGCGAGGAGTCGAACCCAGAGACTAACCTCAGCCAGACTCGTAAAAATCTTTCTCTCTCTCTCTCATTCTTTCCCTCGCTCTCTTTTCTCAGCATCCAACGTTCGAGCGGAACTCATGACTCCCGACACGACCGTGAACGCGAACTCGTAGTCTTCTTCGACCATTACCGACGCTCGTTGCAGACAGCGTCGTGACGCTGTTCGATTTCGCACGTGCGACGTGAGTCGTGAACCAACTATGGCACTAGAGGTGTTCTTCCTCCTCCACTTTACGCTTCGACCTTCGATCGCGAACGCGAATCGTCATCGAGCATCCGACTTCAAGGGGATCCCTCATTCTTCCGTTGGATAAATCAACAAGGGTATTAAGATCTACATGAGCTCTTGATCGCAAATGCGTGTCTGGAGCTGGCGCAGCTCGAGAAATCGCTTTGAAACACTCAGAAGGGCCCCCGGTCGGTGAAACCTCGCGAGGTCCTTGCTCTCCGGATAGGCAGTTTTTACTGGCGCGTAAATCAAAGTTGCTCCCACCGTCTCGACCCCCGTTTGGGCTCCCTGCCCCCTTCTCGTCGCCGCCAGAGAGTCCGGCCTAAGTAATAATTTCGTATTAAACGTTCGGGGTAACGTAATAAAGTCGTTCGGGGGGATAAATTTAGTGCGGCCCGCGTGACGGCGGCGGTGGCGGCGACGGCGGCGGAGGTGTTGGCGGCGGAGGTGTTGGCGACGGTCGTGGTGTGTGGACCGGGTCAACCGGACGGATACAGTTGTGCCGCGGCCATGTAGGTAGGTGTTGGACACCCAGCGGGGTATACCGGGAGTGGGCGGCCCGTTGCATATGTACGTTACAGAAGGGCCTTGACAGAGAACGTGGTAAAGGAGGTACGGCGTGCGTGAGGAAGAGGACCGAATATAGTTGGTCCCTCGAGTGGCTGTGTTATAGCACCGAGAAAGAGAGAGAGAAAGCCTGGTATCTGTATTTGTAGATACCGAAGTGCTCGCGCGGGACAAGGTGGGCAAGGAAGAGGCGAGGTAGCGAGAGAAGGAAAAAAGAATCCGGCCGAAGCGGAGGCCCCCTCTCGAGTCTTCCTTCTTCCCCTGACACCCACACACAACGAGGACGCCGTGCTGCAGGCGGCCATAACAATAAATAACTCTATCCTTCCATGTGTTACCGCGGGATTCCTTCTCGCGGTATAACCGCGCCCTCTCTCTCCTTCGAGGAAGTCGTCGTCGCGCACCACCGTGTTGCCACCACCTTCAACCGAGGTGTCTTCCAAGAGATTTCGCTTCTCTCGTGTCCCCCTTCTTCTCTCTTTCTCTGTTTTCACTCTTTTCGCGTGCCGGTGAGAGAAAGAGAAAGAGGGAACGCGCGCGATTCTGCCTTAATCGAGTTACCTCCCGCGCGAAGGAATACCGGCTTATGACCGGATGCACTCTCGATTCAGACATCGCGCCGTTCCTCGTGATATCCCCTACGATAAAACCCGGCTACGATGTCTGCGAAACGGGCGTTCCGCGTCTTCCGAGCGTCCTTCTCTCTTTTCCTCTTCCTGTCCGCTTCGAGCAGATTCGGTAACACGCTCGTAATTTACATGATAAACGCGGCGGGACGAAATCTCGCCCGAGATTTAGCACGAAGACCCTGATCACAGGCGTAATGCGTCGTACAATACGCGTATTACGATTCTCAGGGTACGACTCTGGTTTTATTACGTGCCTGTTTCGCGGAGCGTTATGTTAGCGTTAAAGATCGTACCGTGCGCAGCGTCGAATAACCGCTCCGCCGACACTCGGCGTCATATTATATTCGGCTCTCTGATCACGGAGAGCCGATGAGGATCGCTCTCGAAAGAAGCCGGCCCTTCAACTCGCTCGTTCTCGGTGAGTTTTAAGTAGATCGAGACCCGGCGGACACGCACCGCGGCGAGAACTAGGTAGCCCAAAGTTTTTACACGGCTGAGCTCCCGAGTCCCTTTTCTCTCGTGTCGCGTCCCTCTCGTTCTTCACGTTGGAACCTTGGCGATGCCGCCAAGCGGCGAGAATCCGAGGAAGAGACCCCGCTACAGAGAGAGAGAGAGAGACAAGAGCCGCCGGGAAGAGAGAAAGGAAAAGAGCGGGAGAGAGTGAGATGAAGCGGGAAGAGAAAAAAAGGTTCGAGCGGCAATAAAGCGAGAGGGGATATAGACGATCCGGAGGATTCACCAGGGAGCCCAGACAGCTTGGAGTCTGTATCACGGCGTGCTCATATACGACCAGCACACGAATGCATCTCTTTCGAGCGTTAATTCATCTCCATCTTCCTTAGAAAAACTGAATCGAGGATACACTTTGTAAAGGGGCGAAGTAGAAATTCGATTATTCTCTCACGCTCCGTAAACATTCTTCAGATATAAACTGATTTTGAACATTAACATTTGGACTAAAAGTTTTACGTATGTCCTGAAGAGAAAGCCAGCGACAAAAGATTTACACCTATGAACTTTGAAACGTTTCAGGTAGTCCTGTAATACCTATACTAGATTTCTATTAATATGTAGTAATAAATAATATAAGATTATCGATAATATTTATAATATCAAGGCCTACACGCGTTGCGTTAGCAAATTGTGCCGTGAGTAATTTTCTCCAACTGTAGCCAAGCGATGTGCTCGAGTGAAATTACAATTAGAAAAAGAGATTAAGAAAGTAGTTATTATATTCGTTGCTCTTGAAAGGATTAAGCTCTTAAAGTGGCACTCGCGGAGTTCATTAGGAAAGATCGTCAGACCATTAATTTCTCTAATCAAAGTCCCTCTCTCCTGGCTGCGGCTGCAACGTTCCGGAGAGAGGAGCAACGCGAGGCTTAACTGCTTTGGAATGCCTAGGATGTGTCGGAATCCGCGTGCATGGTGCCTGCTGGCGATGAGAAGGAGGCTACGGCGCTCTCTGGGTACGCGCGTCTTCTCCCGTTCCTTCCCCCTCCCCCTCCCCCGCGGTCCTTTTCTTTTTTTCTTCGGGACGAACGAGGTGTCGGAGGGCCCGCGTTTATACCCGAACCGATACGCGCCGGTACTTGTTGTATTTATTTTAACGCGCATGCACGCCTACGTCTATATGCATTTAAAATATAGCACAGTTGGGCCCTAGTTTATGAAGGGTCAGGTCATGGAGCGCGGTCAGCGTTGCGAGGCGAGAGGACACGAAGGGGGAGGAGAGGTGGGGGGAAGCGGGATGAGAAGCATGACAGTGAAGGAAGAAAAAGAAAGAGAGAAAGAGACAGAGAGAGTGAGAGATCTTTTGAAAGAACGAGACGAAGGGAAGTCCGTCGGAATGAAGGAAGGGAGCACACACCCGACACCCAGAACCATAGAATCGTCGAACCGTTGGCCCCGGGGCCCTGTTTAACAAGAGTCAGTTAATGCGAGTCATAGATCATTGCGGTATGCACTAAACGTTCGAAATATAAATAAGTATAAACACCGCGTAAATCAAGGCGAATTGCGGGCAGATTCACGTAACGAAGTTCCGCTGAATTCCGGACGATAAACAACAGTCCGAAAATCTCGCAGGGTTATGCACGCGAAAGACATTGTTCCTCACCGCTAATAGCTCGCCTCGCGCTCTGCGTTAGTAAAGTACTGTGGATGTATTCGAAAGACTCGTGTGGGCCGCTCCAATCGCGAATCCTCATCTCGCGTCCCTGACCTCACCGCGGGCTCGGATATAATTCCGAAGAAAAACAATGAAGCTGCCGAGTCGATCAGATCGAACCTGAATTGCCTTGCGTTCGACACAAACAAGTACAGGTTGTATTTCATGTTAGGTGTTTAGGTTTCGAAGCAAGAAGACTCAGAATACTGATTTAATGGTTTCCATGCGGTATACAAAGGGCATTTATGCTTATTATATTATTAGATTACTATATTTTAATTAAAGTGTAATAATTGCTACTTTTAGAGATATTATTTAATGGATTAGCTCTTATTTATTAGTGTCGAGTCATGATTTTTAACGTGTGTCTAACTTTAATTACACGTTGCTGCCTTGGAACAATAAGAAATTCAGCCTTGTTGCGGGCAACAACACAAAATGACCCTCCCTTCATGCGTTGACAGCAAATTAACAGGTTTCTGATAGCGAGCGTCGTGGTACAAAACAAGGTGGATTAAAATTCGCGAACAAGAAGTTCACCCTCGTTCGTTGCCTACCATTACGTCGTCGTTTTTGTAAACCGGTTTAGCAAGCGTGGACTGCACGATTTTTGTGCTCACACTTTGAGAAAATATCGAGGCGCGAATCGATTTCGCACGTCCCTCTTGGCTGAGATACCGTCGCCAAAATTTCAGAAGTAGACGAGAGAAAGAGAAAGAGAGAGAGAGATGTAGAGGGAGAACGTAATGGTTTACATCCGGCGGCATTATCAATTTTGCTCGCATTATCTCTTTTTTTTCCCAGTTCCTCTTGCAACTTCTCTCTCTCTCTCTTTCTTTTTTTTCAGCGTGAAACATTACGTTTTGCTTCCTGCACCAGCCTGGAGCACAGATGGTACCGCATTAAACATTCCCGTAGACTCGCGAGTCATTTGTCATCTCGCTAAAATTGGGATCCAATTTACCTCGACTCGCAACCTCCCAAAGACAATCCGAGGGTGATCATTAAACTCCTCTTGATCATTGGCGGTGAACCTGTTACTTCGAGAATAATAGTGTCGTCGCCGTTACGAAGTGTCATTACATTAATGCGAGGAACATTTGCCTTGAAAAATGAGAAGTGGAAAATTTTTCGACGCATGAATCATCTGGCGAAACGCTTGTAACTCTGGATATTACTAATATGATATGCTTTAGAATTTTAAATTAGATTAATTTATGTAATATTATATTAAATTGGATTAATTATGTAGATTTATTATATTTATGTAATTGATCTAATCGCTACTAATCAGCATAACAAATTAATTATTATAAAATCCCAAACGGTTCTTACATTAAGAAGATATTGTGAGATATATTGCAGCACCTCCGATGCTTAATTATAGTTATGAATTTCTGACATCCAAAACTCACTATTATAATGTAAACTTTTACGATAATATTTCATGTCGTGACTTGAGATCAATGTATCTATACATCTATCTATACATCTTTCAATCCATCAAATCATTCTTTCACTTTGGAAAACTGGTGACCCCGGTCCTGACCTGGCTCATCCCAAAGACGGTGTGCAGGAGTACCTCGACTGGGAGACAAGGGGACTGGGTTTCTGGGCAGTCTCTACTCGGTGGATTCCAAGGAGCTGGGTCTCGTAATGCGATATAAATGGAGGCAGGACCGGCCGAATGAAAAGCCAACGGGCAGGCTCGGGTAGAGAAGATACATCAAGATCGGGCTGACGGTTGACTCCGCGCCCAACAGGGGGGCCGGTAAAAACTAGATCCCTCCCGCCACTCCCGAGGCCGCGTTCTTTTCGATCCTCTACACCGAGCATAATAAGGACAACTTTTAATCTCGAACTCAATTATATTAATTTCCTTCCGCTCGCTAGATGACACGATGCGTTTTCGGCTGGCCGAACAGAATTCTGAATTGAGAATGGACCATTGTCTTGTGACCGTAGTTATTAATGAAGTTGTTTATTGCGGCCAACAGATACCTTGTACAATTCGATAGTGTACGATCCGACACTTCTTCCGGGTGTTTGAAACATTTCGCCTAATTTGTGCGAGAGATTCGGGTGGCAATGTGTTTTTGTCATTGCTCTTAGAAGCTGCTAGAAAAATAGACGTCGAATGGGCGTGTCATCACCGATTTCCGGCCATAATCAATGCGCATAATCAGATGGTCCCAGCGCTTTCTCTCTCTCTCTCTCTTCTTCTTTCATTCGGCGATTCTTGAAAAACATTCAGTGCGCGCGCGGCCATTCGACACCCGCGCGCGCATTAAGAAGATCGAGCTGGAATACGAAACCCTCGAGCGAGCATCGCGTCTCCTCTCTGTCTTGCCCTTCTTTGGGAGCACCCTGGATAATCCCAGGAATCGGGAGGGCCCTTTGTGTCGCGTTTCGGGCGAGAAAATGCTTTGTCATCTACGCTTCCGTCGTATATCGGGGGTGTGCTTGGAAGGACCTTCTCTGTGGCCCGGTGGCATTATGCCCGCCGCATGATCGCGAGACAGTGCCACCCGACCAGGTGTTCTAGGATCCAAATTGTTACAGCATCCAGAAATCTTTCCCATTCCACCCGGGGTCCCGCCGACGAACAATGGTCGTCCCATTCCGCGCTGCATTTTCAACGGCCGCCGCCTCGCTGTCTCTAAACGAAGGTACTTTGTCGCCGACGGCACAACGGGGAGACGAAGATCGTAATCTAGTTTGTGAGACCATCTTCGAGAAAGGGAGACTGTCTTTGTGCTTAATAAAGTAGCAGGGGAGACTCGTCGAACGTTTAAAAAAGAAAAATGTATAAACTGAATTATCACTTGTATATCCACGAAATGGTAATATTTTCTAAACGTTCGTGACGCTCGCGGGATCATCCCCGCATTAACGTCGAACATTGTTGGGGCAATTGCGAAGAAAATTACAGGTAGTCGTAATTATCTGCCGCGAATGCTTACTTAGCATTGCCGATGTAATTTGATCAGCCAATCAGCATGGAAGGTGAGCTTTGATTATACATTCGCAGAAGAGATTGCGATCTGCGGGTTGAAGGCAAGCCGATACTCCACGTGTCAGCGAATTTCATTAAAATCGTTTAATTGTGATGAGGAAGGAGGGGATGTTCCATTCCGGTCGGCTTCGTTCTGCAGTTTCGCGCAGCGATTCCCACGAACCTCGATATAAACACGAGGAGGCAATATCTTCGATTTTCTATCGACATATTACTTCCTACATGGCTAACACGCTTGGAAACATCAGCGGACTGGTAAGCCTGCAGAGTGAGGGAGAAAGAGAGATGACTATCGACACCCTCGGCGTCGCCATTTTCGTTTCGTGTATATAAGATTTCCCATCGATAATGCATCAACCGTTAGCAGCTGTCGAGAGTTACGTGAACTAATCAACTTCGTAACGCGAGTATCTTCGATTGTACCTTTGCGTTCTCGTATTAAAGACAACGAACAAATTCAATTTTCGGTTCCAGTCTTTATTGTCGTAAATCAAAATGTATAGAATATGCTTTGTGTATCTATTAGAATTTTTGAAAATTGTTGATTTTAATTCCCGATCTGATCGTTTCGTTCGCTTTTCGTCAGAATGTAACATGTCTTTTTTTAACTATAATATTTTTACGGTACTAGAATCATTCTATCCACTACAAATTCGATTTTTCAAATAGGATCGCTTATTCCAATCACAGAAGAACGACGAGGAGCGCAATTCAGCTGTGAGACAGTTTAATCTACGATGATTAATGCCACCGCGGAAAGGGGTTGACGCGCGAGGGTTAAAGGGTTAACGCGTCTCTCGGTGGGTCAATCTCGTTTTCTCCCGATTCCGAGTCCTTGAGGCTTCTCCGAGCGGTAGGCGAGGAAACGGCGTAAGTGGACAGAAATGTATAGCGCCAACGCGGGTTCGCGTAGCGCGCGAGTAGCGAATCTGTCCCCACCAAGGTGCGGTTGCAGGAAGAGAAGGAGGAGGAAGAGGTGGCGGTGGAGGAGGACGAGGGGGTGATCGGCGGAGGACAGCGACGGCGGTGGCGGCGGCGACGGAGGAGGAGGAGGACCCGGTAAGGTGGAGAAGGAGTCACGTCGCGGGCACTCTCCGCGCGTACCGAGACCCGGAGTTCTGTCTCGCGTACGCGAGAACCAATCCCAGTATTTGCGCTTCCTTCCTACCGCGGATGGCGACCACCTCTTTTCAGGGGCGTAGCCGACGGCTTCTCCTTACACCCCTCCACCCGTACCCCTTCGTCGTCGTTCCACCTCGTCTTGCTCCGTTGCCGCGGATTTTTCGCGCGCGCCGAATTCCGCCCCGAGCGATGATGAGAGAGGCCGGTGCACGCTCCATCGGCATCCGCGATCGAAGAAGCCGGTGACTGTACGTTTATCGCCGGCTAGGTTCGTTCAACTCCGCGGACGACCTAATGTCTGACGCGACGACGTCGACGACGACGACGACGATGGAGAAACGTGTCGCGATCAGCTGATCCGTGACTAACTCGGTAACAATTGAAAGATTCGTGCCGATCACGTCGCGATGACGTCGGCTGCGTTTTTATCATTTTGGTAGCACAGAGTTTCGCTGGCTCCTTATTTTTAAAATTTTATATAATCCTTATTTTTTAAACAGCGTAACAATCATCTGTATTTATTAATGATCTCTCAACGGGCTATCTTTTCGTTGACCGAATGCTCGAATGACGTGCACAGTTTGCATTTTCGCACACAAAATGTTACAAACGGACGGAAAGGCGGACGGACGAGCAGACAAAGCTGTGGGATAGATCCCGAAGTATTCAAGTCGGTGACGCTGGCAGATTTACGGGCGGTTCGCCACGCAGACGAGTGCCTCTTTACGAATTCCTGGGCTTCCACCGATATTATTAGCGATCTTCTTTTTGATCGTGGCTAAAAGGGGAGCTAGCTTTCTTTCGGTCTCGAACGTCGTCGTCCCTTTTTTTTTTGTTGCATATAATATCATCAATAGATGATGGTTGTTCGGAATCCTTCGAAAACTTCCTTTTCTCCCCTTGTTAGGTCCAACTGTGTTTAAGCGAGTACTCGGCCATGGAGGAAGCAAGAGCTCCCTTTTCTTTTCGTGTATAATTTTTTAAAAATTTTGTTCTATCATGCGATAAAAAATATTGCAAATGTGTACGGCTTGATCATTTAATTTTAAAGAATCAAAAACATATAAAAAAATACTCCGTATTGAATTCTCCATAATGATTTATACTCATCGCAAATGTCCAACGTTATTTGCGAGTTTAAATATGGTTATTCGCTGATGGGAAATCTATCTTTGCGAGTGAAACGGAATCTTCTTTACTTGCTGCCACACTATACATCATTTAGCGCTCGCAATGCCAGAAACGCATAATTACGGATAATTACATCAGTACTATGTACCGGAATAATTGTAGTCTCGCAGACCACTGTTCGCCATCGGCACTCGCTCGATTACCGCCTTCGTACTTCAGGTTTGTAGCAACGACGAGAATTTGCAGAGCTTTAGGCACTTTTCAAGTATTTTAATAATCCCGTTTTCTCTGTTCACATTTTGTGCATAACTTTATTTCTATCGGCTCATTGCTTCGGATTATTGCTCGAAAGTATTTCACCTCCTACAACATGCCACAAGTGTACTCAAAATAAGACACGCTTGAAGTTACCTCTTACTTGAAATAATTTAAGACTTAAAAAAATAAATAAGAGTAGTAAAATCTTCTCTTTGCCGGTGATAATAGAATTAAGATAAAGAAACAGTAGACGACTTCAAACCAGCATAAATGCAGCAATTCAAGGCTTTATTTTACGTTTCGACCTATGGTTCAGGTCCTTATCAAAATATGAGAGATGACTAAAGAATTAGTACAATTACATCGTTGGAATAAGTACGCACGTCTGATGTCGGTGACATCGAAACAAGAAGGGACGCTGCATTTATGCTGGTTTGAAGTCGTCTACTGTTTCTATACCTTAATTAAAAAAATAAATCCTCAAATGCAACCTTAACTGATAACGCGAATAATTACCTACAGGTTTCTCTGTAAGTTTTACAGATCGAAAGAGAGGGATTTTTTTCGCGATTTTACGCTTCTAAAATCAAACCAAATTCTTCTGCTTAAAGTGGTATCGACAATTTCACAATATAAAATTTTATTTATATTTTATATTATATATTTACAGTTGAATGATAAAATGTTATAGTATTAAACTTTATGGACTATTCTTTTTTTTAATTATTTTGAAATAAATCGCGATCATGAAGCTCTTAAAAGATGAATTAAGATCACCGCGGATCATTTTCGAGTTCACACGGCAGTCTCACGTGTCCTGCGGAATCTTATTGCCTATTCACGCCGTGATACCTTAACTGCCCAGGATTCGATGTCTACGGGCCGTAAAGCGTGATGTACGGAGAGAGCGCGAGTTACCGGTGCCTATCGTGTCCCTTACAGTGGGGTATTATCAAGATTGCAGGCAAGGGTAAGGCCTCTGTGCAGTCCATAAAAGAAAAAAGTCATGGATAAGGCGAAAGGGTATGAAAATGGCCGAGTAAATAACTCCCTCGTACTCCTTGATCTCCGCAACCTCCCTTCAGATTCTCACTAACTCTTGCTAAATCTCTCTATTTCCATTCTTTCTTCTTCTTTCCCCCCGACAGATTTTTCCGAGGAGAGGAAGGTTTTATTTGTATTTTTTTTTCTTCTTTATTCGCAAAGCTACACGTACTATAATCAGTTAAGATAAAATATCGAAATAAACAAATCCGACGCAAATCCGCCTATGCTCGGCGGGGATCTTAGCGTAATGTATGCGAGGTAATTATTTTGATCCGCGAGTCTTTACGAGCGCGCGTGATTGCAGGGTTGCACGTTGATATCCGCGCGAGATCAGCTTGGGCGTGGAGAATTGTACTCGGCTCTCAACGTTTCTGCAAATTGCACTTTGAATGCTCTAGTTATATGTTAGACGCACTCTCCGGGGACGTAAGTATGTGAGAGACCGCGGCGACCGCGAGGATATACCTACTTCCCACCTGAAATCGCCCTCGCCTTGATAATGCTAATAATTTACTGCGCGCGCGCGCGCGGGTAATAAAATGGATCGCGGCTGCTCGTTAATTTTGAGCAGTAAAATATCGAAATTAGTGATATTAGGCGATTAGGCGCACCTAGTCTTTCATACCAAGTGCTTACGTCGAATGATAATGGAGCTAATATGACGTAATAATTTTGGCGAGAAGCGCATTGCGAATTTATCATTGGTAAATGACAGAGATCTTATTAGATAGGGTCTAACAAAATGTACACTCAGCATTTACATTTCCCCTATTTAAGAGAGGAAGATAGACCTTTTGTGAGGAATGTATATCGGATCGACGGTCATGTAAGTCGTTTCGAAGAAGGGAAATTGGAAACCTGCGGCGGATACTTTCGAAATAAGCAGAAAGGATTGATACGAGAACGTTTTCGATTTTCCTTAACAAGCTCCTTGTACAAACCTCCGCTCGTACATTTATATGGAGAGGATGTATTTCTCTATCCCTGAGGGTGGGGGCACGCGAGATACGTATCTCTGAGTTATTAATGTATGTCTACAAGCTCGTTTCACTCCGATTTCGTTTATCCGGAAACAGCGGAAAACCTTCAAGTTACGCGAAAAATATCCTAACGACGGTTCTCATGTCTTCGCGATTAAGCACACTGTTATGAGGATAAAAAGAGTCGATTAATTCGCATACCAGATCGATTCTACCGAACGGTGGAACACAACGTTTGTGTTTCCATCTCTAATGCTGTCTATAGCGTAAGAGGAAAAAGAGAGATTAGTTAAAGTTAAGATTGTTAAGAGATTAAGAGAGATAAAGTTAAGATTGAAATCAACCGAAGTAAAACCGGTCATCAGTGAAGTGTTATCGTCGAAATGATTGATCGTTAAATAACAGTTATTAATAGCGGCTATAAAACATTCCAGGCCTCATCGTTGGGTAATAATTCGTTGTTTGATAAGAGTGTCACAACCTTGCCGAGCTAATCGGTCAATCTCAAGAAGACTTCGTTTTACTTCGTTCGGCTCGTCGACTCTCGGCTTATTTATCAAATAACACGCAACTTTTGTATCTAAAGTTTTCTTCTTTCTTACGGTTGAGTATCGCTGTTGGTAAGAATGAGTTCGTATTGATCACGCTTGAGAAACCTCGACTTCTACACCCACCCCTTCCCACCTTCCTCCAGCCCCCAACGGAGATATGAATTCCTAATATACGAAGCCCCCTTCCCCCCTCCGCCCGTACCCTGCCTTCGAATCTCCTATCGACGGAAAGCTCGAAAAACTTAGTTACGTCTGGCGTCTCTGGCCGCCATCCAACGGCAATCACAGCCATCTTTAATTCCTTTCTTCTGTCTGGCGAATGACTTATGTCCAAAAAAGATTTCTTTCTGGCGTGAAAAAGAAGCACGTTTCTGAGACTTTCTTTGTGCTCTTAGTTTCTCGCGTATATTTTATAATGATCCATGTTACTTCGCCCGGTAGCTGTTAATAACTGGCTGCCCGCAAAAGAAATTATAATAACATGTTCCAGAAATAATCGAGTTTTCTCCCAACGTGGACTCGAGTTTTCCTCAAGCAAATCAACTTGTTATAAATCAATTTGTTATAACTATCTTTTTCTTTTTATACTGGCATCTAATCCATCACTGGCTAATTATTCAACTATTTCTTATTAATATCCGAGGAAAAGATTAAAAAGGTGGATATCTCTTTCTTGATGAGGTATGCCGAAGAACTGCGTTCATTTTTTTCCTGGGTCACAGCATATTATTTACTTGTGTTATACCGGCATCGTAATAATGGCCGGTGGTGAATTATCCAAATAATTGTCGAGAGGAACGTGCGGGCAACCTGCCGCAGAAACAATAATGCGGCGACCGGATCGTCATTACCGGCCTATGGAGTTATTATAAGCGAGTTAGGACGACAGCACGACGGGTCGTTAGGTTTCTTGTCGCAGAAAAAGACACGGTCGGCGGAAAAACGGTTGAAAATTGTTGGCAGCTACATGATGCACAGCGGGCTCGTGACAAAATAAGAAGAATAGCGATCGATTTTCGTAAAAATCATCTTTTCAAATATACTAATTAACTCACACCGAATTGTATCAATATCCTAGATTAATTAACTCTGTATTAATGATCAATATCTATAGTCTTATCCTCGAAGAGGCACAGAAAAGACATTTAAGAGAATTTCAATTAGTGATATTCAATTTCATTTCAATTTACTGAACTTTAAATCAAGAGGAGAAAGGAAACTCTTATTTATAAGTCATAAATAAAATAATATAATAATGTAACAATGCACAGAAATTGATTAACGAAATTATACATCTCTATTATGAAGACCAGCATCTTGGCAGTAGTCATCCTTTTACTTATAGTCAGAGTACTGTACTTTCTGATTATTGAAGAATCGATTCATGATTGAATCTCCAGTGTAAAGAACGAATTACATCCAAAGAATGACTGACACTATATCCAAGCGGGAGATCGCCAACTAGTGCTTCACGGAGCAACGTCGAGCGAAACCGATCCGCTAAGTATCTTTCTTGCTGTTAGAAATGTCACGATTTCCCTTTTCACCCCTCCTTGAGACGGGACCGCCCTTTGCATTAAGCACAAGGGCGGCTGTTTGAAATCGTCCGCAAAGTTATTTTGTAATTCACGTCGCTCGGTCACGCGGTACCGAGGCCTGCCTGTAACTAACCGTATTTACGGTATAGACAGCTGCGGGCAATGGCGAACAACTATGTGCCGACGTCACGTACGGCTCGCGACGTCCTTCCGTGTCATAACTTGAAAATAACATTTCCACGATCGTACGAGGCAAGGAGGATGGCGTATCGTTCGTTATAAGCAACGGGTACAAAGTAGTTTTCTGCCGAACTTTAAAAAAAATTACGAGAAACAGAGTTCCTTTGATTTTTGGAGACCTTGTTACCTCAAGCGAGCGTATTGATT
This sequence comes from Crematogaster levior, assembly GCA_901521435.1. NCBI lineage: Eukaryota > Metazoa > Arthropoda > Insecta > Hymenoptera > Formicidae > Crematogaster > Crematogaster levior. The sequence goes on along the minus strand of CABEGB010000587.1, from coordinate 22,908 downwards.
AAATTTAATAATTAAAAAGAGTTAAGTTAATACATTTAATATCTACCCTTTCCAATCGAAAGTATTAAATATTATATCAATAATTTTTATTAAGACCTCATTGTCGAAATACAAACAAATCGTAATCGTCATCAAAAATTAATTTTCTACGAAATCAATTTTTGTTGCGATTTAATCAAACTTCATTGTCATCCAATAAAGACTTCGTAATTGATCTTTTTTTGACATCGGAACGACGGGAGATGAACCTCTTTGTCTACCAATCTCTCGTTAGAACTCCCGCCATGAGGATCGTTCGGCGACGCGGCGGGACCAGCTTCGCCCGTCGTGAATGGCGATGTGGAATGCGGTAAAGCAAATAGGCTCCTCTCGCGGGCGAATAGCTAATTACGCTTCTTGGCATTCCTGTTTCTGGTTAGGCGAGCCAGCCGCAGAGCTAGCCAGCCCGGCAAGATAGTCAGCGGCGTGGCGCGCCGCGCGAGGAATTACAAGCTAATCCTCGACTCGTAGGAGGACACGAGCGGCCGCGGTCACCCGGGGAATCTCTCTCGCCGTGCCCTTTCCACGTTCTTCCACCCTCGCCCTCGTCCTTCTCCACCTTATTCCTCATCGTCCACCACGGGCGTTCCGCGTCTCGTGCGCCTCGACTCGCCCGCGCCGCTCCTCTCTCCCCGGCGTAATGGCGTTGTTTAATGTTTAATCATACCCGCCGTGCGCTCGCAGTATAATCAGAGTATAATTCAGACAACAACATCAACCACCGTCGACCACCGCCGACAAGTTTGTCGGTGAGTTCCCGGGGTTCGCGAGCTGCGGTCGTCAGCGAAGTGGTCCCGGGTATCAAGGCAGGCATCGACGCTATATCACCCGACCCTACGTGTGCCTCTTTACCTTGGCCTACCAGGTCCTTTTTAGAAGTTCATGATGATGGATGATAGACCGCGAGTTACGTGTGTACTATAAGCCCAAGAATTTAATTTTCCGCATGAGCGGTGCAGGATACATTGACATCTTAAATGTTTACTTCCGAAAAAACATACAATATTTTCAATATAATGATAATATATCTTCTAGACTCGCAGAATACAGTAAAATAAAGGATAAATTAGATTTTAACTTTAATACGAGTGTTTGAAAATTATCAATTTTTGTGATTTTTCTTCCTTGCTGAATTTGTGTAATATGTGATTCGCTGTCAAATAAAAACGAGGTATTAATAAATGGAGGATGAGTAAATTTAAGGATTATCTTATCTTAAGACGTTCCTTATAACATTTTAACCGTTGAAAAATAATATACCTACATTATTCACTCCTTAAATTACGAAGAGAGAAGGCTAATCCAATTGGAAATGTAAATATAACCAGCCATTCATTTTTGCGAGCGCGCAAATATGTTTCGTCGTGTCATTTCCATGCTGATTCATTCTCAGGCGTCCGCGGATACCGTTAACTTTCTGATTTACTAAGTATATTTGAGATCGTCTTTATATAATCGGCTTTCACATATCAAGGATCAGGACGGTTTCTAGTAATTAGCGATCGATCGTTTTTTTTTGCGAGGCGTAGCGAGCGGTGCGTATCGAGGCACTAAACGATCAGGGACCTCTTTTTTGACTAAGGCCCGCGGATGCTTGCCTCGTGCCGAGTCATGCGTGGAACTCCCAGCATCATTGCCATAACTCGTCGTGCCATGTTACCTTCGCGGAGTTTATGGCACCGTCGCGTCGTTCTCGCGTACTCAAGTCGTAACAATTCGGTCGCCGCCGCATTCTCGACGCACAATTACGGTCGCTCGCGTGATACATCCGGAAATTTATGCGCTTAAAGCGCCAACTTTTTCGTGCAACTTGAGAGCTTGAAAAAAATGAGCGTTTAATTACTCACGCGAGCGATCTGCTTCAATGCAACGAATTTGTTAACAAACAGAAATCCCAACTGATACTTTTTTCCATTTAAATTTAAAAATGCAAGTCTTTTAATCATTAAAACGTACTAATATCATTAATTACTCAAACATTGCAACCATATAAGATTCATTTTTTTATTCGATTAAACTTTGACTAGACAGTTGAATTGGAAAACTTTGGGTTAGGAGAAACATAGTAAGTCACATTTAATATATCATAGTTTTAGTTCAAAATTTATCCTTATTTAAAAACAACTTCAATCAGTAACGGTCGTTATTTTCTATATCCTTTTGCCGAACAGCTGCATAATTCCTCGCGCGTTTTCGACATTGCAAATATGTAAATACGACATCACTTTTATTCCAACCCAATACAAGTGAAGCCCCAAAAGGAGCAACCAAAATTTATCGCGCCGCATCGATACGCGATCATGGTTCCGTCGGTCCTTTCTTCAATCGTGCCCGAAACGAGGTGATGATATGTAGGCCGAAGGTAGCGCGTCACGAAGATGTTTCTACTGGAGGGATCGGCGTGGCCGGACGGTTGGAAATAACGTGGCACATTATAGCGAAGCATTAGAGTAGCCGGTAGCCGACCGGCGAGTTTTTTGCCGGATTCCAGTAGCGCCTTCGACAAACACCAGTGGAGGGAGCAGAGCTCTTCGCTACTTTTACTAGATTATCCACGAGCGGTTATCTCGTGACTCTCGTTCTGCGCCGGCTCTTCTCCCAGCGGACTCCTCCTCGTCGTTCGCTCTCGGTGAAGTCTACGCGCGGCACACCGAGGGTCCGAAGAAACCTTCGGAGGCATCTCTACCGTCTGCTACGTAGCGCCCGTTCGCGGAGAAAGTGACGTGCTGACAGTCCCCGGCTGTGCCGGACTCACTTCTGCCGTGTATGAGAGCGAATCGATACTTTACGGCGTCTACGAACGATCCTCCTCTTTCTCCGGATGACGCAACGCCGCGGCGTACAGAGGAAAACGAAAGTCATGAATCTTTTTAGCGAGCTCGTTCATGTATATGTTTCTGACGAACGAGGAGTCAAGTAAACAGTGATCTAAGTTGATTACTATCACAGTTGCAAAAACCTAATTAAAAATTATCACGGTAATGTGCGCGTTGTACAAGCGCCTCGTAAGTTTTCTTAGAAACTGATTGTCATAAATCGACTATTAAGTGATTAATGATTTTAAAGACTCTAAAACTGTCTCCTAAATCTTCTTAAATTTTCTTTCGAAATATAACGTTGCTCGGAAGAAAATCACAAAAGCGAAGCGATCTGTATGCAATTCAATAAAGGACGCGACTAAAGATCAGCAGAAATCTCGTTGGGACGACTTGAATAATCTGCTAACCGGAGCTTCGCTGACGGTTAGGTACCCCCAGATAGCGCACCGCTACCCTTCAAACATTTTTTTTTTTCATATAATCCACGCTATCTTCTTTTCTCCTTCCCCTTCGTTTCTCTGGATCCCCAGGCATGAGTCACGTAATAGTTTCTCTACATCGGCCCTAATGATTTATGTCTTCGGTCGGGTTTTATGTATTTCTGCGCAATGCGTGAAGCTCCGGCTTTTTTAGGTTCTCATTTCGGAGAGAAAGAGAGAGAGAAAAAGAAAAAGAGTGTGCAAAGGGGAATCAGTAAGGGGAGGAAGAGAACGACCATAAAACGTCACCGGGTCTAGCTCGCGCGCTGCCGTCGTTAACTACGCGCAGTCTATATAGATCGATATAATTAATAGCTAGGCCATGGATCGGGTAACATATGGTCTGGGACAGGATACCGAAGAGATAGGCGCGGGTGGAAGGTGAGAGGAAACTGATTTCGTGGTCCTCCTTCGCTACAACGCGGTCTCAAAGTTCGCCGAAAGAGAAAAAGAGTGCGGTCCCGCTTGCCGAATTCAAAGGGATTAAAGGCGAATACACGAAGGCCGCAAGGATACCTGACGTCGAGGAAAAAGGACGACTCACATCGTGGCATGCTAATTCCTATTTGGGTTCTCTACTCCCACTCACAAAAGGACACGTTTCATTCTTTCGAATTCTTTGGCCTACATAATCACCTTGATTATTCCTTGAAGCGGACATAACAAGCGGAATGTGTTACTTCAATGTAGGCGTAAAATGACAGTGATTTAATAGTTTAATGGCAAAAGCAATCTATATAAAGAACGTTAATGAATGTATGGAAATGGCGGTTAATAAAATATACTGTCTACATCGTTACACCTTGTTTACGAGATGGTGTGATTGAGTCGTCAATTAATTTTTCAACATTATATACCGGGATGCTGGCACATTAAACCGATGTTTGTCTGAAGTCCTAGAATGTCTTCTATTAATGTGAAATTTTTATCGAGAATCATAAAGTCATTTAACATCGACTGCCGAGATAAAGCTGACATGATCCTGATCTACGAGGAAGCTAAGACATAATAATGAAGATAAAGTAATTTTAAGGCTAAAACATGTTCGATACCGGATACATTTATAATTCTAAGTTAGAGTTTAAGTCTTTTTTACTTGCAGGAAGTTTTTTGTCGTGTAACATTTCGTTATTAACGTGACCTCTACTACTATGAATCAATTAAGTAGATACATTTTTTGTGTTATGTCGAAGAACATGACATACATTTTTTATCGACATAGATATACAGACCAATATCTCAATTTTTCTAAATTTGTTCAACTACTTCTTTTTATTTAGATTTTTGAAAAAAGATTTTCATATTTCACTGAATATGTTTCTTTTCAATCAAATACCTGATTAGGCGATACTTATTTGCTGCACGCCATACAAGTTATCATTACACGGTGCTAAATCCATGATCGATATCTAGAGTCGCGTAAGATTTTTTATAGCTCTTCGATTTCGAGCGTTTCCCCGAGAGAAACGAGTAGAAAGAAATATCACCATTTTACGCAGATGCGCGGTCGGGAGGGATAATCTCGGATTGCCGGACGACTCAATATTCAGCAGCTCGGCGCACGCAACGCGTCTTCCCGCTCGGGACAAAGAGGAACGCCGATTCAACCCCAGAAGAGAGAAGTTACCATTTGCATTTCCGCTGCAAACGCGGCGCCACGCACGTGCCTATCGTGTAACGTCGTTCGCGCACCCCTCGACGCGAAGCACGCGAGCCACGACGAGGAGGAGCAGAGTTTCCTCGCCGTGTGCACTTTGCATAATTTCACGAATCGCGCGTATAATCGTTCCGCCGCCGCGCCGTCGTCGCTGTTGCTAAACGTGTGCCGGCGACGGTTGTTTCGTGCCGCGGGCGATCCCGCGAGTCGACCGACATTAGCATAAGGTTTGACGGAGCGACGCGTGTGTGCACACCTCGCGCCTGCTGTCCTCCGAAAGCGACACGTGGCCCCGTCACGAGACACGACCGGAAGGGTTGAGGCCCGATGAATTAAACTCCCCTCCACCTCCTTCTTCTTCTTCTTTCCGCCGCGCCGAAACTCCGATCGAAGAACTCGAGTGAATGTTTAGACATAGTATATACGGAAGTGTCGATGTGACACGTGCCGCGACACGACGGGACGTTTGCTCGCTGCGCTCGCTGTGTACTCAGCATTAGCATGGGATTTCAATGCCAGAGCTCGGCGTATAGATTTTCTCGTCTTTATTCTTCAGAGCGCTTTTGGATGTCGCGTGTATAACTATGGAATGTATAAGAGATTCGATTCGGGCTCTTCACGTAGTGTTCTACAGGACCATGCATAAATAATGGAAATAGAAATCAGTCGGAAACTATTTTTGCGCCGCGCGACATTCTGTATATTAATGAATTAAATCTTGTGTCACAACTGATGTAATTTGTTTGCCTATGAAGATGAATGTTTAAGCGTTTCTCACGAGTCTTCTATTACAAGAGACAATCTTATCGCGAGACAAATTACGAAATATTAAGTAAAGTATAAAGTCTCTTCTCTCGCGGTTAACAGCAACAACTTTATAACGATCTTAGAGGAATTCAGCCGAACGCGCAGCCTTCGTGCGCGAGACAATGCAACTTAAAAGCGCCGACAACGTTCCATCACTAGAAAATCAATTTTCCCAGCGAATATCGGAGCCTATTGTTCCCTTTTTTCCACATGTCTCGTCCTATTCAATGCGGCAATCGCGTCGTTTGGGGAATTTGATCGAAGCAGCCGCGGTAATGTCGAGGTGGACTGTCGATGAACGACCATGACCACGCGCACAATGGTTCATGCGATCCTTCGTCTCTTCGCTTGATGCCGCGTATATCTACGTCGCTTTTGTGTCGCGCCTAAGACGCTTCGAAAAAGCACCGCGACTAATTAATATCCGAGCTTTTTGCCGAAGCAACGCGGACGCGCGTGTCAAATTTGTGACCAATCACGAAGTTATCCGGTAATTTCAGCGATCTCCTCCATCTCGAGTATCTCTTTGATGTTTCGTTTATCGCAAATGTACAGAGAACTTATTTCGTTCAAACCGTAAACGAAAGGTCTAAGAAGTCTCTGATTACATTCAAGGATCACCCGATTTGGCTTTAGAAATTTGCATTTACAATTTTACGTAGATTTTTCTTGCTGAGTTATTATAAAAGTTTTGAACGGTTTTAATAACTACAATGCATCCGTAATAATAGAAATGCATAATTTCGTACTTGATAAGTCTCGTTTTAGTTCTAATTTGGTCGGAACTTATGGATTTATCAACTCACACAATTCATAAAAAAATTCGTAAAAAAAAGAAACTTAAATTAAAGTAAAAATAAAATCAAAATCAAAATCTCAAATATGTAACAATCAAAATTTTCGAGAATGTTTTAATTTCATGCAAAATTTTAGCAATTTAAAGCGTTGTAAATTCCTTTTTACAACGCTTTAGACTCACAATTATGAAAAAAGTAGATTTTTATCGCTTCTTACATATTATAAATAATAGAAAGGATTTTGCGTTGAACAAAAATAATTTATGGAAAACATCGAAACATGGTAAATGATGAGCACAAGTCTCGAGCCAGCACGTCACCTTAATAGTTTCTTGTCATTTCTAATTCATTAAGCGGATGTGGAGTTAGTCTCCTAGAGTTTATAGTTATTAACTTGACTTATGATCTCAACATGCGATCGAGGTTACAGGCTTGGTTAGTGGCTATAGTGCCATGTATGTCGATCTAAGATAAAAATCATAAAAGCCAATATTGTAACGAATTATACAGAGGTCTCGATAGTTACTAATTAAGCAATACACGCCTATAACACAATTTATCTCAACTATAAAATTGATGAAACCATCGAGCATGTGAAAGTACTGTATATATCACATACCTAGAGCATGCATCAATTTTTTACTGCAAAGACAAAACTCTTATCTTTTTCAGACTCTCATATAGATAGTCGAAATTTCGTACTATCATTAATTTTGATTCAGTATTATTTATTTTCATTCATTCGCATTTAGTTAAATAATAAGATTTGTAACAATCGCGACTTACCAAAACGTTTCTGATGCAACCGTCGTGATGGCTCCTTGTGGCAGGGATTAAGGATATTCAGGGTGGAACACAAAAATTGAAACAAGAAACAAACAAAAAAATTAATGTCCTGTTTGTGATTTTTATTTTAGACTAGAACGGAAGATGAAAAACGTATAATATTATTAACATAATATTAATCAAATACTAAGAAAATGAATATGAATTGTTAAATAATAATAATAATAATAGTAAACTATATACATAAGAATAATAGGATAGTAACGTGCGATCGACATACATAACATTGTATTGAATTCGATAGTTTTCAGTTTTCAGTGGTATGTACCGCATAAATGAATGTAGGAAAAGTAAGCAAAAAGCAAAGCCACACCCTTGTCGGCCTTGGATACGAGTGTAAAATAAAATAAATTCGAAAAAGAAATAAACAAACATTGTGTGTATCGCCAGCTGCTCAAACTCGAGACATCCGGAGGAGAGAAAAAATAACGCGTGGGCAGACAAGAGCGTGACCATCACAAAACAATTTATAAATTATTAATATATAAAAGAAAATAATACGAATCATCATTATCATTGTCAATATAACTTCTGATGTCGTACCTAAATTACGTCGTCGTTATTAAATGGCAGATAAAACGCTACAGCGACGCTGAGACACTGTGAGCTAACACGTAGAATTAGTATTGTCATGTTTTACGTGTACTTGAGAGGCTATAGTCGCGAGGAAGAGCCCTATCCGGATTTCGGGTTCGATTCGCGGTGACGTATTTACAATAGAAGCTAAACGCGCAACGAGGATGAAATCCGTTAAGGGTGTCAAGATGTTGGAATGGCTTCGCAAATAATGACGACGATAACTAGGACGATAATAGCACTTAGATTATTACCGCAATCAGTTACACATTATACCAGTATCACTAAAGCTCCAATATAAAATAGCAATAGAATTCTTATATCTGAGTCTTCTCACTGTACATTAATTATTTACTAATAAACACTAATCACTCTAGCTCTTCTCGGAACATCTGTTACATGTGTATATTTTTCGACTTCGTTAGGTTAGGTAGTCTCCATTATTAAATTGTTTAGTGAATTCCCTTTGAATCCCTTATTATCACGCATTTGAATTATCCTTTAATTAACATTTTAATTAACATTTTGACCTTTTGTCTAGTCTTATTATCACGCATTTTGCATCAATTTTATAAATGGCCCATGATATGAATATGATTCTTTGCCACATATGTCTCTTTCACTCTTTCATTCATTCTTTAGCTCTTTCGTGCTATTTCTATACTTTCATTCGTTTTTATAAACTTACATACTGAGAATACTACAGATCAGTTATTACTGGATAGGAACTTTTAAAGAGTATTTCCTAGCTCTAGATATATTATTTAGATATATCCTATATATATATATATATATATATGTATGTATGTGTACAAATATATATACATATATATGTATATATAGTAAGAAGTATGTACATATATATGTATATAGAGTAAGAAGTATGAATTGTAACTCTCGCCTCGTATATATACGTAGAGATAATTCTTATCTCTATTTTATTTGTATCCGCCGTAGATTTTTACTTATTATTCGGCTCACAGCTTCTATCTAAGATTCTCGTTATTATGATTGTAATTGAATAGCCCCTCTGTATTATAGAGGTCCCTCATTCAACATCATCATCATTCATTGCAATGGCGCGACAGTCCAAGTCGGACCTTGGCTTCCCTCAGCATTCGCCTCCACCTCATTCAACATCACAAGTTCTATTTTTACTTGCCACAATATACACAATATCCGAGATAAAATTGTTGCAATCGAACCCAAAGTATCGAAAGCATCGAAATTTATCGAAAATTATCACGATACACAACATATCTATTTTATAAACGACTTAACGCCGGCGAGTTCGAAATTCTTCGGCGTAGCATCAATTTTAATAAACGTCAAGATATCGTAAGATTCGTTCTCGTTGATTAAGAACAGAATTCAACCAAAATATCAAATTAAAAATCTTTTCATTGGCAATTCATTGAGTAAAATATACAAATTGCCTCAAAAGCTTACCAAATAAATAAATAAATATATGAATATATGTATATATTACTGTATAATGTAATATATACACATGTTTTTTTTTATATAGTACACATACATGTAATATATAATAGTGATGTATAATTATATGTCAACATATGCATATACATATATGTAAGTATGCTGTGTGTATATATATGTGTTTGTGTGTGTAAATACGTTTTATATATGTATATATTAATATATTATATATTTATATGGCAGCTCGTTAAATTAGTACGAATTTCTAATTGACGGCGTACGATCGTTTAATCATTTAAGTCAGCCAGACACTCACCGGCCGTAGTACTAGCTGCACTGGCCGCAGCGGCGGCGGAATGCTGCTGCTGTTGCTGTTGCTGCGACTGGAACATTGCCGTGGGATGAAGGAAAACGGATCCGTACATCATGTTTTCATCTGACTGCTGTTGTTGCTGCTGGCTGACTTGTTGACTGGCCGTGGTGATCACCGGCGAATTGCTGATACTGGACACGCCGGCGGAACTGTTGCCGCCCGGCACAATCGGTGCCCCGGGAGTCGGCGGCACCAGACTGCCCTCCTCGACGGCGACGCGCACAGACTCGATGTGCCGCCGCGAGAAGACATGCTCCTGCAGCGGCGTCTTGGCCGAGTAGCGTACAGAGCACAGTCTGCACTCGTCTGGTCCGGTCGGGCCGCGATGTGGTTGAACGGCCGAGCCTTCGGCCGGCAAACCAGCCGCTAACCTAGCCTTCTTCTCCTTTGCGCGGGCGTTCTGGAACCACACCTGCAACTCGTCTCCATTAGTCTCCGTAAGCTCGAATCGTGGATTAAACGCACGCATGTCCAAAGAATGATCTTCTTGTGGATATTAATGGTTACTACGACCTCGGCTCACATGAGGACTATCGATGCTCACCTGCACCACCCGTTTCGGAAGGCCGATCTCACGGCCAAGCATCTCGCATTCGGCCATCGTCGGTGTTTTGTAGTCCGAGAAGAGCGACTTCATCACCTTCACCTGAGTAGCCGACATCTGCGTGCGATATCGCTTGCCACCTGATTGGCCGGTATTACCGCCGGATTGTCCACCGGTTACTGGCGGTCCGGATGTATTCCCGGCATTTCCGCTGGCGGGTCCTTGTCTTGAGCTCTGTGTGCTCGAGGCCGGACTTGCTGGCCCGCTTTCATCATCCAAAAACTCTGTGGTCTCGCTCATGCTGTCGTCATCGCAAACGCTGCGTTCGGATAAGTCAGTCAGAGGTCCGCAATCACTACCGCCACGAAAGTGAGCGCCGTGTTGCTCCTCGAGAAGGCTGCTGAAGTTGCTCAAACACAATTTCATTGGCCGGCTGAGATCGACTGGTTTGCTTAGATCCAACGGTGACTCACCGCTGTTTCCGCCAGCCTGATGATTTGCTGTTTCTTGCTTTCCGTTACTGGCGTGCGCCTGTAATTCGCTGAAGTATCGCTTCATATCCTCATAGTATTTCAAGGATTTTAAAGATGCCTCCATGTCGCTGTTGTTAATTGGCGGAAACAACGGTGGCATCATGTGAGGTGTACTAGAATTGGAAGGAACGGACTCCATCGAGAGCTCCTCGTCTGGGATGTTGTCGATGTTCACTTCGCCCCGAGCCACCTGATCAGCGTGTTTGCTACTGAGATGAGACTCTAAAGCAGATTTGACTTTGAATAGTGCCGGGCAGAATGGACAGCGTTTATTGATAACTTGGCTGTGGGCGCGAAATTGGCCCTTACGCTCGCGGGCGCGAGTATTTTGGAACCAAACCTGCACCACACGCTTCTTCAAACCGACCTCACGGGCGATCGTCTCCAACATCTTTCTCGATGGATTAGACTCGATCTGATATTTCTGATAAAGATAGTCTAACTGTTCCGGAAGTATGGTGGTTCGTAAACGCTTATCCTTGGGTTGCTCGTTGTGTTCCGAATTCGAGCGATTGTCACTGTTTCCTTCCTCGGGATCATCGAACTTCCTCTTCTGTATCATGCTGATGAGCGAATGCGGATTGTCTGTTGCAACTCCAGAGCCTTGATTAGCATTAAGTGCTTGTTGTTGTAAGATTCCAAAGGGTGAATCAGGGGGGTACGCAGAAGGGAACAAAGTTGGGTTCATGATATGTATTAGCTGATGTTCGCGCCAAAGTTCAAATCGACCGAACATCAGATTGCATTTATCGCACTGAAAATTGCCTTCCTTTGACTCTGATTGACTTGGTTGTGTTGACTGTGACTGTTGTTGTTGTTGCTGTTGTTGCTGTTGTGACTGTTGGTGTGTTTGAGACAGGGTTTGCTGCTGATGCTGATGAGGTGACGTGGCGGTGCTCAATGGTTGCTGCAACTGTTCAGTAAGCGCGGGAGCAGTTGACATATTGTTAGCTACCGTATTGTTTGTAGTCGTTGTAGAGCTGCTGTTACTGTCTTCGGAGCTCAGAACCGCGGCAACCTGAGCCGCCGCAGCTTGCGCTTGCGCGCTCCTCTTGGCATCTTCCTCTTTGAAACAATGGGTCTTTTGATGACGTATAAGCTCGTAATATCTTTGAAATACTAACAGGCACTTTTTACATTGATAATTCAAGCCTGGGGTTCTTTGAAATCTACCGGATCCGTCGTCGTTTTCGCGTCCACCCGTTGTCACGGGTTCAGCGGCGGGTTGATTTTCATAAACCTTACGTGCTTTCTGTCTAGCATTCTGAAACCACACTACGATCACGCGTGGACTCAAACCGAGGAGTTTGCTAAGATATTCCAAGTCGTCATCCTTCGGATATGCGTTGTTCTCGAAGAACTCCTGCAGAACTTTTATTTGGTAATCCGTGAATCTCGTGCGATTGGCACGTTTACCGGAGCTACCTCCGGAAGCGTTGCTGCCGTTACTGTTACCACCGAAATAGTCAGCCGGTCCGCGACCTGGGCTCAGAGATCTCTGTGGTGTGAGCGCCATTGCGGCAATCGCGCTCTGCACTACACCACCGGCTCCCGGAGTAGGATTGGCAAAATTCTGGGAAGCTAATTTCGGTGGTAACATTGGAGTGCTCGGTGCGTTCGTAGTCGATGGAGGGTGGGACGAAAGGTCGTGATGAATGGCCGAGAATACGGAACTCATACTAAGCGCAGGTGAATGCGGTCGCGATTGCTGTCCACCTGAACTGCCGGGCGAGTGATGCTGCTCTTCTTGATGTTGCGCAGTTTGCTGCTGCTGTTGACACTGTGATTGTTCGAGTGCCTCCTGCTTAATCTCGGCAGGTTGAGACGCGCTAGTGTTTTGCGGCGGAGGTGTGGCTTGCTTATTCGGGCTTTTATCGTCAGAGGAACTGCTACCAGATACGCTTGAATTTAACGGTGTTACCTTCGCCTCACCGGTTTTCTCATATTCCTCGAGATTTAGAGTGGTACTTGGCGGATTATTGAAATTGTAAGGACTATCTTTGTTACGCTGCCGTTCCTTGAATAACGTGTTTCGGAACCAATGTTTTATGACTTTAGGTGGCAGACCGCTCTGACTGGCCATATCTAGGATTTGTTCTTCCCCAGGAGAATTATTGATGTCGAAATGTGCTCGTAGTATTTTTAGTTGCTCATCAGTGATACGCGTACGCGCTCGTTTCTGTGACGCAGCTGCATTCGCCTGAAAGATTATTAGAGGGTCTGCTAGCATTTTCCTGGGGGTAATTAATATTATTGATAATACTATTGAAAACATCTATAAATAGATAAATTATTAAGTAAATAGACAAATAGCTTTTCCGAAGATTGTGTGGTGTCTTGTTTCCGTTTTTGCGCATAAATATTTTTCAAAATTTGTTTTAATTTTTCTCACGATTTTACCTCTTACCATGAATACTTGCTTCTCACGATTTTACCTCTTACCATGAATACTTGCTATGTTATTTACATATTAGCTATTTTTTATTACTTCTGTCATTGTTCAATATTCTTATAGATTCAAATAATAACTAAGGTCAAAGCTCGTATTTTGCAAGGTGAAAAGGACAACAACGAACAAAATAAAGATACAAGATTTATCTCTTTTCACATTGTAAACTTCCGACTTAATATATTCTCGCCTCCGAACAACGAATTGATTATAGACTCTTTTTCACTAGACACAACCACATAAAAGTACAAAATTAAATTTTATATTTGGGGTTTTTTTCATTGTACAATCATAATTTTATCTAGATGTGTCAACTCCTCGATATTTATTACTTTGTAATTTTGTACATTCTCCATCACTGTGCTCAACTGACGTTGACCTCTTATGTGATTTAATGTGACTCGTGATATTCGTTACGTATTAGTTTTCTTTCATTTGCATTTATTACAAATGCTCGTCAATAGTAAATAAATCAATAAAAATATATAAAAATTAAGTAAAAGTTATGAACACATGCATCCTACTTACCGCTGCTGCTGCTGCTTGCTGCTGTTGAAGGGCAAGATGCTGCTTGGCAAGAAGATCTGCTTGATTAATCGGTGGATATGCCGTAGTGGCACCGTCATATGGTGGTGGCGGTAGCATCATTGGCACTAGAGGTGGCTGTAGGTTCATAGCAGCTAAAGCGGGTACGTTTAATCCCAATGGTAATCCCATCATTCCCATCATCAATCCAGGATACTGTTGTAACTGTTGTTGCAGTTGCGATGCAGCCATTGCATTTAGAGCAGCCTGCATTTCAGTCATTTGTTGTGCAAATGAAAGTTGGGCTTGCTGTTGTTGTTGTTGCTGTAATTGTTGCTGCTGCTGCTGCTGTTGTTGTTGCTGCTGCTGTTGTTGTGACTGTTGTGAAATATGATGCTGCGGATTAGTAGTAGGTAGCACAGTCGTGGTGGAATCTGTACTTGAAACAGGTGTGTTGCTCAATGCCGGAGTAGTCGCTGGAGTAGTAGACGTAGCTTCTGGTGTTCGGCTAATACATTCTTTGCTCTCGATATTATCCTCCTTCTCCTTTTCGCGAGATTCTTTGTCCGAGCTGAGATCTTGAGGTTGTGCGGCAGCGGGCGTAGAACTTCTTGGCGCCGTGGTGGTTGACGAGGACGTCGCAACGGTCACTACGACACTTTTCTTTTCGTACTCCCACTTGATCTGTTGCGCGTACTTCTCGAGAAATTCGCGCGGTACGAGATCGCGATGAACTTCCTCACAATGAGCCTTCAAAACCCAAACGCTGCTGAATTCTTTATTGCAGTGCAGACAAGTGCTGCGCGTAAGTTCTGGTATCACATCATCATCGATATGAGCTTCTTCGGTTTCTTCTTCTTTTTCTTGTATCACAGCGAGAGCTTGCTTCTGTTGTTCCTGCTTCTGCTGCTCTTGCTGCACTTGAAGGGCGGCGGCTTCCTCTTCCTTGCGCTGTCGTCTTTGATGATTCTCATTGAACTGCATAACAAGATCGAAGCCGAAACTCTCCAATAAGTGCTTGTACATCTGCGAGGTTTTATGTCGTGGCTGGGAGAGAATATCCTGCGTCGTCTGCGAGTGTTGCGTAGCTGATTGCATGTGTTGTTGCGGCCCTGGTGTCGTTGATGTAGGAGGTGGCGATTTAGCCGGCGCGGACGAAGCTAATTGCTGCGACGCAAATTGTTGAAACAACGCCAGATTGGCGGACAATGCCGGACTCGTCAAAAGGTTGCATAGCTGCTGATGCTGCACGAGCTGTTCCTGTGAGATGAACAGACTATTGCAGCGCGAACAGGTGAGCAGCCCTCCTCCTGTGTTGCCTGTGTTGATAGGCGGGCTATTTGGACTCAATGGTGGTTGCTCAATCAATGGTCGAGCGAGATCTAACTGGCCACTGGCTGCAAGATCCTGCAGTTTACTGGCACGCGTTTGATGAAGAACACTTCTCATATGAATGTCCAAAGTGCTGCCCTGGCTGTAAGCAACCTTGCAAATATTGCATTTGTACGGTTTCTTGTCTTGATCTTGTTGGGAATCGGGCGATTCAGTCGGGCTAGCGGGAGGTGCTACCGAGATCAGTGTGTTGTTATTACCTTGCTCTTGCATTGCTCGCTTCAACTTATGCAAATGGCTTACGCTGTTATAGTGCACCAGAAGGATGTTCTTCTGCGTGAAGCTTTCTTTACAAACGTCGCATTTATATGGTCTGTTAGGATCCAAATATTTTTCCATGGGATAAGACATTTTTTCACCTTTGCGATGCAGCAAGGTCTTATTGTGGCCAGTCAGATAGCTCTGACGGGTGAAAGCTACTTTGCATCGGTGACACTTGAATTTTCTACTTGGATCTTGGTATGAGTCCTCAGCGATCGTTTGGCTGTTTAGGTAATCCTCTAATAGTCGTTGTTCCTTCTGCAACGGAGACGAATCACTGGCATCACTTTCCTCCTCGTCACCCCTACCAGCGTCATCTTCCACATGCAGCTCGCCAGTCAGGCCGACATGTCTCTTCAATGTTTCTTCCGTTATTGTCTGAAGAAGGGAATGCGAGTGGATCAAGCTCTGCTTATACTGAGCCATCTCTTCTTCGTGGAGATCATGGGCAGAATCCAAATGTCTTTGAAGCGCTTGGACCGAGCGAAAAGATCGTCCGCACAGGGCGCATTTAGTCGCATCTCTGATAGCATGATACTGGGAGTGTTGCTGAAGTTTCTCCAAGGTTTTGAACGCGAGGCTGCACTGTACGCACCGATACTTATAAACATGTTTCTCGCTAACCGCCAAGGTAGGCGTTGTGGTCGGATGAGCATCCCGACAATGATGTTGCCGAAATTCTTCGATAGAACGCCAAACTCGGTCGCACTTGTTACACCTGGCTAACTCGATTTCGTCATTATCACCCCGTTCACTCATTTCTTCCTCCTGATGGGTCTTCGTCGTTGTCGTGGGCGATGTCGGCATCGTTGCGGTCGTCACAGCCGGCGTCGAGGTATTCCGATTGTTGTTTAGCCAATGGCTTTGATCCACTAGTAATAGCAACCTCTGCAGACCATCGGTATTAACGGAGTGAATTTGCATCACATGCTTTTCCAGGGCGGGGCGTTCCTTGAAACTATCTTGGCACAACGGGCACAACAATTCCGTCGTCGGCTCTTCCTTCACCGTTTCAGTTTTCTCCTCCGAATCTTGAACGTGAGCTACTTGCAAATGCTGGCGTAATTCTTCCCGCGACGTCGGCTGATACGTACAGTATGCGCACGTAATTTCTTCTTGGTCATTCTCGGTCTCGGCTTCCGGTTCTGGATCATTGTCTGGTTCTTGTTTTACTTCACTACCGCAATCACTACCTTCCTCTCGTCGTTCTGGAAATAGATAAAAAAAAAATTGTCTCAGGATTTTTACGTACCAATCGTCGTAAAAATCGTCGAACGTATTAAGGACTGTGAGTAAAGTGACTGTACAAAGGTACCATAATAAATTGTTTTTTAAATGGAGAATGAAGGAATTAATGAGGCTTTAACTGTCTCAAATTAAATTTTTAAAATTATAGATTAAGTAAGAAGACTCAAATAATTGTATGGGACAAGAAGACCCTATAAAATTTTATATAGGTTAATTATTTGAATAAGTTAAAATTAGTTAAATAATTAAATATATTTAGTGGGAGAATTGTTAAATTAAAAGAACTTTAATTAAGAAAATAAATTAATGGATTTAAGAATAGTTATTAAATTAAATAAGACACATTAGATATATCATATAAGATAGAGTAATTTAATCTGGCAAGGAGAAGAGAGGAAAGAGAAGAAAAAAGAATAGAGATAAAGAATTAAAACATAGTCTGTTTCTAAATTGTTATCACGATACTTAAAAAATTATTTCATAATATTTTATTTTATTATATTATAGTATTTTATTTTAAAACTTTTTTGCTCTTCTATTATCTCTGCTACAAAATTTAGTATATTCATGACATATATCGAGGGAAAATGATTATCTAACTCGAAAAAAGAATTGACTGAAGGAGGTGGAGGCGGAGGTAACGAGACGGGAGCGAGACGGGGAAAGATTACCCCGAGACAACCGTGAGGAGATCGCTTTTGGGATCATTAATTATCCTAGAAAGTGCGAGAACGAGCAAGATATATAGGGGGAGGAAGGTGGTAGCAAGGAGAGAGGGAATTGTACGAACGATGGATAGAAAAGAGAGCGAAGGAGACGGCAAATGTCGCCACTGCAAACTGAAATTACTGTCGAAGATTAATGATCTTTTACGCTTTATTACAAGTATTTATAGACCGATCCTCGAAATTTCTCGTAAAGATAATTTTGCAAACATCGAGATATCCAAGATCTTGTCTAAATAACGACCTTTGTGAAATAGATTTAATTATTTTTACGGAAAGTTGTATTGTTTATTATATCTCGCTATATTTACTTGGTCAAAGAAAATTGTATTAATACAAAATGGATTTACTCTTCCTTTTCAAGATTTCTCTCAAGATTTTAGTTTTATTTATAGTACTATTCTTTGAGCCCTTTCAAAAAATTCTTTTCGACATTTTCAAATATCAGTATTTAAATCTAACATTGAATAGGTTTTTGCCTGAATACTTATCATTTTCTCTAAAAAATCAATTAAGTTGTTTGTACAAGGTACATTTTTGTTAATGCCACAAATTCCATTAACTAAAATAAATCAGAAAATACATAAAATATTTTAACTTTATTTGAACATATTGTCTCATTTTATTTTTCCAAAATATTTTGTTATAAAAATTAATAAAACTAAATTGTTTTAAATTGAATTCGGTGTTTTTTTCTTTATATTCTGTGTAAAGAGAGAAATATTTGATCAAATTTTTTAAGAAATGTGACTTAATTGATTATAATTAGTATTATATTATCGATATCAATATATTAAAAGTATCAAATACCACCTAACATTGTAAATTCAACAAGAAAATAAAACTTTCGAGTATCTCGATACAATGAGAAGATTTGTTAGAATTAAAAAATACGCAAAACTATGTATGTACGTCGTACCGATATATTATCGTATCCTACCTGCATACCAATGATACTCATCGCATTAATTAACTTGGTCCAAACATTTGTTCTACGTACGATGAAAAAGACTGGCGGAATGAAAAAAAGGAACGTGCCTTCTTTAAATAAATCGCTGGGAGTGACGGTTGCAGGAAGGAAGATTAACGAGCGCGGTGTGTCGTTCGATTCGATACGTCGAATTAACGCGGGACAGAAACGAAGCTGCGTGTATCGGTTA
Organism: Crematogaster levior; assembly: GCA_901521435.1. Lineage (NCBI taxonomy): Eukaryota > Metazoa > Arthropoda > Insecta > Hymenoptera > Formicidae > Crematogaster > Crematogaster levior. The sequence continues at coordinate 4,238 of CABEGB010000587.1, read as the reverse complement.
TTAATGACTTACGGGGGTCTGTCAATGTAAATGTTAGTGATACCGCGCGTACTTGGCGTAATGGTCGCTTTGAATCGTTTAGAGACGATGTCCGTGAATACTTCGGCCGACGTGGTGACCGTCAATTGAACGACAGAATTGAATGAAAACGACGATTAATTGGGTATAGCGACGACAATGGCTTTTAAGTGCGTTATTAATTACACGCACGCAGTTCAAAAGCTTACCGCCGAAGGAATCGTGTTCCGCACTTAAAATTACAGTCTCGCGTAAAATCAGATTCCAATACGTGGTCGCGCATATAGGTAAAGAATGAAAGTCCACGTAGTAGAATCTCATTTTAAATACATTTAACAATTTACGCAGCAAACTCGTTTTCAGGAAACTAAATCATTATTGCTCGTCTCTGCGAAGGCTAAAACGAATTTCAGTCGTTGCGCGTATATACGCATACATGGAGGGCGTGGGGAAAAAAATCAACCGCCCTCCGTTCTCTGAGTGGCAGGTTCGCTAATACATACCCTTGCCTTCTCTCCTGCGAGCAATATCACACTGGTTTCGTCGATGTACCGAGATAGACGAAGACAGAAACGGTAGGGTCGCTGGTTAACGATGATATGGGTAACCAGACAGAGGGAAAGAGAAAGGGAGGAGAGGGGGAAACGGAGACAGAGAGTCCATAATGTTGGGGGAGGATCGAACTATCTCGTGTCCAATCTCCGCGTTTTCTCACACGCATATTTTTTCTCTTTTTTTTAATACTCGAACCAGTTTAATATCGACACTAATTATAATTCTCAATGAATCGTACAGATGCAACAAAACATACGAAATAAATTTAAAAAAAAAACAAACATTTTATTGGCCGAACAGAATCTTAAGATGCCCGCATCATGACTTAACACAATTGAATATAAGATATCGATTCTGATCTTCTTGAATATGTCATGAATTTATCTCTTTCATGCATTTCTTTTATGCGACTAATATTATAGTAGGGAGTCTCCAAAAGTTCTTCAAAAGTAAGATTTTTGGTAAAAGAATTAAACTAAAATGTTTGTAATGGCCAAAATCGAAAGTCAATACATTTAAGGGACTACACTTAGAAGAGATAAAAAAAGAGGAAATTTTCAAGAATTTTTTAATATAATTGTTTTAATAAAAAATTATAAAATGTCTCAAAAACGTGTAATTTTAAAAAAATTTACTAAAAAAATTTTTTGCTAAATTCTACATTGAAGATTAGTTTTATTCTTTTACTTTAAGAAAATATTTTTTGTTTTTATTTTTTTGTATTTCATTTTTATTTGTATTTTTGTTTTATTTTTTTCTTCAGGTAAAGAAGAGATCCAGAAGAGATTTTTTGCCACCGCGGAGAAACCCACCTCATTCATCAAATTACTATGACAATAAATTAAAATTATTTTCTTGTTTGTAAATGTTCTTAAACATTTTCAAAGACATTTTATAATTTTTGAAACAATTTATTAATTATATATGAAAAAGAATTCTTAAACATTTTACTTTTTTTATTCCTCCTAAGTGTATGTAGCCTCTTAAATAATATATTAGAAACAATTTTAAAAATATTGATAATTTTTTAATTATAAAAATAATAAAAAATTTTTAATTGATCATGTCAAGATAAATCTCTTTTAATATTGGTCGCTGGTATTGAAGAATGTTTTTAAGCTGAACACTACGAAACAGAGATTGTTGAGCCATCTATCGGTAACATTTGTTGTTCTATGAATCACTATTCATTTCTACTATTTATTTTTACTATTTACATTTTTTCTATTTATTTTTTTAAAGGAAATTAGTAACAAATAATTGAATAAAGATGTGATTCTTAATCAGCAAATAAGACAAGATTAATAATCACTTTTCTCTCAAACACGATAAGTTTATCGAATGAGTCATATGTTTCATACAGTAAAATTGATTCGATAAAATTCCAGATGATTTTTCATAAAACAAGTTACAAAAAACAACTCCTGAATGAAAAGAAGACAAAAAAAAAGAAAGATTAATAATATTGTCGCTGGGATAATGTATCTCGGCAACGTCATGTCAGTTCATAATACTCCATATTCCTATTTTCTTTAAGAAAGAATTGAATTTCGATAGAAGTAAAAAAAATTGTTCTTATAAAAAAAACAGACCCAACCAAAAATAATAAAATATTGTGACAACTATAATAAAATACTCGGAATTAATAGTACTTTCTAGCTGATTTCCTTCATTCTTAAATATTTTTGCCTTAACAATGAGACGCTCTACAATAAGATAATGATTTATCTGCTGATATCAGAAAAAGAGTTTTAATAGATGAATTTTATATAAGTTGACTAGGTCAACAAAATTGTTATTTCATCACAAAAAAGATTTTAAATACGATAATAATGAGTGTAAAAAGTTATTATATTCCGAGATCATTCTTAATACTTAATAAAATATGTTTTCCTTAAGAAAGAATTGAATTTCGATGGAAGTAAAAAAAATTATTCTTATCAAAAAAAACCTCAGACCCAACCAAAAATAATAAAATATTGTGACAACTATAAATCTCATTGTCAGATAAAAACTTTAAAATATTGCATAATGATATTCAACAAGAAAGACGGAGATCCAAAGAATAACACACGACATTAGACTTTCGAGAAATATCTTTATATTGACAAAGTCAAGAATAATGCAAAGAATGCTTGCTTAAAAAAATTAAATAATAAAACATGTTAGAATGCAACACTGTCGCATGATAAAAAAAATAAATTTTAAATTTTAATGCAAAGCGCTAAGAAATTTATCAGAAATATCATAAATATTAACAATGCTATGTGTCTTTTAATACAAGGCATACTTTCTTGAATTAAACGATAAAAAGTTTTAGAATATGTTGTAAAATGGTAACCAACCAAAAAATCTCCGACTTTTCTCGAAAATCTAATGTCGCACTAAATATGTTCAATCATACAAACATTATAATACATATTGAAATAAAGATTGTTACGAGAATAACTACAAACATTTTTTAATTATAAATTATTATTGACCGAACGTGAAGCTCCTCTTAATAGCTTATTGAACAAGCAAATAGCTTGAATGAAATGAACAAATAATAAGTTACTTACTACATATACATACTATACATTATTCCATTTTTCCATTCTCTTCTATCTTCCTCTCAGTTAATCAGTGGACTTCAAATAGCTCAGCAAAACAGTTGTTTTTATAGAATGTTTAAAAAGGCTGCCATGCTTTTTTTATTGCAATTAAATGTACCTTGGTTAAACTCAGTCTAACTTTTTTAAATGAAACTGAGTTACATTTTCAATTTTAGCTAATTTCTGCCCGGTAAAAATGAACCAACCTTAGAGGCCCTCCACCACCCCCGCCGATTCCTATCAGCGGTCCTCTTTCATTGCATAAATGTTTTTAATTTTAATATTACTTATTACTTTGCATACAAAATTTATTTCAAAATATAATAAAAAAATATGTGATAATAATAATTTAATAATTGATCATATATACAATGCAATGGAATTTAGTATAGAAGATACAATATAAAATCACAAAATATAATACAAATCAGATTATAAAAAATGATGCTATATTACATTACATATAATCTTTAACAGAACACAATCTTCTTTCATGTAGGTTGTTCCATTTTTGCCGAATGTATTATAAACTTGCAATAAAAAATACTTGATTTGGAATTTTTCTAAGCCAACTATATTTTCTAATATAAAGTTGTAGAACTTAATACAGTAAAAATGGGTCAGCCCATAGAGGCCCTCCACCACCCCCGCCGATTCCGCTCGACGGTCCTCTTTTCTACATGTTTCTCTACATTTTTAATATTTAAATTAATTTTCTTAAAATTCTTTTACATTACACAGATTTAAAAGGATAAAAGGATTACAATACAAAAATTGAAAATAAAATATAATAAATAAAAATGCGTACAAGATTTGTCTTTTACATAGAATTAAATATTAACATTCGAAATGCGTACAACAACACGAGTTTCTCTCACAATATAAAACATTACATATGATCAAATAGATGATTTTAATATTTCCTATTAACTACTGAATAGTAATTCCAAAATTTATTTTGGTTTAATAAAGCTTAAGTTCGCTACAAATTCAAATAATCATACACAAACAAGCCTTAAACAAATCAACAATGATAAACAATATAAATAAAAAGTATAAACATACATTAAA